>JAGFNQ010000384.1:390956-656292 GCA_024364735.1 Boesenbergia rotunda
GGGATGCAAAGGCTAACAACATCCTAATGGACTCAAGTCTAGCTACTGGGGCATAGGTTTCGTCATAATCTAACCCTTCTACTTGACTGAACCCTTTGGCTACTAAGCGGGCTTTGTTTCTTACTATTTCTCCTTGATCATTTAGCTTGTTCCTAAAAACCCACTTAGTATCAATAATGGATTTGCCCTCAGGTTTAGGTACTAGTTCCCAGACTTGGTTCCTCTCAAACTGGGCTAACTCTTCTTGCATTGCTATGATCCAATCAGGATCAGGTAAGGCTTCATCTATGGTCTTAGGTTCAATTTTTGAAATCATCGCAATCTGACTAAGGTTCCTATAGGCGGACCTAGTTCTGACTCCTAAGGTTGGATCACCCACAATTTGATCAGTTGGGTGACTGAGTCTGGGTTTCTTAATTTTTCTGGAACTTGGTTCAACCTCATGTCTGGTTGGTCGGTTTGGTTCAGTGATTGGTTCAACTACTTGGGTTGGTTCAATTGCTGGTTCAATTGTCTCAATGGGTTGGTTCAATATTTAGTTCATTTAGGGGTTCAATTAAAGGTTCAGCAGTATTTTCATTTTCTTCTTGATCAGTATTTGATGAATTTAGATCTGGATTATCAGATTTTGAGTTATTTTCTTCATCAAATATCAGATTTATTGTTTCTTCAATTTTCTTAGTTTGTTTATTGTAAACCCTATAGGCTCTACTTGTTGTTGAATAGCCTAGGAAGATGCCTGGGGTTGACTTAGACTGGAATTTACCTAGATAGTCCTTGGTGTTTAGGATATGGACTTTGCACCCAAAGACCCTTAGGTAGTGTAGGTTTGGAAGTCTATGGTAGTATAATTCATAGGGTGATTTATTGTGTCGTTTGTTAATTAGTACCCTATTTTGGATGTAGCAAGTCGTACTAATTACTTCTGCCCAATATTGGTTAGCTAGGTTGAATTCATTGAGCATAGCCCTAGCGGCTTCCTATAGGGTTCTATTTTTCCGTTCAACTATCCCATTTTGCTGGGGGGTTCTAGGACACGAAAATTCATGTATATACCCATTTACCTTACAAAATTCCTCGAATCGTTGATTTTCAAACTCTCCCCCGTGGTCACTCCTAAGTCTTTTGATTTTGGTATCGTTTCGATTATCAATTAACTTACAAAAATCATTGAATAGGTTTAGGGTTTCATCATTGGTCTTTAGAAACCTAACCCAGGTAAACCTAGAGTAATCATCAACTATTACTAAGCATTACCGGTTTCCGCTTAGTAACTTGGCTCCATGTGAATCAAATAGGTCAAGGTGTAGGAGCTCAAGTGTGGTTTGAGTTAGATCAGACTAAATAAGTTTGTGATTAGACCTGGTTTGTTTACCTTGATTACATGATTTACATATCAAGTTTTCATTGTTCTTAATTTTAGGGATACCTTTAATTAGGTCAAGTTGGGTGATTTTTGAAATTATTCTCAAATTAGTGTGACCTAATCTCCTATGCCAGAGGTTTGATTGTTCTAACTGAGTTAACATGCATTTAGGTACTAGTGGTAGGTTTATAGTGTAAACATTATTTTTCCTAATACCCTTAAGCATGATTTCTGAGTCTTGCAAGTTTCTAATCAGGCAGTTAGAGTTCGTAAAGGTAACTACATAACCAGTATCGCACAATTGACTTATGCTAAGCAAGTTAAATTTAAAATCTTCAACCAAAAGAACCTTCTTAATAACAAAGTCAGATTTAAGTTCAATGTTACCTGACCCAATCACCTTGAGTGTAGCATTGTTGCCAAATGCTACTGAGCCTAGGTTTTTGAGCTTGAGTTCGGTGAATTTCAATTTATCCCCAGTCATGTGGCTGGAGCACCCGCTATCCAACATCCATTGGACCAAATCTTTATGTTCCTACACATAAAGAGTTTTGTTGATTTGGATCCAATTAGAATCAGGAATAGCCTAAATTGATTTTCACAACCTACTCTGTCTCACCCAATCTAGGGTTGTCAATCATGTTAGCCTTATAGGTTTTGTGAGATAGGTTTTAGTAGATAGAATTATTTTGCAAAATTTTGATTTATTTTAAAAAACTTAAATTAGTTTTGAAAACGGTTGATTTTGAGTTTAAAAAAAAATGTGTGAATCTACAATTAACTGAAAATTTGTGTTAGATTCGAATTTGACAAAGAATAATTTGAATTTGAATTTCAAAAATTGGCTTCCAGGTCTTGGCGAGGCACTAGGCCTTCTTTGGTCGTAGCCTTATTGGATCATCAACCCTTTCCTCGACAAAGTCTTTTAATGAAATTTCATTTTCAAAATTATTTTTTGAAAAATTCTGGTCTAACTAGTTTGGGTCTTGGATCGGTAGCTTCGGCTAGTTTCACCAGTCTAAAGAGACCAAGTAGAGTATACTTGACTTATTAGAAGAGTTCCCTAACGTACTATCATCTCACCGCCACCCAATACTAGGTTGTTCAAGTTTCAGTTTAATTGTTTCAGTCCTTAAACTAACCGGTCCTAAGTCTAAGCATGGTAAATTACAGAAATTAAATAAACAATCAATCATGCAATTTAAAAACAAGAGTAGAAATTTATCTAACTATGAATATTATTTTTAATTTGGCTCCCCCTAGACTAAATCCACGATAATGGTGCGGCAAGATGTGAATCTTGTCCTTGGGATCCAATACTAATTTGTTCCAGTTTGTTTGTTCAGGCACAATTTGGGTACCCATGCCTGAATTTTAGGTCTAGACTGGTTCAGTACAGCATAGTATGTTCTTTGTCTGGACTTGGTTCTATAGCCTAATCCGGATCGATTTAGAACCGACTTCTGTTTTCCAAGAATCATGTCAAGACCCTTGGAACCAGAAGTGAATCGTTCTAAGGCTGATCTAAGGTCCTTGACTTGAGTTTTCAAGGAGGAGTTCTCATTCTCAAGTTTTTCAACTTGAGTAGAGGTTCCTTCTTGAACCTTCTCAGTTAAGGATCTAGAGTCAGCTCCCTCTTTCAGGAGTTTTACTTCCTGTCGGAGAGATTCGAATCGGATTTTGGCTTTCGCCAAGTCTCGAGAAAGATAGACAATTAATTTTGACAATTGATTTCTAGAAACCCCACTTACAGTTATTTCGCCATCCTCTGAAAACATGAGTTTGCCGTCGTCCGGTTCTGATTCTGACTCGGTCTCGATTTCGTCTGAAGCAGTCAGGGCGAGCAAGTTCGACTGTGGGGCCTCTTCTTCTTCTTCAGAGGAAGACTCGTCCCATGTTGCTTGAAGAGCCTTCTTCCTTCTTGCTTTCTTGGCTTCTTTTAGGTTAGGGCATTCCGATTTGAAATAATCCTTTTTGTTGCATTCGAAGCAAGTCACACTTGATTTGTTCTTAGTTGGTTCAGCTGGATCTTCCTTCTTTTGGCTGGCCTTTCTTCTGTTGGATTGATTCTTCAATTCCTTGTAGTAGTTTCGGGCAAGCCGGACCAGCTTGGGTCGATCTCCTTCGCTGTCTTCTAAGTCTGAATCTGACTCAGACTCGGGCTCAGGTACGTTGAGGCTTCTTCTTGGTTATCTTTCCAGTTTTACCTGCAATAAAGGCAATGCCTTTCTCGGCCAGTGTGAAGTTAGTCTGCTCATGTAATTCAAGTTCGGAAAATAGTTCATCTAATTTAATTTTAGACAAGTCCCTTGAAACTTTGTACGCATCTACCATAGATACCCACAACGTGTTTCTTGGGAAAGCGTTAAGGGTATACCTGATCAGGTCACGGTTTTCTACCTTGTGACCGATTGTGTGAAGGTCGTTCATCAGTTCTTGAATTCTGGCATGAAGCTGGGCTGCTGTTTCACCATCGTTCATCTTGATTGTGTACAACTTGTTCAGTAGTAGGTCCCTCTTGCTGATCCGGGTGTCGGAGGTTCCTTCGTGCAACTCAATTAGCTTACCCCAGAGTTCTTTTGCACTGTTGAATGGACCTACCCGGTTCAGCTCCTCTTTGGTTAGGCCGCATTGAAGTGTTTGAGTTGCTTTGGCATCAGCTTCAATTTTTCTTTTGAGGGTGGTATCCCATTCGGTGTAGGATTATGGCACTCCGTCAGCATTCTTCAGAATTTCCAGTCCGGACTGGATTATTATCCACATGTCCACCTGAGTTTTCAGGTGGACTTCCATCTTACTCTTCCAGTAGGAGAAATCCTCCCCAGTGAAGAGCGGTGGCCTTGCGGTACTGAAGCCTTCTTGCATGGCCATTTAGAAATTATCTGAAAAAGAAAGAGAGAGAAAAAAACTTCCCAAGACTTGGTCTTGGATTAGCAGTGCGGGAAGAAAAGAAATTATCGAGTGGTGTTGCATCAACCTCGATTAACGATAAAAATTCGATTAAAACAAAATTCGAAGAAAATCCGAAAAAAATTCTCAAATTGGTGGTTGCACCAAATTTGAGCTTCCCCGCTCTGATACCACTTGTTGGATCGAGAGAATACGATAGAGGGGGGGTGAATATCGTAAAAAACTTTTCGGATTTGAGGTTAAGAGAATACGCAGTGGAATTGAAAACACAGTACAAGAACTCAAGCGATTTTACTTGGTTCGGAGTCGCGGTCGGCTCCTACTCCAAGGCCCACGGTCGTTGACCGTTTTTTGCGGGCAATTTTATATGTGCGCAAATGTTTACAGAAAAATATTACAGTTGTAGTACAGTAAACTAAAAATTAAACTCTTCGTTACCGACGCTCGGTGTGGATCGTACTTCGGAGCAGAGGGTCGTCGGCGGCGCTTGAATCTCGAGATGGGAGGTTTCCGGAGCAGAGCGCGTGAGTCGAAGAGTGTATTGGCGTTGGAAGAATGTGTTCTGAAGCCTTGGGGGTCGAGCCCCTTATATAGTGCACTTGGGGGCGCCCTGGACGTTGGGGGCGCCCTCCGCGTGTCACTTGATCCACAAATCTCTCGGTCAGCCCTTATCCCTCCAGGATCGGGCTCGAGGTTTGACGGGGGCGCCCGGGAAGCAGGGGGCGCCCAGGTTGACTTTGTCAGCAGGCTTCTCGGCTGGATAAGCTTCTATCGCTTCGTTGGCTTGGACCCAGGGTGCCCGAGACATCCGGGGCGCCCGGGAGCACGGGGGCGCCCGGGAGCACGGGGGCGCCCGGGAGCAAGGGGGCGCCCGGCCCAGTGTGCTTCCGAAGCGTTTTCTTGCTTAACTCTTGTTTGGCTTTGACTTAGGGCGCCTGGGACCTCCCAGGCGCCCAACCCAGCTACTGCCTCTCTCCTTTGGGGCATTCTGAGCTGTAGAAACTCGTTCCTTCGGTCATGCATCCAGGGTTAGTACCAAACAAAACAAAGCAAGCATGTTAGTGAATTTTACAGTCGTAGCTGTCTTGGTTCTGACTTTGGGTCTCCAAAATGGAGCCCTAGGTCGAGCCGACGCCTACTGTTCCCTCGACGGGGAGCGCGTCCTCACCTACTTATCTCAGGAGAGTTTACCTTTTGCCAACCGGCTCCTCCGGTTGGACTTTTGCCCGATGCACCTGACCAAGTCTTCGTGCCCACCTTCCGAGCAGGTCTTCGGTGCCCAGCTCCTTGCCAGGACTTCCTGCCCAGCTCCTTGCCAGGGCTTCGTGCCCAGTCCTCGACAGGACTTCGTGCCCACCTTCCTAGCAGGTCTTCGGTTCCCAGCTCCTTGCCAGGGCTTCGTGCCCAGTCCTCCACCAGGACTTCGTGTCTAGTGTACCTAGGGCTTCTTTTCCTGTATACTTAGTGAATATGTTAGATCAACATAATATCTTAACTTTTGAAACCTTTGTCATTATCAAAACTCAGGTTTGACTTAGGTGCTGCCTGCACCAACATACTGTAAATAAGATGTCAGGTCTACTAGTAGTTAGGTAAAGTAGGCTACCTATAACACTTCTAAAATTGCTTCAAGTCCATTGGTTTTCCTTCTGGGTCACTATCTATTTTAATATTTATTGCCATAGGGATATTTATGACTTTAGAGTTTTCCATTCTGAATTTTTTAATTAGCTCTTTTACATATTTAAATTGATGGATATAATTTTCATCTTTAGTTTGTTGAATTTGAAGTCTTAAGAAAAAGGTTAGTTCACTTACAAGGCTCATTTCAAATTCACTCTCCATTACTTTTATAAATTCTTTTAAGAAATTTGTATTAGTTGAGCCAAAAATTATATCATCTACATAGATTTGGGGATGAAGATGTCATTTTCTAAGGATTTAACAAACAGGGTTGGGTCAATTTGGCCTTGGTTAAATCCCTTAGAAACTAAGTAATTGGATAGTCTCCCATACCAGGCTCTAGGTGCTTATTTAAGTCCATACAGGGCCTTCTTAAGTCTAAACACATAATTGAGATGATCTAAGTCCTCAAACCCTGGAGGTTGACTTACATAGACTTCCTCTTTTATAAATTCATTTAAAAATGCAAACTTAACATCTATTTGATATAATTTGTATCCTTTATGAGTTGCATAAGCTAAAAGCATCCTAATTGACTCTAGTCTAACTACAGGTGCATAGGTTTCATCATAATCCAATCCTTCAACTTGACTAAATCCTTTAGCCACTAAGTGGGCTTTATTTCGTACTATTTCTCCTTTGTCATCCAACTTATTCCTAAAAACCCACTTAGTATCTATCACAGTCTTACCTTCTAATTTTGGTACTAAGTCCCAGACTTGGTTTCCTTCAAACTGAGCTAACTCCTCCTGTATAGCTATAATTCAGTCTGGGTCAGGTAATGCTTCTTCTATTGTCTTGGGTTCAATCTTAGAAATCAGGGCAACTTGACTTAGGTTTCTATAGGATGACCGTGTTCTAACACCTAAGGTTGGGTCACCTAAGATTTGATCAGTTGGATGATTTGACCTAGTCCTAGAAGATGGTTCAGGTTGTTCAGGTTCATGTTCAATTGTTAGAGTTGGTTCAATTATTGATTCAACTAGTTGAGATGGTTCAATTACTTTCAATCATCTGAGTTGGTTCAATTACTGGCTCACATTCTTCTAGGACTTTATCTGAAGTATTTAGGCTTGGTTGAATGTTTGGTGAATTGATTGGGTTAGGCAAATTAGTTGATGTTGTTACAATTTCTTCATCAAATATTACATTTGTAGTTTCTTCAATTTTAAGGATATGTTTATTATAGACCCTATATGCCCTACTTGTGGTTGAGTATCCAACAAAGATTCCTGGGATTGATTTTGATTGAAATTTTCCTAAGTAATCTTTAGTATTTAAGATTTGTACTTTACACACAAAAACGTTTAGATAATATAAATTAGGTATACTATGGTAATAGATTTCATAAGGTGTTTATTGTATCTTTTGTTAATTAGAACCCTATTTTGAATGTAACAAGTTGTGTTTATCGCCTCTGCCCAAAATTGATTAGATAAATTATATTCATTGAGCATGGTCCTAGCAGCTTCTTGAAGGGTTCTATTTCTCCTTTCAACTATCCCATTTTGTTGGGGGGTCCTAGAGCAGAAAAATTCATGGGCATATCCATTAATTTTACAAAATTTATTAACTTTTTGGTTTTCAAATTCTCCCCCATGGTCACTTCTAATTCTTTAGATTTTTTGTATTATTTTGATTTTCAAGTATTTTACATAAATTGTTAAATGTTTCAAACGTTTCATCTTTGGTTTTCAAAAACTAAACTCAGGTAAATCTAGAATAATCATCGATAATTACTAAGTAGTATCGATTTCCTTTTAGTGACATAGCTCCATGAGAATCAAATAAGTCTAGGTGTAGGAACTCAAGTGTAGCTTAAGTTAAGTTTGACTGGATAGGTTTGTGGGTTGATTTTGTTTGTTTTCCATGTTGACATGGGTTACAGATTGAATTTTAAAAGTTTCTATATTTAGGGATATCCTTAACTAGTCTATTTTGACTTAGTTTTGAAATTAATTTTGTGTGAGAGTGACCTAGTCATCTATGTAATAAATTAGTTTCTTCTAGTTGGGTTAGAAAACATTTAGGTGTGAATGGTAGATTAATAGTATAAATATTATTTTTCATAATTCCCTTGAGGGTAATTGTTGGGTCTTGTAAGCTCCTAATGAGGCAGTCTGAGTTAGTGAAGTTAACTACATATCCAGTATCACATAGTTGACTAATGATAAGTAAGTTAAACTTAAAATTATCAACCAATAGCACCTTCTTAATAATGAAATGAAAGTTTAGTTCAATATTACCTGAACCAATTACCTAAAGTGTGGCATTGTTGCCAAATGTCACTGAACCTAAATACTTGTACTTGATTTTGGTGTACTTCAATTAATCTCCAGTCATATGTCTGAAGCATCCACCATCCAACATCCACCGGTCTAAATCATTATGTTCCTAGGACATAGCAGCCCTAAAAAGAGTACTTAGTTACATTAAGGGTACCCTAAATGTAGGGATTTGGTATCCTAGGACTTCCACTTTTGAATTAACAGGATATTCAGACTTTGACTATGCTGGGTGCAAATTAGATAGAAAGAGTACAAGTGGAAGTTGCCAAAAAGCACTCAAGAACTTTTCAACACTTAGACAATTTTTGAAGAGATTTTGTAAGCCTAATTTTTGTTTCAACACCATGTACTTAAAAACTTTTAAAAAAAATTTACATAGGCAAGACAAATTATGAAAACTGATTTCCCTTAAAAATTTTGAATTTTGAGAACTTGGGAAAAAATTCTCCAAACGTAGAAAGAGTTTGCTTAACAACATTTTTCCAAAAATCTTTAACCATTATTTTAAACAAAATTTGTTTATTAAGAAAAATTTACTTAGCACCATTTTTCAAAAAGTTTTTAGAAAAAATAAATTTAGCTCAGGCAAATTTTGTTTTACTAAGAGAAATTTTCATTAGAAATGTTTTTCAAAATACACTTAGAAATTTTTGAAACCTTTTCGAAGTATTTTGAAAGCACCTAGAAACAAATAAAAAATTTGAAGTACTGAGAAACATTTTTAAGGCACTCAAAAATACTTAGAAAAATTTGAAAACATTTTTAAGTACTTAAATAAACTTTAGCAAAAAATTTGAAGTACTTAAAAATCGAGCATACTTTTTGAAAAAGAGATGAAAATTTTAAAAAAATTTGAAAAAAAATTCCATCTTTCTTTTGTTTCTCTCCCCCTTTGCCATATATCAAAAAAAAAATGATAACACTTATTGCAGGTAAATTAGAGCTAGTCAAATAATTTGTAATTCCATATTGAACAAACTCTAATAATTTCAAGCAAGAAAAACGGACCAACCCAAATTAAACCGATCTTGTTCGGGTCCTGTCTAACCCAGTTAGCTACTTGCTAACTGTTATAAAACAGTAGCTTTCACTAGGGTTAGTCAAGTTAAGTGATGTGATCAAGTTAGAGTTTCTAAGCTTGACACTTAACCTGATTGTTGTTCAAGTTGTATTTATTGCCCCAATTACTGCAGATGCACTGACTTAAAGCATCTTGAATCAAGGCATAGACCTAAGCATCTCAACCCAGTCTAGGTTATCAATCAAAAGTACCTTAAGGTGCTTGTGAGATGCTGGCTTCTAGATCTATAGGTGCATGCAGTGCTAGGGTTAGGGCCTAAGCTAAGTCCATTTGCGTAAAAACCCTAGTTTTGAAGGGGGTAGTTTTTGAAAGAAAACTAAGTCGAAAAATCATTTTAAAATTCAAAAACTTGATCAAATAAATGATTTTTCAATTTGCTAATTTTCAAAAATAAATAGAAAAAAAATTTTCAATTTGACCATCTTTGAAAAACCTTTGGTCAAAAACTTAAAGCTTTTTGTTAAATTTGGAAAATATTTAGCACTTAGAAAAGTTTTACAAAAACCAGCATGACATTGGAAATTTCAGGGGGAGAACCTTTTCAGAGGGAGATAAATGAATTTATCTACTTATTGTTGTTAGAATATGTTGTTTTAACTTAACTTTTTAAACTGTGTTGCCATAAATCAAAAAGGGGGAGATTGTTGGTGTCGGAAGCACCAAAGTCGAACCTATGATTTGATAATGGCAAAGGGTTCAGAAGTTAAGATTTGGTTGTGATCTAACAAGCTTATTAAGTGTGCAGGAAAGTCCTAGGTACACTAGGCAACTAAGTCCAGACGTAAGGTTGGGCACGAAGACCTGGTGAGTGAAGTTGGGCATGAAGACCTGATCGCGGATTGGGCACGAAGACCTGGTCGAGGACTGGGCACCGAAGACTTGGTGAGTGATGCTGGGCACTAAGACCTGGTCGAGGACTGGGCACCGAAGACCTGGTGAGTGAAGCTGGGCAAAAGTCCAACTGGAGGAGCCGGTTGGCAAAAGGTAAATTCACCCGACAGGAGTAGGTGAGGACGCGTTCCCCGTAGGAGGCAACATTAGGCGTTGGTTCGACCTAGAGTTCCATTTGGGAGACCCAAAGTCTGAACCAAGACAACTCAGGTTGTAAATAATGTTCTAATCTTATCATTTGTATGCTTTGTATGTCTTTGGAACTAACCCTGGTTGCAGGAACAAATGGAAGGAGTTTTCTGCACTCAGGTGCCTCAATGGAGTGAGGCGCCCTAGCTGTGCTAGGCGCCTGTATTGAGACAGGCGCCCCAGTGAAGGGTTAAACAAAGCATTCGAAGCAAACTGCCATGCAAGCCTCTGGACCAAGTCAAGCTAGGCGCCTGTGTTAACACAGGCGCCCCAGTTAGCTCAGGCGCCCCAGTTGAAGGGATAAGCGCTGGCCAAGTCAGCGGATTGGAATTCTCGCAGGATAGGCCACGTGTCAGGCGCCCCCTTCAACACAGGCGCCCCACTGACCAGTATAAATAGGGGTTCACCCCCAAGGCTTCAGAACAACTTGCAAAAATCACTCTCAACACTTTCGTTCATGCGTTACGCTCTAACAAGCTCCGTTCTCGCGATTCAAGCGCCGACGACGACCCGCTGCTCCGAACTTCCAACCTCTCCGGTCATCGGTAAAAGATTAATTCTTTAAGTGTTGTAATTTCATTTTCAATTCTATATTTGTACTCCAACTTGTAAACTCTTTTCGAATATAGAATTGCCCATCGTAAACGGTCAAGGACAGTGGGCCTTGGAGTAGGAGTCGACCGCGACTCCGAACCAAGTAAAAAGAAACCGTGTTACCGATTGATTTTACTGTTTCTGCTGCGAATTGCTCTCTTCGTCCGAAACGTTTTACGATCGATATTCACCCCCCCCCCTCCCTCTATCAATTCAATCCGATCCCACAAGTGGTATCAAAGCGGGTGGCTCAAACTTGGTGCAACCACCAGTTTGAGATTTTTTTTCGGATTTACGAATTTTAAATTTTTTTTCGCTCGAATTTTCTCATTAATCGAGGTTGGTGCAACACCGCTCGATCTTTTTCTGCTATAAAAAATTCTTCCCGCACTACTAATCCAAGACATAGTCTTGGAATAAGTTCTTATTGTCTATTTTTTTCATAAAATTTTAATGGTCATGCAAGAGGGATACAGCACCGCCAGACCTCCTCTTTTCAGTGGAGAAGATTTTTCCTACTGGAAAAGCAGGATCGAAGTCCACCTGAAAACTCAGGTGGACATGTGGATAATTATCCAGTCTGAGCTGGAAATTCCTAAAAATGCACAAGGCGTGGTGCAACACTATACTGAGTGGGATGGCCCACTGAAGAAGAAAATTGAGGCCGACGCAAAGGCGACCCAAACTTTGCAATGCGGCTTAATAAATGAGAAGCTGAACCGGGTAGGACCCTTCAACAGCGTGAAGGAGCTTTGGAACAAGCTGGTCGAGTTGCACGAAGGTACTTCCGACACGAGGATCAGCAAAAGAGATCTGTTGCTTAACAGACTCTACACAATCAAGATGCACGATGGTGAGACTGCAGCCCAACTCCACACTAGAATCCAGGAGCTGATGAACGGACTGCACACAAAATAGGTCACAAGGTTGAAAACGGTGACCTGATAAGGTATACTTTAAATTCTTTTCCTAGAAACTCACTGTGGGCGTCTATGGTGGATGCCTACAAAGTTTCAAGGAATTTATCTGAAATTAAACTAGATGACCTGTTTTCTGAATTAGAACTGCACGAACAGACTAACACTACCTTGATCAAGAGGCATAGCTTTTGTTGCAGGAAAATCTCAAGGAAAAGCTCCCAAAAAGAAGCCTCAACCAGCACCCGAGTCCGACTCAGACTTGGAATTAGAAGATAGTGAAGGGGATCGACCCAAGTTGGTTCGGCTAGCTCGGGATTACTACAAAGAACTAAAGTACCAAACGAGCAAGAAGAAATCAAGCCAAAGAAAGGAAGATCCAGCAGAACCTTCAACGAGCTCGAAGAGCAAGACCAACGTTACTTGCTATGAATGCAACAAAAAGGGACACTTCAAGTCAGAGTGCCCCAACCTGAAGGAAACCAAGAAGGCGTGCAGGAAGAAGGCTCTTCAAGCCACCTGGGACGAATCATCTTCCAAAGAAGAAGAAGAAGTCCCGCACGCGAATCTACTCGCCCTAACCGCCTTGGAAGACGTCGACTCCAGATCAGAATCGGAACCAGACGACGGACGACTCACAATCTCGAAAAACACGCAAATCACTGTAAGAGGTTACTCAAAATATGAATTGTCAAAATTAATTTCTTACTTGTCTCGTAACGTGGCGAAAGCCAAAATCCGGGTTGGGTCCCTCTGACAGAAAGTAAAATGCCTGAAAGAGGAAGTCGACTCGAGATCCTTGACCGAGCAAATTCAAGAAGGAAACTCAACTCAAGTTCAAAAGCTTGAGAAAGAGAATTCCTCCTTGAAAACTCAAGTCAAGGAGCTCAGAGTAGCCTTAGAACGGTTCACTTCGGGTTCCAAGGGTCTTGACATGATCCTTGGAAAGCAGAAGTCCGTTCTTAACCAATCCGGATTAGGCTATCGAACTAAGTCGAGACAACGATCATATTACTCTGTATTGAAGCAATCTAGAACCCAAGTCCAAGCATGGGTCCCCAAGCTATGTTTAAATAAACAAGCTAGACCAAACCAGTATTGGATCCCCAAGGACAAGATTCACATCTTGCATAACCCTTATCGAGGCTATAGTCCGGGGGAGCCAATATAAAAACCATATTTATAGTTAGATAATTTTACTGAATCGCTTGTTTGCTTGTCTATTTTCTTTCTGCATTTTTTTCATGCTTAGACTTAGGATTAGTTAGATTAAGGACAAATGATTAAGTTGAAATTTGAACAACATAGTATTGGGTGGAGGTGAGATGATAGTATGTTAGGGAAGCTTTTCTGGTGGAACTAGCCGAAGCTACCGATCCAAGACCCAAACTAGTTAGACCAAAATCTTTCAAGAAGTAACTTGAAGATGAATTTTTAGTAAAAGGTTTTGTCAAGGAAAGGGTTGTTGCTCCAATAAGGCTACGGCCAAAGAAGACCATGTGGCTCGCCAAGACTTGGAAGCCAATTACTGAAAATCAAATTCAATTTACTACTTGTTAAATTTGAATCTAACACAAATTTCAATTAATCTTAGATTCAACACATTTTTCAAAGTCAATAAACTTAACCTTATAAATTTTTTAAAATTAATTCAATGTCTTCAAAATTAACCGCTTTTCAAAATTAAAATTTTATTTTGAAAACCTGTATCACAAAACCCATAAGGATAACATGTTTGATAACACTAGATTGGGTGAGATAGACTAGGCTGTGAAATTCAATTCAAGCTATTCCTAACTCTAATGGATCCAAATCAACAAATACTTTATGTGTAGGAACATAAACATTTGGACCAATGGATGTTGGATAGTGGATGCTCCAGACACATGACTGGAGACAAATTGAAATTCACCAAAATCAAGTTCAAGAACCTAGGCTCAGTAGCATTTGGCAACAATGCTACACTCAAAGTAATTGGGTCAGGTAACATTGAACTTAAATTTGATTTTGTTATTAAGAAAGTACTCTTGGTTGAAAATTTTAAGTTCAATTTGCTTAGTATTAGTCAGCTTTGTGATACTAGTTACATAGTTACTTTCACCAACTCTGACTGCCTGATTAGGAACCTCCAAGACTCAGAAATAATGCTTAAGGGTACTAGGAAAAACAACGTTTACACTATTAATTTACCCTTAATACCAAAATGCTTCTTGACTCAATTAGAAGAATCCAACCTATGGCATAGGAGACTATGTCACACTCATGATAAACTAATTTCCAAAATTACCCAACTTGGTTTAATTAAAGGTGTACCAAAAATCAAGAATTTTGAAAACACAATCTGTAATTCATGTAAACAAGGTAAACAAACTAAGTCTACTCATAAACCAATTCAATCAGACTTAACCCAAACCGCTCTTGAGCTCTTGCACCTTGACCTATTTGATTCACATGGAGCCAAGTCACTAAGCGGGAATTGGTACTGCTTAGTAATTATCGATGATTACTCTAGATTTACCTGGGTTAGGTTCCTGAAAACTAAGGATGAAACCTTGAATCTATTTATCGACTTATGCAGAATAATTGAAAACCAAAATGATACTAAGATTAAGAGACTTAGGAGAGATCACGGGGGAGAGTTTGAAAATCAAAGGTTTGAGGAATTCTGCAAAATCAATGGGTATATTCATGAGTTTTCCTGTCCTAGAACCCCCCAACAAAATGGGATAGTGGAGAGAAAAAATAGAACCCTTTAGGAAGCCGCTAGGACCATGTTGAATGAATATAACCTAGCTAACCAATTTTGGGCAGAACTAGTAAGTACGGCATGCTACATCCAAAATAGGGTCCTAATTAACAAAAGGCATAATAAAACCCCTTATGAACTATATTATCATAGAATGCCTAACCTACACTACCTAAGGGTCTTTGGGTGCAAAGTTCATATCCTAAACACTAAGGACTACCTAGGTAAGTTTCAATCTAAGTCACCAGGGACCTTCTTAGGATATTCAACAACTAGTAGGGCCTATAGGGTTTATAATAAACAAACTCGCAAAATTGAAGAAACTACTAACTTAATTATTGATGAGGAAATTGAACCAAAAACTGATAATCAAAACTTGAACCAATCAAATATTGATCAGGAAGACAGTGAACCAACAATTAAACCATCAATTGAACCACTGATTGAACCTCTAAATGAACTAACTCTTGAACCAACTACTGCGGTATCAACTAAACCAATAACTGAACCAACCCAAGTAGTTGAACCGAACCGTCCAGCCGGACCTGAGGCTGAACCTAGTTCTAGAAGAACCAAGAAACCCAGACCCAATCACCCTTCTGATCAAATTATGGGTGATCCAACCTTAGAGTCAGAACTAGGTCTTCCTATAGAAATCTTAGTCAGATCGCATTAATTTCAAAAATTGAACCTAAGACTATAGAGGAAGCCCTACCTGACCCTGATTGGATCATAGCTATGCAAGTGGAGTTAGCCTAATTTGAAAGAAACCAAGTCTGGGAACTAGTACCTAAGCCTAAGGGCAAATCTATTATAGACACTAAATGGGTGTTTAGAAACAAACTAAATGATCAAGGGGAAATTGTTAGAAATAAAGCCCGCTTAGTAGCTAAACGGTTTAGTCAGGTCGAAGGGTTAGACTATGATGAAACCTATGCCCCAGTAGCCAGACTTGAGTCAATTAGAATGTTGTTAGTCTTTGCAGCTCATAGAGGATTTAAGTTATATCAGATGGATGTCAAGTCTACCTTTTTAAATGGGTTTATTAAAGAAGAAGTTTATGTGGGACAACCCCCAGGATTTGAGGACCTAGAAAAAACCTGACTATGTTTTTAAACTTAGAAAAGCACTTTATGGGTTGAAACAAGTACCTAGGGCATGGTATGAACGGTTAGCAACCTATCTAATTTCTAAGGAGTTTAACCAAGGTCAAATTGACTCTACCCTATTCGTTAAAACTTTAGAAAAAGATATTTTTATTGCACAAATTTATGTTGATGATATAATTTTAGGATCCACCAACTCTAACTTTTTACAAGAATTTGTAAAAATAATGGAAAGTGAATTTGAAATGAGTTTGGTAGGTGAGCTCAACTTTTTCTTAGGATTACAAATTAAACAGACTAAAGATGGTAATTATGTTCACCAATCCAAGTATGCTAAAGAGTTAATAAAGAAATTCAAAATGGATAATTCCAAAAGCTTAAGTATCCCTATGGCTACAAATGTCAAAATTGATAATGACCTGAAGGTAAGCCTGTAGATCTTAAGTTATACCGAAGCATGATTGGTAGTCTACTTTACTTAACCACTAGTAGACCTGATATCTTATTTTCTGTAGGAATGTGTGCTAGGTACCAAACTTGTGCTAAGGAATCCCACTTAGCAGCCCTAAAAAGAGTACTTAGGTACATTAAGCGTACCCTAAATGTAGGGATTTGGTATCCTATGTGACGACCCGCCTTAACTTCTCTCCCTTAAAGCGGACGTCACTTTTACTTAACCATAACTTTACCTTATTCTTAGCCTTAGGTTACAACTACTTGACTTCCCTTAACTTGCTCTGATTTTTTTTTCTTTTTTTTTTCAAAAAACAACTTTTTAAAAAAAAAAAACTTTCATTTTTATTTGCTTTGCAAGGATTTGACCCCTAGACCTCTTAGTTGTAAAACTAAAGCACTAACCATCTGCTCTACAACACTTTCTTTTCAATGGTACCAGTCGACTGCTATATAGCCAGTCGATTGGTATCGGCCACAGAAACTTTCTATGCCCGGCACCAGTCGACTGGTCTCATGGCAGTCGACTGGTGCATCGAACAGGAGGTTCTGTTCGACATCGTAGTCGACTGGTTCTGAACCAGTCGACTGGCACGCCTGAAAACTGCATTTACAGACCTGAAAACTGCATTTACAGACCTGAAAACCATTTCCAAAGCTTCACAATTCGTATACTTTCAAGTATATAGATAAATAACTCCAAATCTATACTCTACACTAGTTTTATAAACATTTTAGCAACCCAAAACAACCTCATAAACTTGCAATTAGGATCATTGCGGAAGTAAATAAGCTATCAAAATATATGAACTCTAGACTAGAGTTTGTACCCAACTTTGTCTCTATGCAAGGTTTAAACAAAGTCATTCATTCTACCAATTCAAAATACCAAAACACATGTTCTACAAGACTTAACCCGACGATCTCTTCCACGGTTCCGCCGCCACTGAACATCAATGCAAGTCCCGCTCGCCTCCCTAGCTTATGCTTTTTCTTTACCTTTGTCTGCAATAGAAGGAAATGCAACTAATAAGCGATTTGCTTAGTAAGTAAATCCTAACTCACAAATCCATGCGATCAATGATAAACATGCTCTTTTCAAATAATGCTTGCTTCAAAACACATGCACTTTGAAATACTTACACATGGAAACTTTCACATACTTATCATGCTCAATCATGCTTGAAAACATTTACTAGCATTAAAACATTGGCAAATCTAACATGCTCATAATTTCTTTTGAGACTTGCTACTTATGCATTTCCATACTTTAAACCACTAACTTCCTTGCCCTTTCTCTTTAACATGCTTGTAACATAACAATGTTAACATACTTAGCAAAACATATGCTTAAACTGAAAACACTTACATATACTCATATACTTCAAAATAATAATCAACTTTCTCAGGCTTTGACACTGTACCATGGTATCAGTGTACCAATGCGCGCATCCCTAATAGGTTTCGGGGTAGCTAGCCACCGCACCCTATTAGAGCTTCTTTCTTACTTTCTGTGGACCTCTCATTTGCCCAGTACATGTCACTTTACAAAAGTAAAATACTTTCTTACTCATAATGCTTGTATTTATCAAGCTAACTTTCTTTTTCATAAATCTTGCACTATAAACCTTTACCATTTCTTACTTGGAACTTTCATCGAGCACCTTGCATGCCCTTAACCCCAAAACTCCTTTTTGGGACTTTTCAAGAACTTACTCTTGTCATACTTGGGTCTCATACACAAAACTTACTCCAATTCATATTCTATAATAAAACATGTATTCTTTAGGAACTTAAAACACACAAATAAGAAAACCATAATCTTAAAGCATGCATTTAGATCACAAACATGGTTCTACAATGAGAAATACATGGCGAAACTACTTCTATTGCAGGTGAGTGATCTACTTACCCCCTTTTCTTGAAGAAAACTCACTAAATATGTAGAAACTCCTAGCGTAGCGCTCCTCCTCTCTTCCCTTGCGAGAAAACTTCACTTCTTGGCCCTAGGGAAGAAGCCCTAGATGTTCTACTCAAGAGGAAGAAGAAGGAGGAAAAGATCCCTTGAGTTTCCCTTTGGTTTCGCAGCCTCCACGCGCCTCCTCTCACAGCCTCCCGAAAACCTAATCGGGGTTTCACGCGACTTAAGTGGAAGTCTAAATACCTCTTCATGAAACAACCTAACCTACCTATAACATAATTTCGATCCTTCTTTTTCTGTGCTTGATACCTAGCCCCTCTGGTTATCCCAACTTGCTTAAGGGCTTGCTTTGCCCCAAGGTCGTGAGGTCAAACCTCTACCCGACCCTTTTTCTTTTTATTTTTATTCCGAAAAATTGCCAAAAATTCAGAAAAATTCCTAATAATTCATGAAAATTATTGGGTGTTACATCCTAGGACTTTCACTTTTGAATTATCAGGATATTCTAACTCTGACTATGCTGGGTACAAAATAGATAGAAAGAGTACAAGTAGAAGTTGTCAATTATTAGGACATAGCCTAGTCAGCTGGTGTAGTAGAAAGCAACACTGCGTAGCCTTGTCCACAAACGAAGCAGAATATGTTGCCCTAGGAGAGTGTGTAGCACAACTTTTGTGGATGATGCACACTCTTAAGGCCTTCCAGCTTGACTACACCCAAACCCAAGTCTTTATTGATAATATTAGTTCAATCAACTTGACTAAGAATCCCATTCAACATTCCCGAACAAAACATATAGAAGTCAAACATCATTTTGTAAGGGATCATGTAGCCAGGGGGGAAATAATACTTAAGCATGTGGACTCAAAATCCAACTTAGCTGGCATCTTTACCAAACCCTTACCTGAGTTTGAGTTTAGCTCACTAAGAAGACAGTTAGACTTGTGCTTAGTAGAATAGGACTGTTCTAAAGAAGAAGTTTATATAGGACAACCCCCAAGCTTTGAGGACCTAGAAAAACCTGACTATGTTTTATACTTAGAAAAGCACTTTATGGGTTGAAACAAGCACCTAGGGCATGATATGAACGGTTATCAACCTATCTAATTTCTAAGGAGTTTAACCAAGGTCAAATTGAGTCTACCCTATTCGTTAAAACTTTAGAAAAAGATATTTTTATTGCACAAATTTATGTTGATGATATAATTTTAGGATCCACCAACTCTAACTTTCTAAAAGAATTTGTAAAAATAATGGAAAGTGAATTCGAAATGAGATTGGTAGGTGAGCTCAACTTTTTCTTAGGATTACAAATTAAACAGACTAAAGATGGTAATTATGTTCACCAATCCAAGTATACTAAAGAGTTAATAAAGAAATTCAAAATGGATAATTCCAAAAGCTTAAGTACCCCTATGACTACAAATGTCAAAATTGATAATGACCCTGAAGGTAAGCTTGTAGATCTTAAGTTATACCAAAGCATGATTGATAGTTTACTTTACTTAACCGCTAGTAGACTTGATATCTTGTTTTCTGTAGGAATGTGTGCTAGGTACCAAACTTGTGCTAAGGAATCCCACTTAGTAGCCCTAAAAAGAGTACTTAAGTACATTAAGGGTACCCTAAATGTAGGGATTTGGTATCCTAGGACATCCACTTTTGAATTATCAGGATATTCTGACCCTGACTATGCTAGGTGCAAATTAGATAGAAAAAGTACAAGTGGAAGTTGCCAAAAAGCACTCAAGAACTTTTCAACACTTAGACAATTTTTGAAAAGGTTTTATAAGCCTAATTTTTGTTTCAACACCTTGTACTTAAAAACTTTTTAAAAAAAATTACCTAGGCAAGACATTTTGAAAACTGATTTCCCTTAAAAAATTTCAATTTTGAGAACTTGGAAAAAAATTCTCCAAACATAGAAAGAGTTTGCTTAACAACATTTTTCCAAAAATCTTTAACCATTATTTTTAAACAAAATTTGTTTATTAAGAAAATTTTACTTAGCACCATTTGCCAAAACGTTTTTAGAAAAAAAAAATTAACTCAGGCAAATTTTGTTTTACTAAGAGAAATTTTCCTTAGAAATATTTTTCAAAATACACTTAGAAATTTTTGAAATCTTTTCGAAGTATTTTGAAAGCACCTAAAATTTGAAGTACTGAGAAACATTTTTAAGGCACTCAAAAATACTTAGAAAATTTAAAAACATTTTTAAGGCACTCAAAAATACTTAGAAAAATTTGAAAACATTTTTAAGTACTTAAAAAAACTTTAGAAAAAAATTTGAAGTACTTAAAAATCGAGCATACTTTTTGATAAAGAGATGGAAATTTAAAAAAAAAATTGAAAAAATTTCCTTCTTTCTTTTGTTTCTCTCCCCCTTTGCCATATATCAAAAAAAAATGATAACACTTATTGCAGGTAAATTAGATCTAGTCAAATAATTTGTAATTCCATATTGAACCAACTCTAATAATTTCAAGCAAGAAAAATGGACCAACACAAATTAAACCGATCGTGTTCGGGTCCCGTCTAACCCAATTAGCTACATACTAACTGTTATAAAACAGTAGCTTTCACTAGGGTTACTCAAGTTAAGTGATTGATCAAGTTAGAGTTTCTAAGCTTGACACTTAACCTGATTACTGTTCAAGTTGTATTTATTGCCCCAATTACTGCAGATGCACTGAGTTAAAGCATCTTAAATCAAGGCATAGACCTAAGTATCTCAACCCAGTCTAGGTTATCAATCAAAAGTACCCTAACGTGCATGTGCGATGCTGGCTTCTAGATCTATAGGTGCATGCAGTTCTAGGGTTAGGGCCTAAGCTAAGTCCATTTGCGCAAAAACCCTAGTTTTGAAGGGGGTAGTTTTTGAAAGAAAACTAAGTCAAAAAATCATTTTAAAATTCAAAAACTTGATCAAAGAAATGATTTTTCAATTTGCTAATTTTCTAAAAAATAGAAAAAAAATTCAATTTGCTCATCTTTGAAAAACTTTAGTCAAAAACTTAAAGCTTTTTGTTAAATTTGGAAAATATTTAGCACTTAGAAAAGTTTTACAAAAACCAGCATGACATTGGAAATTTCAGGGGGAGAACCTTTTCAGGGGGAGATAAATGAATTTATCTACTTATTGTTGTTAGAATATGTTGTTTTAACTTAACTTTTTAAACTGTGTTGCCATAAATCAAAAAGGGGGAGATTGTTGGTGTCGGAAGCACCAAAGTCGAACCTATGATTTGATAATGGCAAAGGGTTCAGAAGTTAAGATTTGGTTGTGATCTAACAAGCTTATTAAGTGTGCAGGAAAGTCCTAGGTATACTAGGCAACTAAGTCCTGACATAAGGTTGGGCATGAAGACCAGGTGAGTGAAGCTGGGCATGAAGACCTGATCGCGGATTAGGCACGAAGACCTGGTCGAGGACTGGGCACCGAAGACCTGGTGAGTGAAGCTGGGCAAAAGCCCAACTGGAAGAGCCGGTTGGCAAAAGGTAAATTCACCCGAGAGGAGTAGGTGAGGACGCGTTCCCTGTAGGAGGCAACATTAGGCGTCAGTTTGACCTAGGGTTCCATTTGGGAGACCCAAAGTCAGAACCAAGACAGCTCAGGCTGTAAATAATGTTCTAATCTTATCATTTGTATGCTTTGTATGTCTTTGGAACTAACCATGGTTGCAGGAACGAATGGAAGGAGTTTTCTGCACTCAGGCGCATCAATGGAGTGAGGCGCCTTAGCTGTGCTAGGCGCCTGTATTGAGACAGGCGCCCCAGTGAAGGGTTAAACAAAGCATTCGAAGCAAACTGCCACGCAAGCCTCTGGACCAAGTCAAGCTAGGCGCCTGTGTTAACACAGGTGCCCCAGTCAGCTCAGGCTCCCCAGTTGAAGGGATAAGCGCTGACCAAGTCTGCGGATGGAATTCTCGCATGATAGGTCACGTGTCATGCACCCCCTTCAACACAGGCACCCCCACTGACCAGTATAAATAGGGGTTCACACCCAAGGCTTCAGAACAACTTACAAAAATCGCTCTCAACAAATTCATTCAAGCGCTACGCTCCGACAAGCTCCGTTCTCGCAATTCAAGCGCCCACGATGACCCGCTGCTCCGAACATCCAACTTCTCCGGTCGTTGGTAAAAGATTAATTCTTTAAGTGTTGTAATTTCATTTTCAGTTCTATATTTGTACTCCAACTTGTAAACTCTTTTCGAATATAGAATTTCCCATTTTAAACGGTCAAGGACCGTGGGCCTTGGAGTAGGAGCTGACCACGACTCCGAACCAAGTAAAAAGAAATCATGTTAGCGATTGATTTTACTATTTCCGCTGCGTAATTTCTCTCTTCGTCCGAAAAGTTTTCGATCGATATTCACCCCCCCCCCTCTATCGATTCAATCCGATCCCACAGGTTGGATTGTACTAAATTGTAGGATCAGTGTCGGTTGATAGAGGGGGGGGGTGAATATCGACTCGACTTTATTGCCGAAATTTCATCGGAATACTTCGTTTAATTGGTCTTTCTATCAGGGTTAGTATGTAGCGGGAAAATAAAATAAACAAAGAAAGACACAAAGATAAACGCGCGGGATTTACTGTTGAGGCAATCGGCCCTTAAATGATTTGAAGATCATGGTTTTGATGTGTGTGTATGAATATGTTTAAGCTTAGAGTGTTATGTTGTATTTGATGTGTGTGATTGAGTTTGCAGGACTTGGAGGATCACACATGGTGAACAAATCCGAGGGACGAGAGCCGAGGGAGGAGGACTCCAAGGGCAAGCCGGGAAGTGGACTTCAAGGGCACACGTGAAGGGTGGCATAGAGGCAAGCCAAGGGAAGGCTTGTGTGCGCATCCGAGGGATGAGAGCCAGAGGAAGATGACTTCAAGGGGCGAGCCAAGGGAGTGGACCTGAAGGCACACGTGAAGGAGAAGGTTCAGAGTGGCTAAAGCTGAGCTGGGAGGCAGGGCAGTCGACTGGCCAGAGGGCAGTCGACTGCCAAAAATCACAGAAGGTTTTCAGCCTTCTACCAGTCGACTGGCCCAGAGGCAGTCGACTGGTAACACCCCAAAAACTAGCCATTGGCTAGCAATTAATGCTAGGCCAGTCGACTGCCACAGGGGCAGTCGACTGGTGCGGGGCTGGACAGACTGTGAGTTTGTCCTGTTCTCCTATAAAAGGAGGACCTTTTTACACATGAGCGGTACGGTTTCGTACAATAACGAAGTGCTGCTCGTCTGAAAAGTGTTCTCTACTTCCTCTCTCTTATTCTACTACATTCTATAAAAGAGGAAGATCACCACTGTAAAGGTTTCTCCACCTGAAAGAGATTTTTCATAGTGGAAGTGGTGTACGGCGTGGATCCTTGGATTAGTCACCCATCTGGGTGGATACCAAGTAAACTTTCATTGTTAGCATTGTTCTTATTTTCCTTTACATATTATTGTTTCCGCTGCGCTAACAAACTTGTAGCGAAATGACCGAAAAAGTGTTATTCACCCCCCCTCTACCACGCCACATCGATCCATCAGTTGGTATCAGAGCCGGTTCGTTTCGGAAGTACTCACCGTCAACCGGAGCAAGTATAATGGTGTTTCAAGAGGGATACTCCACTGCACGACCACCCTTCTTCGACGGGAACGACTTCGCGTACTGGAAAGGTAGGATGCAATATTACCTTATGAATGATATTGAGAATTGGATTAGCATTGCAGATGGTTTCGAGGCACCCGTCGATGAAAGAGGAGAACCGACATCGATGAGATCTTGGTCAAAAGAGGTCATGAAGAGGGCGCAGTCAAATGTCAAGGCCACCACCACACTGCAGTGCGGGCTCTCAAAGGAGCAACTGAACAAGGTGGGACCGTTCAAGAGAGCCAAGGAATTGTAGGACAAATTGGTGGAACTGAACGAAGGGTCAAACGAATCCAGAAGAGCAAAGAAGGACTTGCTCGTGGCCCAACTCCAATCATTATCCATGAAGAGCAACGAGACTGCCAGCCAGCTACATGGAAGAGTGAAGGAGGTCATCAATGAGCTCCACGTGATTGGAGAAAAGATCGAGAACCGAGATATCGTCAAGTATGTTCTACAAGTCTTCCCAAGAACCACCTTGTGGGCATCCATGGTTGATGCCTATAAGGTATCAAGGGATTTGTCCATAGTTAAATTAGATGATTTATTCTGTGAATTTGAACTGCACAAGCAAGCTAACGTCTCGGCCAAAGAGAAGGGTATTGCCATTATTGCAGAAAAGGAGAAGAAGAAGAGGAAGGAGAAGAAGAAGGTGGCCTAGTCCTCCTCATCCGATTCAGAGGAATCCAGCGCCTCCATGGATAGTGACCAAGAGGCATTCATGATAAGAAAGATGCGTAAGGCTTTCAGAAATTTTTCTAACAAATCATATGCTAGGAATGGGTCCAAAGGCAAGGGTAAGGCCAAGGACATTATATGCTACAACTGCCACCAAGAGGGATACATGAAGAACGAGTGTCCTCAACTGAAGAGAAGAGATGACAAGAAGGAGGAGAAGAAGAAAGGTGACAAGAAGAGGTCGAAGGGAAAGGAGAAGGCTGCCACCAACCTAAAGGCGACGTGGGATGATCCATCATCCTCGGAGGAGGAAGAAGAGCAAGTTTCACACTTTGCTCTCATGGCGATGGACCACTCAGATTCATCAGATGATGAAAGGAGTTCAAGCAGTGAAGATGAGAGCACCTCTTCATCATCATCCGAGTTAGAAGCTTCGGTAAGTGAGGTATACCACTTACCCTCCTCTACTTTAGTTAAGATTATTTCTAGCACTAACATGGATTTAGCTAAGGCTAGAAGTAAGATTAAGGAATTAAAAGATGAGATTGTCATGCTTAGAGTAGAATCTACCAAACTTAAGGAAGAATTACATGCTAGTTCTCTTACATCACATGCTTCATGTCTTGAAACTGAAAATAGGGAACTAAAGAAAAAGGTAGATGACCTCACAAAGGCCCTTAGGAAATTCCAAGTAGGCTCTAGCAACTTAGATATGATAATCAACAGTCAAAGGGCCGTTTATAACAAGGCTAGTTTGGGATATAGGCCAAAGACAAAGGAAGTGGCCTTTGTATCACTCACGGGTAGGATTGGTGCATCTAGGAGACTAGGGGTTAAGGGAAACACCAAGAGGGCATGGGTACCTAAAAGATTTCTAAATGATGCTTATGGATCAAAAGTTTGGGTACCAAAAGAGTATATTTTTCATGTTGTATAGGTAAAGGTGAAGGAGGTCTCAACTATGTGGATAGTAGATAGTGGATGCTCAAGACACATGACCGGAGATGTGAGCAAGTTCACCACTATTAGCTACTTAAGAGAAGGAACGGTCTCCTTTGGAAATAGTGGAAAATTGAGAATTATTGGTAAGGGCACCATTGAGGTATCTCCCACAATTTCTATACATAAGGTACTTCTAATTAAAGATATGAAGTTTAACTTACTTAGTGTGAGTCAATTATGTGATGCAAGCTTTAGAGTTGAATTCCATGCTAGGAAGTGCATAATTAAACATAATGAATCAAATAATATCATATTAGAAGGGTATAGAGAGGCCAATTTATATTATCTTGATCTTGCTTTTGCTACTAACAATGTTGTTAAGTATTTCATGTCTAAAGAAGAAGAAGGGTGGTTGTGGCACCGGAGGCTTAGACATGTCAACATGAGAAGCATTGCAAGAGTAGCCAAGGAAGAGTTGGTGAAGGGGCTACCCATGATCAAGTATGAGAAGACCAAATTGTGTGATGCATGCCAAGAGGGTAAGCAATCAAAATCATCACACAAAGGTAAAACCCTAACCACTACTACTTTACCATTAGAGCTCTTACATATCGATTTATTTGATTGTCATAGTACTCCCTCACTTGTAGGGAGTAAATATTGTTTAGTTATAGTAGATGATTTTTCTAGGTTTACTTGGGTTTTCTTCATGAAACATAAGGACGATACCCTAGAAATCTTCATAGGATTTAGTAAAAGGGTAGAAAATGAAAAACATCTCAAAATTAACCGAATTAGGAGTGACCACGGTGGGGAGTTCCAAAATTCAAGCTTCACACAATTTTGTGTAGAAAATGGATATAAGCATGAACTTTCATGCCCAAGGACTCCTCAACAAAATGAGGTAGTTGAAAGAAGAAATCGAGCCCTACAAGAAGCTGCTAGGACTATGCTTAATGCATATTTTCTCCCTAGCTACTTTTGGGCCGAAGCGGTTAACACCACTTGTTATATTCAAAACCGGGTGTTGGTACATAGGTTTCTAGGAAAAACACCTTTTGAATTATGGAATGGGAGAGTACCACAAGTCCATTACTTTAGGGTCTTTGGATGTAAAGTCTACATCTTAAATACCAAAGATGACCTAAGAAAGTTTGAGTCAAAAGTCGATGAAGGAATTCTAGTTGGGTACTCATCCACTAGTAGTGGTTATAGAGTTTATAACAAGAGGACAAAAGTGATTGAGGAGTCCTCAAATGTTAAATTTGATGAATCAACGAATACCAACCCTAGAAAAGCCTGAATTGATAAGGATATGGAAGAAGTCCAACCCCTTGCCCAAAGAATCCAAGACCTACATTTGGAGGGCAATGATCAAGGGGGAGTAAGAAGTACCCTAGAAGATGAGGAAGAAGGAGTCAATGAACCCACAACCTCTAGGCCCTTGAGACATCACCAAGATCACCCTATTGACCAAATAGTGGGTGATGTCACTCAAGGAGTAAGGACTAGGTCCTATTTTAGGGATCAAACTAGTCAAATAGCTCTAATCTCTCAATTAGAACCTAAGTCTATTGATGAAGCATTGGGAGATGTGGATTGGGTCTTAGCCATGCAAGAAGAGCTAAATCAATTTGAGAGGAGTGAGGTTTGGGAGTTGGTCCCTAGGCCCAATGATTGCACCACTGTTACCACAAGATGGGTCTTTAGGAACAAACTAGATGACCAAGGTAAAATCATTAGGAACAAAGCTAGATTGGTAGCTAGGGGGTTTAACCAAGTTGAGGGATTAGACTATGATAAGACTTATGCCCCCGTAGCTAGATTAGAATCCATTAGAATTCTACTAGCCTATGCCGCTCACATGGGTTTCACACTTCACCAAATGGATGTGAAGTCGGCATTCCTTAATGGGATCATTAAGGAAGAGGTTTATGTAGAACAACCCCCGGGTTTGAGGACCCAAATTATCCAAGACATATTTACAAATTAAGAAAAGCTTTATATGGATTGAAACAAGCTCCCGGGCTTGGTATGAAAGGCTTTCTTCATTTCTAGTGTCTAAGGGGTTTAGGAGAGGAACAATTGACCCTACATTGTTCCTAAAATCTAAGGATAAGGACATATTTGTTGCCCAAGTGTATGTAGATGATATCATTTTTGGGTCAACAAATAATGACTTCTTACAAGAATTCATCAAGTGTATGGAAGATGAATTTGAGATGAGTCTTGTAGGAGAGTTAACCTTCTTTTTAGGACTTCAAGTTAAGCAAACAAATGAAGGAACACATGTTTTCTAAACCAAATATGCTAAGGAAATGTTAAAGAAATTTCGCTTAGAAAACGCTAAGGTAGCATCTACACCCATAGGAACCAATGTGAAAATGGATAGTGACCTTGAAGGGAAAATGGTAGACTCTAAGCAATATAGGAGCATGATTGGTAGCTTACTATACCTAACCGCTAGTAGACCCGATATACTTTTTGCTGTAGGTATGTGTGCAAGGTACCAATCATGTGCCAAAGAGTCCCATTTAGTTGTAGTCAAGAGGATTCTAAGGTATGTCAAGGGTACCCTCAATGTCGGACTTTGGTATCCTAGAACCCCTAGTATTGATCTAATTGGATACACCGACTCAGACTATGCAGGTTGTAAGCTAGATAGGAAGAGTACTAGTGAAGGGTGTCAATTCCTTGGGTCTTCCTTAGTTATTGGAGTAGTAGGAAACAACCATGTGTTGCCCTATCAACAACGGAGGCGGAATATGTGGCAATGGGTGGGTGTGTTTCCCAACTCCTTTGGATCATGCACACCTTAGAAGATTATGAGTTACATTACACCAAGGTCAAAGTCTTGTGTGATAATGTAAGTACAATCAACTTGACCAAAAATCCGGTTCACCACTCTAGGACAAAACACATTGAAGTAAAACATCACTTCATTAGAGACCATGTGGCAAGGGGAGACATAGAACTACACTATGTTGAATCAAAGTCGAACCTAGCCGACATCTTTACCAAGCCTCTTCCCGAATCGAGTTTACATCCTTAAGAAGAGGCCTTGGAATGTGTTTTATGGAAGTGTAGGATGAACTTTGAGATATTAGATTTGAAAAAGGGTGCTTGATCCATTAGGGTGATACATTTGGTTCACTTGTGCTTGTGGCACATTGTTGAACCATTAGAAGTATCATAATATGAAACTAAACCAACTATGGGGAAGGCAAGTGTTTAATCAATGGACACTTTGCCCAAAGATCATAGTTGGACATTTTAAACCTTTGAAAACCATGTTATGCTTTATATGCTTTGCCATGCTTTTGAAAGTTATATGATTGCAAAATTAGATTGCAAGTTTGATACAAAACTTAGTGGTTTTCAAGGTTTTTAGATTTTTATCAAAAGTCATGCATGTTTGAAATTTTATATGGACTAATATTTTTCCTTGATAGAGTATGTCATTTCAAACATGTCTGCAAGTTTTTAGATTTTTTAGAATTTTCTAGATTTTTCTGGAGGTTTCTGAATTTCGGCACAGAAGCTGATATTTGCCACTGACAGTCATGGGCAGTCGACTGGCACGTCTGGTTTTAACTTCTGTGAGAATTTTCAGAAATCCAATTTTCTCTCATTTGATGTCATAGGGTTTGGTTGCTTGAGGCAATCATTTTGATGGTGTCAAAGGGGAGAATGAGTGGTTAAATTTAGAATTTTAACTTGGAATGGATGGTTTAAGGTTTTCTTTCTCACTTAGGCCTTGGATGATTAAAAATGGGGAGAAGACATGGATTAAGGGGGAGGTTACCTCTTAGGTGTTAATATGTCTTACATTTTTAATGTTGCTTAGTGTTAAGTGGAAACTTAATTTGGGCTATGATTAGAATTGAAAATGGGAGAAGACATGGATTAAGGGGGAGGGTACCTCTTAGGTGTGCTATGTCTTATTTTTTCAATTGCTATCTATTGTTACTGTTATTGTTGGTTGTTACTTATCTCTAAACTTAAACATATTGTCACACATCAAAAAGGGGGAGATTGTTGAGGCAATCGACCCTTAAATGATTGGAAGATCATGGTTTTGATGTGTGTGTATGAATATGTTTAAGTTTAGAGTGTTATGTTGTATTTGATGTGTGTGATTGAGTTTGCAGGACTTGGAGGATCACACATGGTGAACAAATCTGAGGGACGAGAGCCGAGGGAGGAGGACTCTAAGGGCAAGTCAGGAAGTGGACTTCAAGGGCACACGTGAAGGGTGGCATGGAGGCAAGCCAAGGGAAGGCTTGTGTGCGCATCAGAGGGACGAGAGCCAGAGGAAGATGACTTCAAGGGGCGAGCCAAGGGAGTGGACCTAAAGGCACACGTGAAGGAGAAGGTTCAGAGTGGCTAAAGCTGAGCTGGGAGGCAAGGCAGTCGACTGGCCAGAGGGCAGTCGACTGGCCAGAGGGCAGTCGACTGGCCAGAGGGCAGTCGACTGCCAAAACTCACAGAAGATTTTCAGCCTTCTACCAGTCAACTGGCCCAAAGGCAGTTGACTGATAACACCCCGAAAACTAGCCGTTGGTTAGCAATTAATGTTAGGCCAGTCGACTGCCACAGGGGCAGTCGACTGGTGTGGGACTGGACAGACTGCGAGTTTGTCATGTTCTCCTATAAAAGGAGGACCTTTTTGCACGTGAGCGGTATGGTTCCATACGATAATGAAGTGTTGCTCGTATGAAAAGTGTTCTCTACTTCCTCTCTCTTATTCTACTACATTTTGTAAAAGAGGAAGATCACCACATTAAAGGTTTCTTCACCTGAAGGAGATTTTTCATAGTGGAAGTGTTGTACGGCGTGGATCCTTGGATTAGTCACCCATCTGGGTGGATACCAAGTAAACTTTCGTTGTTAGCATTGTTCTTATTTTCCTTTACATATTATTATTTCCGCTGCGCTAACAAACTTCTAGAGAAACGATCGAAAAAGTGTTATTCACCCCCCCTCTAGCACGCCACATCGATCCATCATTTACTTGGTTCCCAACCCCCCAGGGTTATTACATCCAAGGCCTAAGCATTCAATCGTGAGTCCACTATTGGTCTCCTTTTCCGGACTTTCCAAAGGCGGTGAAATCCGTCTTACAGTTTGATTTACAAGCAATGATAGTAAATAAATTCAATTTGTAAATAAAAGGCAAACCAAAAGAAAATTGAAGATCCGGCAAATCCGGATGTCCGAAGTCCAGCGCACTTATTCCTGGAGCCTCCTTGGTCGCAGAGCTTCGCCATGAGCACTTTTGCTTCGCACAAACTACTTTAGCGGATGTGAAAGTTGATGTTCTGAGATGAGGCGTCGAACCCCTTTATATATAAGCTTCTTGGACGCCTGTGAGGTCTTGGGTGCTTGCCACGTCGCAGTCAAACTTCATCCGAACCACCGACTTCGCAGTAGGGATAAGACTAGCCCTTCCCAAGCACCTGGGAAGCCACAGATGCCTGGCTTGCCAGGCGCCTGGGACTGGCTGCCGCCAACTGGGGCACCCAACATACCTTGGGTTCCTGATTCAAGTCAGGCACCCAGGATGTTCCTCCCAGGTTCCTTTTCTCCTGCGTTTGCTCTCCTATCTTGCCTCCAACTCCAGGTACCTGCAAGACAACAAACACAAGACAAAAATACAAATAATTTTAGCCTTAACTTATTGGTTCTGACTTTGGATTTCACCCGAAACCCTAGGTTGAACCGACGCCTAATGTTCCCTTTCCCGAGGAACGCGTCCTCACCTACTCCATACTTGATAAGTTACTTTTGCCAACCGGAACCTCAAGTTGGACTTTTGCTCAGCCTCCGAGAACCCAAATCTTGAGACGTCCGACCTCGACCTATCTCTACTTCTGTTCGCAAATCCCGCTCGACTAAAGCTTTTGCCAACCGGGATCTCCGGCTGGACTTTTGCTCGGCCTCCGAGAACTGGGATCTCGAGACGTCCAACCTCGACCCGTCTCTACTTATGTCCGCCATCCTTGCTCGGCAAAGACTCTGTTGCCTAATCCCCGATCAGGACTTAGTGCTCAGTCCCCCGGACCAAGACTTCGTGCCCAGCTTCACTCACCAAGACTTAGTCCACCTAGCTTCACTCACTAGGACCCAGCTTCACTCACTAGGATTTCTTCCACCTAGCTTCCCTTGCTAAGACCCAGCTTCACTCACCAAGATTTAGTCCACCTATCTTCACTCACTAGGATTTCTTTCACCTAGCTTCCCTTGCTAGGACCCGGCTTCACTCACTAGGGTTTCTTTCACCATAATCACTCCTTTACTAGTCATCATAATCCTGACTAGACTTCCTCCAATCATTAGGTAAATATAATCCCTTGGTCAAATTGACCAACCCTGGGTTTTATTCAGTTTGCCAAATATCAGATCCTGTTTTGCTAGCCCCTTTGTCAAACTGATCAAACATGGGTTTACCCTACCAAACATAAGGTTCTGTTTGGTTTAACCCTTGATCACTTTGACCACCCTTAATATATTGTCTAACATATATACTGTCACTAACTTTAGTATATTGTCAAATATCAAAACACTAGAGGATGACTGTTCATCACTGATGCATTTTGCACAAACATAAATTTTAGGTCCTAAGCATCTCGCCAATTTCTAAGTGACAAAACAGGGAATCCTTATCTATTTTGTGAGATGCATTAATTTTATCTTTTAAATTTAGGTTAAAAACTATGATTTGATTGAACCATGTGTTAGATTCAAATTTAACAATTAGTAAGTTGAAAATAGATTTCAATAATCGGCTTCTAGGTCTTGGCGAGGCATAGGGGTCTTCTTGGTTATCAGAGCAACGACCCTTTCCTAGACAAAGTCTTTTAAAGACATTTTATTTTAAAGTTACTCATTGAGAAACCCTGGTCTAACTAGTCGAGGATGTGGTGAGGGAGTTTCGGCTAGTTCCACTAGACTAAAAAGACCAAATAGGGTATGTCTTACCCTACTTGACTCTTTAGACAGGCTTCCCTAACGTACTATCATCTCCCCCCAACCTAATACTAGGTTTAGCAAGTGTCAATCAAGTGAAACATGCTTGAGTGAAACATTTATGCAGAAAGTAAATAAATAAACATCAAACAAAAATTCAGTGAAACATGCAAAAGATTATCTAATTATGCAAATAGTTTTTATATTGACTCCCCGTGGACTGAAGCCTCGATATTGACCATCTAGGATGTGAATCTTGTCCTTAGGGATCCAATACTGATTTGGTCCAGCTTGATTAGTCAAGCTTAACTTTGAGACCCATGCTTGGACTCGAGTTCAAGTTTGGTTCAAAATGGAATAGTAGGATCTGTAACGTGTGTTGGATCGTAGAAACTCGATAGAGGGGGGGTGAATATCGAGATCAAATTTTTCAGAATACTTAGAGAAAATACGCAGCGGAAAATAAATCAATCGCGAACACAGGTTGGTTTTACTTGGTTCAGAGTCGCGGTCGACTCCTACTCCAAGGCCCACAGTCCTTGACTGTTTACTTTGGGCAATTCTATATTCGAAAAATCTTTTATAAATTGATAGTACAGATATAGAATTGGAAATTGAATTAGCAACACTTTCGTAATTTAAGTTTACCGACGCCCGAGGTGGATCGAATTTCGGAGCAGAGGGTCGTCGTCGGCGCTGGAATCTCGAAGTTGAAGTTTGTCGGGGCGCAGCGCTTGAACGAAAGTGTCTGGAGCATAGAGAGCGATGTGTATTGAAGCCTTGGGGGTGAACACCCTTTTATAGCACCTATGGGGGCGCCCGTGTCGATGGGGGCGCCTACACATGGCCTCCCCTAGCGATCTCTTATCCGCAGGCTCGGTCAGCGCATATCCATCTTCTCTTGGGCGCCTGAGTTGATGGGGGCGCCCGTGACCTCACGGGCGCCTGAGCTGCCTTGGTCCAGAGGCTTCGCGGCAGTGGTTTGATTTTTGCCTTTACACTGGGGTGCCCGTATCCATACGGACGCCTAGCCCCAAAAGCAACATTCCTTCGTTCCCTGCAACCAAAGTTAGTTCCAAAACACAACATGCAAATATGTTAGTTATTATTTACAGCCGTAGCTGTCTTGGTTCTGACTTTGGGTCTCCCAAATGGAACCCTAGGTCGAACCGACGCCTACTGTTCCCTCGACGGGGAACGCGTCCTCACCTACTCCTCTCAGGAGGGTTTACCTTTTGCCAACCAGCTCCTCCGGTTACACTTTTGCCCAATCCACCTGACCAGGTCTTCGTGCCCAACTTCCAGTCAGGTCTTCTTGCCCAACTTCCAATCAGGTCTTCGGTGCCCAGCCCGTTGCCAAGACTTCTTGCCCAGTCCTCGACTAGGACTTCTTTGCCCAACATCCGGTCAAGTCTTCTTACCCAGTCCTCGACCAGGACTTCTTTGCCTAGCCCTTTGCCAGGACTTCTTGCCTAATGTACCTAAGACTTTTCATGCACACTCAGTAAGTATGTAAGATCACAATAACACCTTAACTTCTGAACCCTTTGCCATTATCAAAACACAGGTTTGACTTAGGTGCTGCCTGCACCAACAATGTGTGTTGATTCGGTAACCAAGTCCAGATCGGATTAGAACGGATTTTTGTTTTTCAAAAATCATGTCAAAATTCTTGGAACCCAAAGTAAATCATTCCAGCGCAACTCGAAGTTCCTTCACTTGAGTTTTCAAGGAGGAATTCTCTTCCTCAAGTTTTTAGACTTGAGTTGAGGTTCCATCCTAAACTGGCTCAGTCAAGGATCTTGAGTTGGCCTCCTGCTTTAGGACTTTGACTTCCTGTCGAAGGGATTCAACCCAAATGTTAGCTTTGGGCAACTTACGAGACAAATAAGAAATTAAGTCATACAGTTGGGTTTCGGGATAACCTCAAACTGTGATTTGTCCATCTCCTGATATTGATAGTTTCCCGGTTCCTCCGTTTTCTTCCAGTTTTGACTCTGACTCGGCATCGAGTTCTTCCGAGGCCGTTAGTGCAAGGAGGTTGGATTGAGGAGCTTCTTCTTCATCTTTCGAAGAGGACTCGTCCCATGTGGCTTGGAGTGCTTTCTTCCTCCGAGTCTTCTTGGCCTCCTTCAAGTTGGGACACTCTGATTTGTAGTGACCCTTCTTGTTGCACCCATAACAGGTTACTTCGATCTTCCCCTTTTGATTGGTACTTGGTTCAGGTGGATCATCCTTTTGCTGAACCACCTTCTTCTTCTTCTTTTAACCCTTGATCATTTTGTAGTAGTTTCGGGTCATTCTGACTAACTCGTGATGATCGATACCATCATCGTCAGATTCTGAGTCGGAATCAATCTCGGGTATCGATTGCGGCTTCTTCTTCTTCTGTTTTCTTGAGACTTTACCTACAAAAAGAGCTATACCTTTCTTGACCTATGTAGTGTTAGTTTGTTCATGTAATTCTAACTCAGAAAATAATTCGTCTAGTTTAATTTTAGATAAATTCCTCAAAACCTTGTACGCATCTACCATAGATGCACACAAAGAATTTCGAGGGAATGAGTTTAGTACATACCTGGTTAAGTCACGGTTTTCTACCTTGTGACCTATAGTGTGTAGTCTGTTCATCAATTCTTGAATATGAGCATGAAGTTGTGCAGCTATCTCACCATCTTGCATCATGATATTATAAAGTTTGTTGAGTAGAAGGTCACGCTTTCTAATCCTCGTATCTGATGTTCCTTCGTGCAGCTCGATTAGTTTGTTCCACAATTCCTTTGCACTGCTAAATGGGCCAATGCGGTTGAGTTCTTCTTTCATTAGGCCACACCGAAGGGTCTGTGTAGCTTTAGCGTCTGCTTCAATTTTCTTCTTGAGTGGGGCATCCCACTCTGAGTATCCTAGAATTTCACCTTGTGAATTCTTCGGGATTTCTAGTCCAGCCTAAATAATAATCCACATCTCCACCTGAGTTTTCAGGTGGACCTCCATTCTGCTCTTCTAGTAGGAGAAATCTTCTCCTAAGAAGAGAGGTGGTTGTGCAGTGTTGTAACATTCTTGCGTGGCCATGGAAACTCCTAAAAAGGGATAAAAACAAAAAAACTGGTTCCAAGACTTGGTCTTGAATTAGTAGTGTGGTATAGAAGAAAAGAAAAGTAAACCTCAAGTGGTGTTGCACCAACTTTGAGAAATGATAAAATCTTGCGAATGATAAATAATTAACAAAATCTCAGAAAAAGGTAATAATACCTTTTCTAATAAAAAATAACGATGAAACCCGAAATAAAAAGCTCAACTGGTGGTTTCACCAAGATTGAGCAATCTGCTCTGATACCACTTGTGGGATAGTTGTAATTGATAGAGGGGGTGAATATCGATAACTTAATTTTTCGGAAATACATATTTAAACACAGCAGAAAATACACAAATCAAACATGGCCAACGCGGTTTGTTTTACTTGGTTCAGAGTTTGTAACGGCTCCTACTCCAAGGCCCACGATCCTTAATCATTTTCGTTAGGAAATTCTATAGCTCGGAAATTGATGTACAAATCTAGAAAATTTAAGTATAGAATTAAATAAAAATTATTATACTGACGATACTTAAGAAGAGCGAAGCTTTGTCGAAGTAGTGTGTCGTCAATCTTGAACGTTGTCGGTGCAGAAGGCTTCAGCGTGGAAGCTTAGCGTAGTGTGTTTGAATGCATGAGTTGATGTATGGAAGCAAAGAGGTGAAGCCCCTTTTATAGCTGCTTCTCGGGCACCTAATAGCTATTGGGGGCCAACCACATCACCCAATTTGGTCGCATCCTTATCCGTAGACTCGGCCAACGCTTATCACCATTCTTGGGTGTCTAGGACTAGTGAGGCGCCTGTGAGATCACGGCGCCTGGGAGTTGATGTGGTGCAACTGCTGGAAGAACCCCTTCTGGGGCGTCTGATACCATTCAGGCGCTTGGGTTCTCGGGCGCCTGAACCCTTTCAGGCGCCTGGTATCGTAGCAGCCAACTTCTTTTAGCCTGCAATGAGGGTTAGTCCAAGAATACAAAAATATAATAGATATGCATGAATAACAGCTAGAGCTGTCTTGGTTCTGACTTTGGATTTCAAAATGAAATCCGAGGTCGAATCGACGCCTACTGTTCCCTCTTCCGAGGAACACATCCTCACCAACTCCACTCTAGAGAAGTTACCTTTTGTCAACCGGCTCCTCCGGTTGGACTTTTGGTCAGCCTCTAAGACTCCCGGATCTCAAGACATCCATACCTCAACCTGTCTTTACGTCTATCTGCAGTCCTTGCTCGGCTAAGTCTCCTTCCCGATCTTCTGAATCAGGTCTTCGGTGTTGAGTCCCCGACCAGGTCTTCTTGCCCAATTCCTTGAACCAGGTCTTCGTGTACAACCTTCGGTCAGGTCTTCGGTGCCCAGCCCTTTCTCAGGACTTTGTGCCCAGTCCTCAACTAGGACTTCGTGCTCAACCCTGCAGGTCAAGACATCGTGTCTAGCTCAACTAGGACTTTCCTTCACACTTAGTAAAATCATCAGATCACAATATAAATTTAACTTTGAACCATTTGTCATTATCAAAATCAGGTTTGATCTGGTGCTTCTGGCACCAACATAATGTTATGAATTTATGAACTAAAATAACTTGAAAGACAATCAAATAAATAGAGTAATATAGTAGAAATAATTTAACTAACACAGATTTGAATAAGTAAGACAAGATGATATAAATATGCAATAATGGTTCAGTAGTTAACTAACATAACTCAATACACAAGATAATTAAAATAAAGTGATTTTTATTTTTTAATTTCTCCTTTTCTGAAAGCCTCTAGAAATGTGGAGAAAGCTTACATAAAAAATCTAGAAATTAAGCACAAATTAAGATAGATATGGTTGTTGGTGTAATCGACTTCCTGAGTTTTGATGTTTGTTTGTCAATATATTTAATGGAGTTTGGTAAAACTTGACCTAACCAAGGAGAAGTCTAGTCAGGTAAACGCTGACTGGATAACAAGCAAGGGAAGTACTAACTAAAACTTAGACAAGTGTGAGAAGTCTACTAAGTGACTACTCCTAACTAGAGGTTAGACAAAGGAAATCCTAACTAAAGGTTAGACTCGTAAGAAGTCCTAACTGAGATTAGGTAAGGGAAGTCATAACTATGGGATCATATAGAGTGATAGAGGGGGTGAATATTGCATTTCAAAATTTCTCAGATTTAGTTAAGAGTGTACATACCGGAAAGAACAAACACAAGCCAAACAAGCATTAACACATTTCAACTGAAACACAGGGTTAGTCCGAATACAAATAATATATAAAATAAGTGCATGTATGACAAGCTAGTGTTATCCGATCCTGACTTTGGATTTCAACTGAAATCCTAGGTCAGATTGACGCCTTCTGTTTCCTCTTTTGGGGAACGCGTCCTCACCTACTCCACTCTGGAGAAGTTACCAGTTGCCAACCGGCACCTCCGGTTAAACTTTTGCTCGGCTTCCAAAGCTTTTGAATCTTGAGACGTTTGTACCTTGACCCATCCCTACTTTGTCCATTGCCCTCGCTCGGCTAAAACACTTACCTGATCTTTCAGATCAGGTCTTTGGTGCCTGACCCCCAGTCAAGTCTTCGTGCCCAGTCCTCCAAACCAGGTCTTCGTGCCCAACCCTCGGTCAGGTTTTCATGCTAAGTCCTTGACCAAGACTTCGGTGCCCAACCCTTAGTCAAATCATTATGCCCAGGCCTCAACCAAGACTTCGTGCTCAACCCTGCAGGTGAAGACTTCATGTCTAGGTAAACTAAGACATTCCTACACACCTAGTAAAGCATATTAATTCCAAAAGAAGACTTAACTTTGAACCCTTTGCCATTATCAAAATCAGATTCGATCTAGTATTTCTGACACTAACAATCTCTCCCTTTTTGATTTATGATAACCCAGTTTAAAAGTTAAGTTAAAACAATTATAAGTAGCATAAGCATTAAAGGAACACAGTTCAACATTTTTTCAAGGTAAGAGTAATTTTTCAAAACATCGTTTCAAAGTTAAAAATATTTACAAGTTAAAATTCAATTTCAAAGTATTTAAGAAAACTTGCTAAGTTCCCCCTTGATAAGTTAATTTTTGAAAATGAAGCTCCCCCTTAATATGTGACCCTCCCCCTGAAGTCAATTGAAAGGTTTTTGAAAACAAGTAAGCTTTGAAAAACTCTAAGTAAAGTTTAAATAAAATTTTGAACTTTTCCTTTCTCTCCCCCTTTGAAAATAGAATTTTGAAAAGCAAAGTACTTTTGCTACTTAGAAAAAAAATTCCTTTTAACTTTTCCATTCTCCCCCTTTGACATGTATCAAAAAGCATTTTGATTAAGACAAAAAAACTTTTTAGAAAAAGAGTTCAAGTATCAGAGCCCGTAATAATTTTTGAAATGGAAGTAAATCACACTAAGTTTTGAAAAAATAATGCTAAAGTAATATTTTGAAAATAATTTTAAGTGAGGCAAGTCAATAACGTAACAAAAAATGATAAGTAAATTTGAGAAAAAAAAAAGATGCAAATAATGCTAAGTAAATTTTGAAAGAATGATGCTAAGTAAAAAAAAAAATTTAAGTGAGCCAGATAAATGGTTCTAGGTAAATTTTGAAAGAAGATTTTAAGTTAAGCAATTAAATAATACTAAGCAAAAATTTAACAACTATTTATGTTAAGCATATTAATAAAAAAAATAACATGAATAAACTAAGCAAAAAAAAATTTACTATCCAAGAAAACAAATATTTGCAAGTTAAAATTCATGCAAATTTTTTACAAGCTTGCAAAAAATTAATCTAATAATGTAAATAGTTTTTCTATTAGCTCCCCCTGGACTAAAGCCTTGATATGGACTATCCAGGTAATGAATTTTATCTTGGGAGATCCAATAGTGGTTTGGTCTTGCTTGATTTGTCAGGCTCAGTTTGGGGACCCATGCTTGGATTCAGGTGTTAGTACAATTCACAATTGATAAGTAAGATCTATATCATGAGTTGGTTTTGTACCCAAGTCCAGATCGGTTAAGAACGACCTATTGTTTTTTAAGAATCATATTAAGATTCTTGGAACCCAAAATGAATTGATCTAGGGTTGTTCTAAGTTTCTTGACTTGAGTTTTCAAGGAGAAATTATCCTCCTCAAGTTGTTGGACTTGAGTAAAGGTTCCTTCTTGAACGGTCTCTATCAGGGAGCTTGAGCTAGTCTTACCTCCTTTTGAAGTGACTTGACCCGGACGTTGGATTTACTTACGAGATAGATAAGAAATCAGATTTTAGAGCTCAAGTTCAGAGTAACCGCTTACAGTGAGTCAGCCTGTTCCGATAAGGAGATCATTCTGGTTTTGCCTTTTCTCTAGCTCTACTTTTGACTCAGACTCAGTGTCAAGTTTGTCTAATGCTGTCAGTGCAAGAAGGTTCGAGTGTGGCAGTTCTTCTTCGTCTGACTCCTCTAAGGAAGACTCATCTCAAGTAGCTTGAAGCGCCTTCTTTCTTCGTTGCTTCTTCGCTTCCTTTAAGTTGGACACTCTGATTTAAAGTGACCCTTCTTATTGCACCCATAATAGGTGATCTCCATCTTGTTCTTCAGGCTCGTGCTTGGTTCAGTCGGATCATCCTTTGACTAAGATGGTTTCTTCTTTCTCTGAACCTTGCTCTTTTTGTACATTCTTCGAACTAGATTAACTAGTTCTAAGTAATCCATGTCTTTAGCATCAGACTCTGAGTCAGAGTCAAACTCGGGTTCAGATTGCAACTATTTCTTCTTGAGTTTACCTACAACCAAGGTAACACCTCTCTCGGCAGGTGTAGTATTAGTTTGTTCATGCAATTCGAATTCAGAGAAAAGTTTGTCTAATTTAATTGAAGCAAGATCCTTAGAAACCTTGTATGCATCCACCATGGATGCCCACAAGCTGTGTTGGTACAAAATGCATCAGTGATGAACAATCATCCTCTAGGGTTTTGATGTTTGACAATATACTAAAGTTAGTGACAATGTTAGACAACTTAAGGGTAGTCAAAGTGATCAAGAGTTAAACCAAACAGGACCTTATGTTTGGTAGGGTAAACCCAATTTTGATCAGGTTGACAAAGGGTTAAGCCAAACAGGATCTGATGTTTGGTAGAATAAATACAACCCAGGGTTGGTCAGTTTGACCAAGGGATTAAAACCACACCAGACTTGAGGTGTCAGATTATATTTACCTAAAGATTTGAGGAAGTCTAGTCAGGATCATGATGACTAGCAAAGGAGTGATTTTGATGAACTAAATCATGGTGAGTGAAGCCGGGTCCTAGCAAGGGAAGCTAGGTGAAAGAAATCCTAGCAAGTGAAGCGAGGTGAAGGAAATCCTAGTGAGTGAAGCTAGGTGAAGTAAATCCTAGTAAGTGAAGCTGGGTCCTAGTGAGTGAAGCTAGGTGAACTAAACCCTGGTGAGTGAAGCTAGGTCCTAGTGAGAGAAGATAGGTGGACTAAGTCCTGTGAGTGAAGCTGGGCACGAAGTCTTCGTCCGGGGGACTGAGCACTAAGTCCTGGTCGGGGATCGGGCAACGGAGTCTTTGTCGAGCAAGGATGGCAGACAGAAATAGAGACGGGTCGAGGTTGGACGTCTCGAGATCCCAGTTCTCAGAGGCCGAGCAAAAGTCCAGTCGGAGGTCCCGGTTGGCAAAAGCTTTAGTCGAGCGGGATTCGCGAACAGAAGTAGAGACGGGTCGAGGTCAGACATCTCGAGATTCGAGTTCTCGGAGGCTGAGTGAAAGTCCAACTGGAGGTTCCGGTTGGCAAAAGTAACTTCTCCAAGTATGGAGTAGGTGAGGACGCATTCCCCGGGAAAGGGAACATTAGGCGTCAGTTCGACCTAGGGTTTCAGGTGAAATCCAAAGTCAGAACCAATAAACTAAGGAGTAATATTATTTGTTTTGTTTGACTGACTGAAAGAGTATTAGTCGACTGCCCCTTGGGGCAGTCGATTGGCACAGCTATTTTCAGATTCTAAGATATTTTTTTAGAAATGAGTTATTCCCTCATTTGATGCCATGGGTTAAGGTTGCTTGGGGCAATCATTTTGATGGTGTCAAAGGGGGAGAATGAGTGGATTAAGTTAGATTTTTAGCTTAAAATTGGTGGTTTAAGTTAGATTTTTAGCTTAAATCTTGGAGTATGATGGAAAATGGATGAAGACATAGATTAAGGGGGAGATTACCTCTTAGGTTTTGCTATGTCTTATATTTCTTTTGCTATTGCTTGTTGGTAAGTTAGGTTTGTAACTTAACTTGGTTTATAATAAGTATTGAAAAATGGGAGAAGACATGGGTTAAGGGGGAGTTTCCTCTAAGGTTGTACTATGTCTTGTTTTTCAATTGCTATTTATTGTTGTTGACTGGTTATTATTTATTCCCTAACTTAAACATATTGTCACACATCAAAAAGGGGGAGATTGTTGAGGCAATCGGCCCAAGAATGATCAGGAAGATCATGGTTTTGATGTGTGTGTGCCAATATGTTTAAGGTTAGGGTGTTGTGTTGTATTTGATATGTGTGATTGAGTTTGCAGGACTTGGAGAATCACACATGGAGAACATATTTGAGGGACGAGAGCCGAGGGAGGAGGACTCCAAGGGCAAGCCGGGAAGTGGACTTCAAGGGCACACATGAAGGGTGGCATGGAGGCAAGCCAAGGGAAGGCTTGTGTGCGTATCCAAGAGACGATAGCCAGAGGAAGAAGACTTCAAGGGGCAAGCCAAGGGAGCATACCTGAAGGCATACATGAAGGAGAGTGTTCGGAGTGAATGTAAGTGAGTGGAGAGGCTGGGCAGTTGACTGGTCAAATGGCAGTCGACTGCCAAAACTCACAGAGAGTTTATGGCTTCAGACCAGTCCATTGCCCCAGGGGCAGTCGACTGGTCAACCCCAAAAACTAGCCGTTGGCTAGCATTTAAAGCTAGGCCAGTCGACTGCCCCAGGGGCAGTCAACTGGTGCGAGGTTGGACAGCTTGCGAAGTTGTCCTGTTCTCTTATAAAAGGGGGACTTTTTGGCACGACTTGTGTACGGTTTTTTACTGTACAATAGTGCTGCTCGTGTCCCGACTGATCTGATCTTCCACTCGCTTCTCATCGCAACTTGTAAAGAGGAAGAAGACGTTCTTTGTAAAGGTTTCTCCACCTTGAAGGAGGGTTTTCATAATGGCGAGTGTGCAACCGCGTGGATCCTTGGATTAGTCACCTTTCGGGGTGGATACCAAGTAAAAATTCCTGAGTTAGCATTGTTTTCTTGTTCTTTATATATTTTTGTTTGTATTGCACTAACGTCTTTGTAGAGAATTCAAAAAAGTGCTATTCATCCCCCCCCCCTCTAGCAACGCACGCGATCTTACAAGTAATGTTTCTAATTAACTCAAAAAGCACAAAATCTGAAAAAAAAAATGGCTCAATTGGTGGTGTTACCGAATCTAAGCAACCCCAATTCTGATACAACTTGTGGGATCATAGAGAGAGATAGAGGATGGGTGAATATCGGATTTCGAAAATTCTCAGATTTAGGTAAGAGTGTACACAGCGGAAAGAACAAACACAAGCCAAACAATAACTAACACGTTTGTTTTTACTTGGTTTGGAGTCAGTGATGGCTCCTACATCAAGGCCCACAGTCCTTAACCGTTTACGTTGGGCAATTCTATAAGTCGCAAAAGGTATTACAAAGATGCAAATTTAAGTACATAGAAAAATAACAAATTATACCAGCATCTTTATGTAAGAGGTGGAAGTAGTGCATCGTTGTCAAAGCAGCATTTTGATGTTTCTAGATCGCTTCAAGGCAGCACACTGGAGCACAAATGTTGTAAAAAATTGTTGTCCAGAGTCTGTGGTTAAGACCCCTTATATATAGGCATACGAGCACCCGAGTTCCTATATGGGTGCCCCCAACGTCACGATCCAGCCGCGTCCTGATCTGCTCCTTAGTCAAACCTTATCCTTCACGGGTGCCTGAGAGCCTCTAGGGCTCCTGTTTTGCTGATGTGGTGACTCTAACCAGTGTACGCCAACTCAGCTTCGCCCAAACTGAGTCATTCGCACAGGGGCGCCCGAGACCTCTCGGGCGCCTGTGTTCCCAGGCGCTTGAGAACTCTCGGGCGCCTATGTTCTCGGGCGCCTGAGTCCTCTCGGGCACCCCAGATGTCGTCAATCCCTAAGTACATCAGTTGCAACACAGAGTTAGTCCGAATACAAATAATATATAAACTAAGTGTATGTATGAAAGCCAGTGTTATTCGATCCTAACTTTGGATTTCAACTGAAATCCTAGGTCGAACCGACGTCTACTGTTCCCTCTTCCAAGGAACGCATTCTCACCTACTCTACTCTGGAGAAGTTATCTGTTGCCAACCGGCACCTCCGGTTGGACTTTTACTCGACCTCCGAAGATTCTGAATCTCGAGATGTTCATACCTTGACCTGTCCCTACTTCTGTCCGTTGTCTTCACTCAATTAAGACTCTGCCTGATCTTCCGGATTAGGTCTTCGGTGCCCGACCCCCGATTAGATTTTTGTGCCCAGTCCTCCGAACTATGTCTTCGTGCCCAACCCTCAGTCAGGACTTCATGCCCATTCCTTGACTAGGTCTTCGGTACCCAACCCTCGGTCAGGTCTTCATGTCCAATCCTCGATCAGGACTTCGTGCTCAACCCTGCAGGTCAAGACTTCATGCCGAGGTAAACTAGGACTTTCTTGCACACTTAGTAAAGCATATTATTTCCAAAACCAAATTTAACTTTGAACAGTTTACCATTACCAAAACTAGGTTCAATCTGGTACTTCTGGCACCAACAATAACTAAATGTTAGGCAAGTGAAAAGTCCTAACTAATGTTACACAAGTGAAAAGCAATCGACCAGACTAGCGAATCTTGAATGGTGTTAATATTGCTTTATTTTACTATTTTATATCTATTGTGCTAATACGGTGTTGCAGGAAAGTTTTAGTGGATTGGGTTGATCGGATACTAAGCAAATAGTGAAACTCTAAACAAGTCTTAAGGACCAAATGTTTGGTGGATAAGTTAAGATAAGCTCCTAGAGTGGAGTGCAGTAAGGTCATATCCCAGTTGGGATAAACCTTAAGCGTTGATTTAATTGAACAAACCAATGGAGGTTTCTAAGTCAAGATCAAATAGTCCTATTTGTCTTTCTTGTATATGCATAATATATCTAACTCTATATTGTAGGGTCATACTATGCTAACTTTGTTTCGCAGAATAACAAAGGACCTAGTTGACCAAATGGTTCGGTCGACAAAATGACTATTCAATAGACCGATCCAAGCAAGCAGCCATCAATAAGATCAAACTCAACAAAGAAGGAAATCTGGGATTCCATCGACTGATCAAAAGAACCTACCGATTGATCAAATTTGGAAAGTGAGGAGGATATGATTGGATCTCACAGGGGAAGGAACCCCCTAGGGTTTAGTCAATGGATCTTGGTTCAATTGACTGAATGCCTAGATTTTATGAGATTAAGCATATCGGAGGAGCAAATAAGGAAGGGTGTAGAGATCAGTCGATGGATAGAAGGTTCAGTCGAAAGAAAGGATCGGTTGAAAGAAAGGTTCGGTCAAGTTTCGAGGCTTAGCATCCATTCATTCATTGCTCCATCTCATTCACATTGCTTCTGTTCATGCAATTTCTCCTACTACAACGCCAAAAGTCTCTCTAACAACTAAGCTTCATCTGCTTCATTTATTGTTGGTATATTGTTCTTATACTTGTATTCATTTAAGGAGATAGTAGTATTGTCGCTATCCTGCTACATACTGTACAAGTTTGCTTCTTTTCCAAAAGATTTCGGAGAAAAAAACTATAGTTGATTGTCCATTGGAAGCAATCAAGGATTATAGACATTAGAGTAGTAGTCCGTGAACAATGAACCAAGTAAAAAAAAAAGAATTATGTTTTTGTGTGTTTGTCATTTCACTATTTCGCTATGATTTGACTTTGATTTATGAGAAAAGAAAATATTTTAAAATGATCGAGATTCATCCCCCTCCCCTCTCTTGGCTTCTTCGATTCTACAATGGTATCATAAGAAATAATAAAAAGTTACGGTAGGTGTTTCCGATCAGAATTGAAGCGCGAGGTTGCAGCGTGTCACAGAATAGAAAGCTTAAGAGCACTAGAGCATGAGAATGAATGAGAGATTGAGTGAATTAGTGATTTGTAATCTCAGCCTCGAGGCCCTCGATATAGCCCTCTTCTATTGCTGACGTGGCAAGTCCCAGTCGACTGGAACCTCCCCGATCACTTGATTCCTACTAACGTGGCTATAATGTCTATCTAGTAGATAACGTTAACTAAGTTCTTCGGTTAACTGGATGCCCTCCAATCGCCTAGAGAGAGGTCAAATCTAATCTTGACCTGACTCGCTCGGATGACTAAATAACATTATCTCTCGGTCATCTGGAAGCGTCTCTGATCGCTCATATGCTCTAGTTGCCCTTACCTTGATAGGTCTCCTGGACTCTCCGACTTCCCTCATCGGGAGTTATCACTACCCACAAGCATAGACTCCCTCCAATCACCAGGAACTGTCAAACTTTGCTTCCATGCAATTGTTACGAGTAATGAATGTGATTGAATAAATAAAATTATTCGCACTTACTTTGGGTCTTAGATGTTTAGCTCTCAGCTGCTTCATCATCCAGGCTGAGTTACCAGGTTACAACTCCCAGCTATTTTCATTTGAACTTGTTTGCCAAGCTTCAGCTCCTAACTTACTCCACTTAGATTTGTTTTCCAAGCTTCATATTCTTGCTTACTCCATGGACTTATCTGCCAAGCCTTAAGCTCGCAGCTGGTTCCACTTGGTCTTAATTCCTCAAGCTCCAAACTAGGACTTTCTTGCTTGGTTTCCAACGAAGACTGAGCTCCTAACCTGACTCCCAATCAGAACTTCATATGCCTAGCTCCACTAGGTCTTAGTCACTACTTGGTTCCCAACCAGGACTTCACTTGCCTAGTTGCACTATGACTTTGTCAATTATCAAGTAATCTACTCCTGCACAGTTGACACAATTTGTTAGATCATAATAAATCTAACTTTAGTCATAGTCATACATCAAAACATTGGGTTCAATGTTGGGCTCCCAACACTAACAGACAAATGACCTATATAGTGGAGGTATGAAGCTTCCATATAATAAGGCACTCCATGACCTTGAGTAGTTAGAAACAAGAGAAAGAAATCATCATCCACATTGTTCCCCCGTGTTTTTTCCTCTCCGTCGTGTACTTTTTGCTCTGAAACCTACCCTTGATAGCAATAGGATACTTTCATAGTTCGCCCCGTGATGAATGTAGGATAGACACATTTTTATACAACTATTAACGCTTATTGACTTGTTTTTCTTTATTCTATTCTATATGGTTGCACCCTATTTTTTACGACTTTACTACTTTTCCTTCTTTTGTCCAAAGATTTGATTCTTGCTTGTTTTCATTGATAGAATGCAATTTGAAGCGAAAATGAAACAAAATTGGAGCAAAAGGGAGTCGGAAGACCGCCCGTGGCCACTAAAGCACGGCCCCTGCAACTTTCATAGTTGGGTGGTGCCCCCTGGCATGGCCCGTGCGCTTCTTCAACCAAAGTCGTGTTCCCTAGCATGGCCATACAGGTCGCTATGATAGGGTCGTGCCCCAAGGCATGACCTTTGCCTCATCTTCAAGCCCTAGTCGTGCCATCTAGGCACGGTCATGCTAAGGTCGTGCCACCCCTGGCAATTATGGCCTGGTTGGGTCGTGCAAACAACAAGGCCCCAAGCTCAGGCCATGTGCCTTTACCGCAAAATGCACGGCTGCCGAGAAGGGCATGGCAAGGTCGTGCCATTCGACACGGCCCTTGCCTTGGTCGTGCTCTAGTTCCCTGCAGAAAGCATGGCCGAGTCGTGCAAGGAGACACGACCCATGCTACCCCCGTAGGAAATGCTATAAAGAGGGGTTTTCTCCCTTTTCTCACATCTTTGGCTTTGGGGGTTCTGCCCCTTTGCTTGGAGAAGGATTTTTCCCTCTAGGGGAAACCTTAAAGCCTTCATTGTCGATGATCCATCCACCTCCGGTGCAAGAAGACACTTTAAGATGACCAGCGACACTTCAATAAGCATCCTCCTCCCTTTTCTCCATAGATTTGTAGATGTTATTTTTATTGTCTTTGTATCTCCTTAGCAATGAAGTAGTTCCTCATATCTAGGATGTCAAAGGTAGTTACAAGGTAATGATGTCGTATGAACTATGTATTGATACATTTCCTTATTCAATAAAATCTCTATGCTTGTTTTATATGTATTGTGCCTACAATGTGATTGTTAAAATGCTTAAATGGCAAATACATGTAATTGTGAGGGTTTGGCCATCACGTAGAGGGAGTGCTTGAGATCGTATGCCGGGGGAGCCCTCCATGACAAGGGTATCCTTTCAATCGGACATCTCGGGCATTATCTTAAAATGGAGGTTATTCCCTTACAAGAGGTTAGCTGACACGAGTTAATGAGTTTCTTCCTATCCCATGTTAGGAAGTGTCTAGTATAACCTAGAGACGAATAACCGTGGCAGCCTATGACTGGACTTTCTAGGTTACTTATTCTACTTAATGACATTAGATGCCAAAGGAGGGAAGCACTTTGGTACGCTTCTGTAGAACTAACAAACTATTCATCCCTTCCCTAAGGACTAAAGATCTCTCTCTCTCTCTTTCTTCCTCTCTTCTTCTTCCTCTCTCTCTCTCCTTCTTTTCTAGAAAGATCTGTCACAATCAACCTTGCAATGTCTAGATAGATTACCATGCGAAATCGACTAGTGCTTAATCAATAGTCTCCGTGGATCAATATTTTATTACTTGACGATGTCTCCGCACATTACCCCGACCGACTAGTGCTTTGTGGTGATTGTGATATGTCATTGTATCCTAGGGAACAAATGTCCATCATGACCTCTAAGCACCACCAAAGGAGAAAAATGTGTTTTAAGGAAATTACATTGAACATAGGTCATAGCTTCTCCATTTACGAGCACTTGAAAACCCACTTGGACTAGGGATTGCTTCGTGAGAACTCGGCTTCTCATCCTGATTACTTGGATTCCTTGTCCAAGCACTTAGCACTCGGATGACAATAGGCAGTCAGGAGACTCAGCATCCCAACTCGACGTTACTTGAATTCAACAGTCAGGCACGTGGTTCCCAACTCAACATCACTTTCTCTACTTCTCACTCAGGAGCACTCTGTGTCTACTTAGGAGCACTTGGTGGCCCTCTCTAGAGCACTAGACTGAATCGGCTCACTCGACTGACTCGACAATTCGGTGCTCTGCAACTCGGTAGACAGCCAAGGCAGCTCGGTTATACAAGACAACTAGGTCATACAAGGCAACTCAATGTTCCAGCAGCTCGGTCATCATAAGCCACACATCCTTTTTTTGCTTTACATTTGAAATTATCAATTGAAACTATCTCAACAAATAAGTCTATAAGTTGTTACTATAATTTCAATTCAAAGTATCCCCTTAATCTCCAATAACATGATTGTCTAACACACAACAAACGGTGTGATTGCACATTCCACCTAACAATTTAAGGTAATTAAGTAGCTAAAGAGTACCATAGATTATGACACATTATATTGTGGTCTCCAATAGCTCTGGAGAGTTAGATGCACGTCGGCTAACCATTACCTCATTAGTCAATGAGGTTTTGTTGGCTAACCTCAAAAATTGAGGTTTAGTTAGCTACAGAAGAAGACCGTGGAATGACTTAGAAATTATTATTAGTACTGATCCTGTCGACAAGCGGAGAGGGATCTCACTCAGGCAACGCGGCAGGACGAATGAGTCACAAGGGGACGTATGGTTAGACCGAAAGCTTGCAGGGGGTCAGATGGTTCGAAGCCTGAACAAGGTTAGTGGTGGAGTGGCAAAGAGGTTACAATGCAGCAAGAGCCAATCCCCTCCTCAGAGCATCAGGCGACCCTTATATAGGGTGGGCGACCCCCCGTCCTGTCTTGGTGTTATCTTTTTTCATAAAGGCTCAATCTTTTGGCAGCTTTAGTCATCCCGAGAACCAGGCTGGGCTGCCAAACGGTCATTCACCTGTCTCTATTATCAGTATGTTCTCAGCATTAATGTTAGATGTTATTGGAGGGCGTGCTTACAGCAAATGTCTCTTCCTCATAATAAGAGGATTCTGTATATCTTTTCGTACCTAGTTGGGTATAATCATCATTAAATGCTCCTAATCGTAGACTTATCTTCGTCCTCCTTATCATGTAGTTCCGTAACTCCGTCCTGTCTGGCCGGTCGACCGAAGGGGGTCATCCGAGGAGGCCCGACCACCTGATATTCAATCGTTCTTACATGGGGCAAGTCGTCCCTGGGTGGGACAGGCCGTTCTCGGTGCCCGACCGTTCGGTCGAGCGACTAGGTGTGTCTGACTGGCGCTCGGTTACCAGGGCATAAGTTGGCTTCCTAGCACGAGACAAGTTATCCTAAGTGTCCGCCCTCCAAGTCGTCTGACCGGGTATGTCCGACCGGATACATCCGACCGACGTCCAGATACTCGAACGTAAGCCGGTATCTTGGGGTGGGGCGAGTCGTGCTCAAGTGTCCGCCCGTCCAGTCGGCCAATGGGTGTGGTCAACCAGCCCTCAATCACCGGCACAAAAGACGAGCCCGAGTGCCCTATCAAATAAAATGTCACCCGGGTTACTCGCTAGCTACATTCGATTTTGACCTTGTCTGCGTGCCTGTCCGAAGCCACCATACTGGACCAGGCGAATCTACCCTACTAGATCAACACCCATGGCATTGGGCGAATCCACTTGACTGGATCAACACCATACGGGACCGAGCGCATCTACCCGACTCGAACAGGTACTATAACAATTTCTCTTGGTATAGAAGCTTATGAAGAGAAGTTCAATTCAAGAGTGTCATAATTTAATGGACTCACTAACAATGAATCATGCAAGGCTATAGATGCTCCTGGATAATGGGATAATGTAGTGGCAGGATATCTTTTCAATTTCTTACACATTTAAAGCTAATTGACCTAAAAATGTTAGGGTGATTGACCGCCTACTAACAAACGCTCCCCTTAATGTGTTGAATAGTTGTAAGCCTGCTAATTTCATTCCACAAACGATGAAACGACAACTCGACCCTGTTTTAGGTTTAATGAGGCAGTATATTTAAAGAGAGAATACAAACATCGAATAATTAGTACATGGGTACCTATAGGATAGAGTGAGCAAATTGCTTTGGATGAAAAAACTAAGGAGGCGTTTGATTTGTATTTTCCAGTCTGTTTTTCATTTTCATTTTCTGTAGAAAATCGATTTTTAAAAATGTTTGTTGTATGAGTTTTTTGAAAAAAAACATATGGTAATGGAATGAAAAAAACAAAAAAATAAAAATGTAACCAACGCCCCTAAATGTCATTGGGGTATACTTTTTGTTTGTCTAACTGAATGTTGAGTGCAGTTGTGCCAGTGATTCTAGAAGCTTAGTTCTAAACATTTGTGTAAAATATATACACAGCCATAACAATGCTGGGAGGCAAATTTATAGCAAACATCAAGTTTCCTCTATATCCCTCCAGTAACAATCTTCTTCCCAACAGGCATCTTCAACCACTGGCATAACAATTTTCTTCCTCCAAGCATCTTCGACCACTTAGCATCCACACTCTGACGGGCAAAATTCTGACTCGCCTATTACCAAATTGACTGGACCATGGGCTCTTCAATTATGCAAATCATAAAAAGACAATCTTGTTGTATTCCAAAGAAAATGACTGTAAATTAACCCTTGAGAAACAAGATTACAGCTTCAAGACTACTTTTGACTACATTGGCAAGACGTTGTGCCAATCAACCAACTTGCAACAAGGATCATGTTGATTTTTTACGCCAGTGTTCAGTAGGAGTAATACCTTTTGAATTCTGTCTAGGCTCAATCTAACTCAGACGTAGCAAATTTCCAGGGACAAACTAATTACATACACATCGCTCTTATGAGGGTCCCAAGGTTTAATCAGTGTACACCGCATGTTATTTATACAGTTACCGTTCATATACAAAATGAAAAGTGCAAACATACGCTCCACCATAACTTGCCACTCTTTTGACTATCAAAATTAATATGGAATGAGATTAGAAAAATAATTCTCTTCTGCTTAGGCAGAGTGACATGCATCATTTTGTACAAATATGGTACCGCTACAACAATGGACCTCTCCAGTGAACATGCTATAGTATGTCATTTACAATGATGTGCCGCTAGCTGTTACTGGTTCTAATCTTGTAGACTGTCAAATATCCTGTCTGAAAAGATTCTTGAAAACAAGCTGTTAGTCATAGATAGAACTCTTCCGCATAAATAGAGCCAGCATTAGTACCATGGAGAAAGAAAAGCATACAATTACAATGCAAAGTCAATGTTTGACGCTAGCAAAACAAAGTGCTACTTCAGCTTGTGCTTGGAGTTCTCCCAAGGCTTTCACAACTTCTTCCCGGCTGATTATTTTCTCATTATCCTCTTTAAGCAATTTCCTTAATCTGTGCCCACCAAAAAGGAAAAGATATAAACGAAATAAATCACAGAAAATAGATTCAAATAACATTTAGGGAGATAAACATGATAAATAAATTAACACAGAAAAGGAAGATAAGCATTAAAACGGTATATAGAGCAACCACACTGGGCACTGATCAAGCCAGCAACACTGGAATGTTTAAGTATCACTTGGTGTCCATAGCAAGTGAGGGTTATCCTTCTTTCAATTCTCTAAACCCCTTTTCAATTCTGTGTTAGATTATTTTTTTACATGAGGTAGTTATTCTCCTTTCCTCCAATAATGTCCTACTAATTTTTTGTGTGATTTGAGGGTTCAACTTGGTGTCACATCAATTGATATTAGAGCAACTCTCTGGTAATTCAATTATTATTAGAGTCGAACTTCTAATTCACTATTCAATACTCAGCATCCCTTATACACCATTTCAACCAAGTCTCTCATTCAACATCCACTCCATATTCACAAGCTGCCCACCTTTGCAGCAACAAGGAGTTAACATCCCTCCAGCAACAAGAATCTTCTCATGACTCCTTAAATGAGCCCTTTGATGTTGTAATCTAAGAATCTCTTGTTAATTTTTACTATCGAAAGTGAAAGACCCTTAATTGAACCTCAACCCCTAATTGAACAAGAGTACATTTATAATCGACTTTTATCATGAAACACTCAATTTTTTATCACAATAAGTGATCCCTGACCTAGGACACAAGAATCCCTAAGCAAACTCTAATACCTAACTCCAAAAGAGCCCCTTGATAAATTACCCTATTCATAAAGCATTCAACACGACCTTAATCATATAATTGCTAGATCTCTTGTTGTATTTAATGACCCTTATCACCTAAAAAACACCCTGACGATCCTTTTCTTGAGTTCCCAAAAGACCCTTAATGATCCTTTACTTGAGCCTCCTAAAGAACACTAACAATCTTTAAATTCGAGTCTTCTTAAGAACCCACTAAGAGTCCTTTACTTAAGCGTCCTTAAGAACCCTTAATATCTTTTGCTTAAGCCTTCTCAAGAGCTCTCTAATAATCCTTTACTTAAGCCTCCTTAAAAAACCTCTACATGAGTCTTCTCTCTAATGTTACCACTTGTGCCTTCTAAAGAGTTACCATTAACTTAAGCCTCCTAAAAAAGAAACTTATTTGACTATCTTTTATTTAAGTCTTTTGGAAAGTGGTCTAACAAATTCACCGTATTTAAGGTTTTCACAAGCTATTGACCATAACCCAAGCCTAAGATCTAAAAGAGCAAAAGAACAAAGTAGGAACAAAAATTGGGAAAAAAAAAATAATTGCTTATAAGACATTGACGGCTATGTGTCCATTCTTAGGAACTTTGACTTTTTATCAACATATTGATTTGATTTCTTTGTCCATTTCTATCTATAAAATCGAGTTCTACTGGGTATATGAGAGAAACATATGTGGACACTAGGAGGAATAAGTTGAGTAATGATCATTCCAAAAAAATATATTGATGCACCTTGTAGACAAAAAAACCGATATCATGTATATATATATATATATATAAGCCTTAAAAAACCACTAAATAGTGCTACAAAAGCATTTGCAATCATCATTCATACTATGAGAAAGAATGAATTTTGCATCGTTATTTAATTTATAAATTTATTTAAATATTAGTTTAATTTTTCAAATAAAGAGTATGGTAAATTAGTGAGGCATTCTAGCCTTCATCTTTCCATTTTGACTTTGTCACAAAGGAACCATAGAGAAGACATCCACCTCTAGTTGAGAAGCAACGTTTCCTACCACATTGAAAGGGATTACAGATAATACTTCCACTTAGTTTAAAGGTAGAAGCGTGAGAAAAAAGTTAATACATGACCCACAAGAATCAAAATCAGAAAGTTACATGGGTTTCTTACATATTGAAGACACACCCAAGAAAAAAAGAAGAAATCATGATCAACAGACTTAGCGTTATCATTACTACTAATGCTTGGAAACGATGACAGAAGAAAGAAAGTTGAAAACTCACCAAGAGTCAATTTCTTCCCAGTTTCAGAGAACATCACGCTTAAAAGTTTAAATCTTATTTTAAATTATTAAGATGTTTAAATTTGTATAGTTGATTATATTTCTTGAAAGAGAATTTTGGGAATCATCGAGACTTTTAGGGAAAAAATTATTACAATTTATTTTAGGTGAAATAAGTCATTTTTATCAAGAACAAATCTCATTGTCAATGTACTTTATCGAAGTGGTTAGAATCTTACGTATTAGATTCATCCTTTTGTTAATAATATTTACCTCATTGGTGAATTGAGTTGTTCAGGTTTTCTTTTACAGTGCAAGTTTTCGTGCCATCAATGGGCCATAAGATTAGTTGTCCATTGATTTCAACTCTACATTAAATCTTTAACCCCTATACTTTCCTCAATTCAAGTTTTGAAATTACAATTTCGATGGGCCATAAGGTTATTTGTCTATCCATCTTAATTACTAAATTGCATATTGAAATTACAATTCATATATTTAGTTTTAATTCTACTTAACTTGAAATCTTTACCTTTATACTTTCTCTCCTTAGTTCAAGTTTCAATATTATTTTACTTACACTCATCATTTAGCATAATATTACTTATGAATAGCATCTACAAAGGAAGATTATCTCTAGTTTCTAAAGTACAAAAGCAATTTTTTAACTATAATTGACTAAATTGAATAGTAGAAGTATATAGTTAATTGAGTTCAAGTGAATTACTCTGCATGTCTTTAACTATTCAATCCTTTTACTAATGTTAAAACTACATTTCATATATACATCATATTCAATTTTAGTTTTTAAGTTTCACCATTATCCAAGCTCGAATTTATTCTATGCGCACACTCTATTAGGACAATATCATCTGCAGATAATAAAAATTACAACTATAATCATTATAATCGACCAGATTGGTATGAATCTAATTGAGTTTGTTATTTTACTCTATCAAAAAATAGAAGTCAACATAAAATATGTACAACGTAACAAAAGAAAACAGATATTTTAATCTAAGAAGACAGTAGATATTACCTTTGGACAATAGCTGTATCGCCATGGCCAGTAGAAATAATTAACAGTGTGTTTTTTGGCAATGCATTGTGTAGCTTTTGTACTTTATCATTAATCCCAGACAGAATGTCAGTCAATTCTGAGCCTACTGAACCACAACTTATGGCTGCCCTGGCTGACTTTTTTTTACATGTCAGGGATGATATAACCTCTGCAACTCGATACTGTAACCTTTCAACATCCTGAGCTTGCTTCTGAAAATAAGAGAATAAGCTGGTAAAGCGGGTCCAGATAAAGCTTACTTTATCATTCTTGACCTGAAAGAGAAATCAAAATGAGATATACTTTTGATTTGACAATGTAGCAAGAACAAAATCAGATGCAAGAACTAATATTTTGAACCTGTTTTATAGCTTTAGAAAGGGACTCAGAATCTGATGCTACTGGAATTGTATTGCATGATTCATCGGAATACTTCTTAAGTATAGAAATATCATCAATGAGAGAACAAGTTTTCCCATTTTGATGCAAAACAGAAACTAGTTTTCTACGAGTGACGTGTGGGGGAGAGCCAAAATCAGGTCCTGGTGCAACAGAAGTTAAGCATATCAGCTACTCAAAACAATAGATTATCAAAATGGAAATCCTTTAAAAGGTAAAATAATGGACTTGGAACAAATTTCTGACATATGTCAAAAACTGAAATAATCAGTACAAATGCAAATAAATGCATGACAATTCAATTATATCAACCTCAAAGGAACATAAATTCATCCAACAATTCAAGTAATTCAAATGATTACAAGCCCAAAACAGACTCTTAAAAGATGGCTCCTTCAAAATTTAAATTAAAATTTACAAATTTGTACCAGATTATACAGAGACATTTGCAGCTCTGAATACAGCACATGAAAATATCCCTTCAAAAGGAGAAATTTTAAAGGTGGTTTAACTCTTAAGCAAACCAAATCATTAGTAGAACTTAGCCTCTTATATTAAACACTTAAAATCATCTCCTTGCATACAAGAAGAAACATGCTAGTTCCAAATATTTGGAATCTACCATATCAATCTTATCCCTTCATTGAACTCTATGCAGGTTTATATCCTTAGCTATTTGTAGGGATGTAAACGAGCCAAACTGCTTGTAAGCTATTCGGGTCTCAGTTTTCATTCATTTAAGTTAACGAGCCAAGCTAGAGCTTGATTTCAAGCTCAAAAACATTATTGAGCCAAACTCGAGCTTGACAATATTTGGTTCGTTAGCTCGCAAACATGTTGTTTAGTGGCTCGTGTATATATATATATTAACGAGCCGAGTTTGAACTAAGCTTGTTTAATTTTAAACGAGTCATTTTCGAACTAAGTTCGTTTCACTTTTAAACGAGCCATTTTCGAGTAGAACCAAGCTGAGCTCTAACTATTTAATTTCATTACGAGACGAGTGCGATCTTAAGAATTAAAGCTCAAATCGAACTCGAATCGAGCTCGAGCTTAGGTAAAACGAAAAGCAGCTCGAGCTCAAGCCTTTTACTGTTCGGCTCGGCTTGATTCGATTATACCCCTAGCTATTTGGATCTACTATATAAACTATCTCTCCATTGTATGCAGGCTAATATCCCCAGCTATCTTGATCTTTTAAAACTTCATCCAATTGCATAAACCATAAATACTCAAGTAAAAAATGACCACTCAAAATATTGCTTGCTACAGGCACAATACAAATCACGATTCAAGTGTAATTCAGTGTCAGTTGTCATGACCATAATGTATTATTGTGATTGCTAACCAGTACCAATACTATATCGACACATGTAAATGTTATTGTAATTCCCTTGCTAACACAATTTTGAAAATACTGAGGTAGAGTCCATCACAGCTGAAACTGATCAAGATAGGCTCATCTAGTGATTCGTCATTCAATTCTATCGACAGGGTCAAATGAAGAAGATGAAACAATAAAAAGAGAAGAGGGGAAGCACCAACCAAGGCACCAGTAACAACCAAAAAAGAGTGACACCAAAGTAAAAGGACTTAATTTGTATCAATATCCTCTACTTGTGTTTATTCTAGCTCTAGTTGCCTAGTTCAAGTCTAAACTTGTATTAATTAACAGAGATATATTTATAAACACGAAAAATGATATGCTCAGTGAAAAATCTCAAGGAAAAACTTAGTGAATGAGTGACACTTTGCATGCAGTGATCTCGACGGGTTCATCGTGCCCCCCCCAGGTAAGTTTGATTCGGGACAGCGGCCGGAGGCCACTGATGGTGTCCGAACGATAATCGGACGTATGCATGTAAAGTGTCACGTCATTCACTGAACGTTTCATTGAGTTTTTTCACTGAGTGTATCAGAGCTCTTATAAACACATGAAGAAACCAATTTCAATATTAGATGTCTTGAGATCATCATTTAAACTGGTCTTAGAAAATTAGGGTTGACTTCACTAGGATGCTACATGATCCAATATTCTCATCTAATGCACTACCCTCATTATATATATATATATTCATTATCAAAAATATATGTAATATTTTTGTATCTGCTATTCTTAATTTAAATTCAATTAACTTTCAAATTTATAGCCTTATATTTAGGGGAAACCAAGCTAAGTAGATTATCGTTCAACAAAATGATCTCATCATACTTTGAAGCAAAGGTGCCAAGTTTTGTCACAGTACAGTGTTTTGTCACAGTACAGTAGCGTCTGGACAGAGTTCAAAACGCCAACATGGGAAGCTTGATACAATTACCCAACTCCAGCATATTATCTACCATCAACTTTGTTCTGAAAAACCACATGTATGTCACCAAACTATAGTTAACAAAAAAAAACAACTCTAAGCTCAATATAATTGGTAGGCTTAGACCACAGGCATCTAGTTAATGCAATTGTATCAACCTCAACAAGCTCAAAAATTTCCATTTTAACAGCAAATTCATGATGCCAAGAGTACCTTAATACTTGTGGTAACACCATGCTACATGAAACCACAAAATCACCTTTAGTTGAGGATATTAACACATAGTTCATGCTCAGCTAGATCATAATCCAAGATAGTAAACAAAGAAATGGAAATACCAAGAAAGTGCCCCATTTGGCTAAAAATGACAATTTAGAAAGGAGAAATAATAGTGATTCCTATCTAGGTGGTCTTAAGCCCCCACCACACTACATATTTGAATTAACAACTCAATTCAAACGAGGATCAAAACACATGGAAGATAGATGAAATATAACTAACACAACCAATAGAAGGTATTGTCAAACAGTCCCGCTATCCTTTAGAAGAGATATGGCAAACATGTTTTCTTAAGGTTAACAAAAATGTACACCATTCAGTTAGATAAGCATTGGTAACTGACAAACAATGCTATTTCATATAAATGATAACAGATAAGTGACTCTGATTCAGTGTACCATTTCTAATCTTCAGAAGTGCCAAATCCATAGCAGTTTTTGCATCCTCAATACTATCATGCCCATTTCCTGAAGCCTGAATATCTCGCGAAAGAAATTTCTGAGATAGAACTCGTAGAGCTGTCTTGTAGCCACCAGGCCGGTGCTTGTATAAAATAGCAGTATCAATTACCAATTCATGAGATATCTTCAATGCTAAAAGGTCATTCTCAAGAGAATGACCAACAAGAATCGTTTCTTTGTTCACAAGCTTCAGGAAATCTTCCTACAAATCAAATACCCAGCAGCTAAATCAATTTCAAAATACAAATAAAGACCGAAAAGTTGACAAACTTTTTAAACTGAAACAATATGCAAATCACATTATCCAAGTTAGGAATTTAACCAGAGAACAATAGACATTTCTGTTAGACCTGAATATCCCCAAGTGTTGTTGTCACACCATTTAGCATCTCACCAGTAATTCCACTAAACCTGCATGAGTTAAAACCTTACTTTCTGGAAAAAGGCAAATGTCATTAAAAAGAAAATAAGTGCAGGATATAAACCATAGAATAAGCAACATAAACTGCGTATTACTAAATATTATGACTTATGCAATCACAACCAACTTTAAAAGTTTTCTTGAAATTAAAAAATGGTGCAAGTGAACAGCTCTCCTTGATATAGTTGGAAGTTTTTTCACTGCAGAGAAGTGCATATAAGGATTCTTTCCTATAGGAAATCTGTTAATGATGTTTGTTACAATAAGAGAATTATGAATACACAAAAGTTATAAGATGTAAGACCTATTTATATACAAAGTTAGGAATCTATTCTAGGAAATAAATCGGTCTATTTACATACAAAGTTAGGTGTCTATTCTAGGAAATAAATTATGATTCTAATTTAAAGAGTAATTTGTATTTTAGGTAAAATACAAATTAGGATATATATTTATATAGCTAATACTCCCCCTCAAGTTGGGCATAGATATTAATCATGCCCAACTTGTTACAAAGATAATCAATCCGGACCCCATTTAAAGTTTTTGTGAAGATGTCCCTAGTTGTTCTACAGTTTTTACATATCCTGTAGTGATTAAGCCTCGTTGAATTTTTTTACGAACAAAATGACAATCAATTTTAATGTGCTTAGTTCACTCATGAAACACGGGATTTGATGCAATATGAATAGCAGCTTGATTATCACACCACAATTTTGCTGGTACCAAAATTTTAAGTCCTACTTCGGGCAATAGTTGATATATCCATATTATTTCACACACAGACTGTGTCATACCCTATATTCTGACTCTGCACTAGGCCGTGATACAACGTTTTATTTTTTACTCTTTCATGAGACTAAATTTCCTCTAACGAAAATATAATAACCTGAAGTAGACATTCTATCCATTTTAGAATCTGCCCAATTGCATCTGAAAAACATTCAATATGAGTGTGCCCATGATTCTTATATACAATACCTTGTCCGGGTGCTCCCTTCAAGTAACACAAAATTTGCTCTAGTGTTGTCCAATGATGAACTATTGAAGATGACATAAACTGACTAATGATACTAACTGAATATGCAATATCTGGATAAGTCACGGTATGATAATTCAACTTTCCAACCAACCTTCTATATCTCTCTGGATGTTCAAATAGTTCTCCATCTACTGTGAGGTTCACGTTTTGAAGGTTTACCCCTGATTGTCCTATCTCAGTTAACAAGTCAAGAACATATTTTCTCTAAGATAGAAATATACCTTCTTTACTCCTCATAACTTCAACACCTTAAGAAATACTTTAGCACCCTAAATCTTTTGTATGAAATCGAGTAAGAATGAGAGATTTGAGAGATGAAATTCTCGTAGTATTACTTCCAGTAATAACAATGTCATCCACATACACAACTAATAGAATAAAATACCAGCTTTGACTGCTTATAGAACACAGAATGATCAGACTTGCTTTTCATCATACCAAATTTTTCAACAACCTGACTAAATTTTCCAAACCAAGTACGAGGGCTTTGTTGGGATCTTTCTTGGAATCTAAGTAGTAGCCTAGACGATCCATGTTAGAAATTGAATTGGAATTGCTTTGGCATACACCACTGTGAGTTTCCGGGATAATTTGGTTTGTTTTAGATGATTTGCGGCTATACACAGTTTTGAACCTATTATATCTATTATGTTGAGTGGTGGCGTTCATTGTGTGTTTTGGATTGGGTGTTGATGATCCCATTGCTGCCGTGAGCCACATGGAGATGTAGGATTGTGTAGGTATTTGAAGTAAAAGTGAATTGTCTCTATTAGGTTATAGATTGGATAGTGCTAGCTTGGGAGGTTTTAAATCTATGTTATGAATTAAAGTAGTCGTGTTCTATTTGATACTCCTTGCTTTTTATCCGTGAGTTGCCAATTGGAGCATGTTCACGGTGAGTTTGGTTGGATATTAGTTTAGGGGTGAACTGAACCTAAACTTGAACCTAACTCCAAAAAGTAGCAAGGGCTAATCATTTAATTAGATAATTAAATAAAATGAATGAGTGGGTTAACCCTAATACGATAGGGACTGGTTAGCTAGTTACTAATTTTGTGATAGTTATTTAAATATATTTTTTTGATACAGGGCATTGATTGGGATTTATTGTTGTGAATTATTAGGCGGATGGTTCTCTACGCATACGAATTTCTTCCATTGGAGGCGGGTACTTCTTGCTTGTCTTCTTTAGATCCACTTCAACTTTATGCATGGTTGTTTATACTTGTGCAGTAGATTTTATTTACCTTATATCTACTACCGTTGTTATCTTGCTTGGTACTTACTGCTTGATCTTGGATATGATCTAATTTTTGTTTATACAGTCTCGTTTTATTGATATCTGATTCTGTATAGTACACTGTTGCAAAAGTCGGCCTAGGCGCTAGGCGCTTGGCGCCGCCTAGCGCCGACTAGTCTCTAGGCGGTAGTCCTCCGTCCGACTACCGCCTAGTAATTTTTACAACCTTAGTATAGTATTTATGCGAGCATGTATATGTAGATATAGTAGCATGCCACTGTATGTCTGCATTGATTGATTCTAGTTATACTTACATGTGTACCTAGACGTATGATGGTTAAATCTGATACATGTGTTCGACCTATACAAGTTAGGTTGAGTTATGTATTGATGACCTAGTAAAGGTTGCATGTGTTAGAGTCATGCACCATCCCTGTATTGTTGCATGTTGGCAATCATAGGCTCCCTTATAGTCTGACCCGTCATACGCTACATGAGCTACACACACGGTCACTCATGGATTAGTAGATATCATTGGGTGTGTGCATTTGCTCTATAGTGCTCCGCTCTGTCGCTTATGGGTATGGTTCTGGAGCATAACAGCAGGCAGAGATCCTCCTCCTAATAATCTAAGAAGATGAGAGAGATTTCCCCATATGACAAGGGTGGAGTGTTTACTCCACCAGCATCCTGTCTACTAAGTCACCCAGGAACAGTGATGGCAGAGTGAGAACAGTGTCATAGACCTACCCACTCGGCCGACGCGTATGTCTCGATGGCTTAACTGGTGTTAGGGGTGACCATGTCATTGTATCATGTGCATATGATGCATTGTGCATTTGATTGTGATTGTTTTATTTGTTTGCTGCATATGTTTTACATGCACATACAGGAGATATTATGTGTTTGGTTCGATGACCCTGCACCTATTCGTATGATACGAGCCTTTTATGATCAGGATAGGCTAATTTCTGATATGTACATTCATTCGGTACTTTCAATTATGCATATTCTGATATTTCCTTTGAGATTGTATTCTCTTGTTTCTGTATAGCTTGTACAGTTGTTTATTATGTCATGCATATCTTTCTCTATACCCGCAGTGTCCACTTGGACTCACCACCCATCATACTATTTTTGTTTTCAGGTTGATAGGTCGCCAGGGGAGCCCAGTTGCCAGTTCTAGGTCCCGACAACTCCGGCTTGGGTTTTCCGGTTGTTTTTGTTTTCTATTTCAGCATATATCTTATTCTATATTTGTTTTACGTCGTGGACGTGTATTGGATTATATTTGACTCGTGATTTGTATTTTTGAGTCCTCTGTTAGACTTTATGTGATGTTTTGCAGCGCGCTGTCCGGAGGACAGCTCAGGTAAGTTTTTTATGGATTTTAGAGTTATGGATGCATTTCTTTATATGTTATGTCTTTATTTGAGGCCAGAGATCATATATACTGCATGGGTAATTATATTAATATTCCAAAGTGTCCTTCATACAGGAGAGATATTGTCCGAATGTATATTGGACCAGCGGCTCCTCTCTGTCGGGGCATGACATCTATCAACTATAAATTATTCTTGACCACTCAAGGCGAGAAAAATAAAATTGTTGGACAACAACTATATTAGATTTTGGAGAGCCTTGAGCTAGAAATATTCATAAAAATCTTTGTTGTGTGCTAACAATGCTCAATGATTTCCAGGATCTTGAACAAGGTTGAAGGCATCAACTCAAGCTCTTAGTAATCCCTTTTGTATTATTAGCTTTTATTATTTGTTGTATTTGAGAAGAGTAATCTAATGTTCGGATTGTAAGAGATTTACCCCATAAAGGGGTAATTTAGTTAGGAGTGGCACATCAGATCTGTATAGGTTGTGGATTAGGAGTGGAATCTCCTTAACCGCATAAAACTAAATGTGTTAGCATTGCTCTATTTGTTTTTATTATATTTTTGCTAAATCTAAACTAGATACTTTATCATATTATTTGAGCAAGTATGCCAAATTAGATGACTTATCTAGATTCATAAAGTTTAAAGAAGTCCGACTTTAAAAAGTCAACACATTATTGTTCAAGAAAGCTTAGTATGCATCGCATCAACAAATTATTGCATTGAGATGACCTACATGGAAGAGTTGCAACTTCAAAACATGTGCATTTATGTACAAAAGGGTAACTGAGCTACTAATATTACAAGGTTATGATTTTAATAACTATGCAAATAATCAAATTAAAGCGATGGACAACTGACATAAGACATCATTTTTAGCTAAATAAAATTCAACTCCATGACATCTATGTGCTACCTAGTATTATAATCCAGGATATTGTTGAAAGGTTTAACTAGTTTGTCAAGCACCACCTGGGAAGAAAAAAAATTGGATCAGTTCATATTATTATTTGTGCAGAATAGACAACATAGCATCAAAAATCAAGGATGGCATGACAACGAAATTAGAGCAAAAGTACCATGCATAAATTGATGAGTATGATAATATGATAGTTCGTAATCACAGAATTCGTGTCATTAAATCAAAATTTATGTTATAAAAGTTCTTAACACCAAACAATTTCAATGTAAAGTACTAAACTAAAGTGAGTCATTCATGAATGAGTACATGATGAAATTTGTTGGCTTAATCCATCCATTTTAAGAGACATGATATTAGACCTCCTATCACCATGGATAAACACAAAAAATCAATGTTCTAAATGGCGAGCAAAGCAACCGGCTAGGCAAGAGGCGGACATCAACTGCACCACCTCAGGTTGGAGCGGTGCTTTAGGCAGTAACTCACCACTTTCTGCCACCGTGGCTCCTAGAACCGCCATCGCCGCAGCAATTTTGCCACTACAAGGCATCCGGATGCATTGCGCGATCTCGAACGCGTTGTTCAAGCCTAGCAATGGGCCCAAAGCTATGCTCGAGCCCGGCGAGGCGGCGACAGGCTCAGAAGCATCGCTCGAGCCCAGCAACAAGCATCGCTCAAGCCCGGCAACGAGCATCACCAAAGATCAGCAGCGGACCTAGAGGCGTTGCCCAATCCCGGAGGCATCGTCCGTGCCCGATGACAAGCCTAGACGCATTGCCCAGGTTCGATGACGGGTCGAACTCGTCTCCCTGCCGAAACATGGTACGCGGGTAAGTTGTAAGTTGGGATTTAATAAAATAATTTTAGATTAATAATTTTAATCAACTCTTGGCTATAATTAAGACAATTTAAATAGACTTAATTAAAACCTAATAAAATTATTCCATTAATTTAATATATATATTTTTATAAAATATTTTTATTTTTAAATATTTAGATTAAATTTTTAATTATTAATTAATATATTTTATTAAAAGTAAATATTATAAAAAATAATAATTATTTATAATATAATGTATAAAAAATAGTAAGACAAATGCAATCGGCTAGATCGCTGAGGTGGTCATTAACTGCCCCGCCACCACCTACCGTCATTTACAACACTGCAAAAAATTAAAAATGGAAGCCAAGGAAGCTACCATAAAACATTTTGATAATATAGCTCATATTCTTTTATCTTATTAGATTGTTCAAGGAAAGCATAGGTGTGAGGATTAAACATTGTGAACCCAACATGTTATGAACCCACCCCCAACTCTTTAAAGTGAGATTATAACTATAAGGGTAACAATATGATTTTCTTTTGTTCAATTCAGCAACACTCCTGGTTTTTGTAAGTAAAAGATAAAGTGATGGTTACAAGAGAACAGAACTTAATATTATGCTACCATAAAGTATTTTGATAAACATAAATCTTCTTTTATGTTATTACTTGTTTTGAATCTTACAATTTTGTAAATGCAAGTTTACCTAGAAGGAAAATTGAGTAGATAGATAATAGAGAGAATGAATTTCTAAAATTTTCTATCCTTTGTATTACTTACTAACATTCATAGAGAGGCTGGAAAACCATATACATGAGACATCTCTCTCATCCACCATTTTTCTTTTGCCAAAGCAGGCAGAAATAAAATCCCTCTTACTCAACAAGATATACCAACCAAAGTCTCCTTGTGAAACAATACCCACCAGCAACTCTAAAATGCTAGCCAACCTTGCAAGGGTCAAAGCCACTAGAAATAAACCTCATCCTCAAAACCCAACACTAGACACATAAATACCAAACTTGCAGGTCAATCAGTCTAGGCAAGGGCAGGTCCGACGATCTATGTGGGTTGAGTGGTCTCAACTGGTAAGTGGGTCTAAACAGGCCTAGTGAGCCAATTGATTCAGCCATATCAAGGCTTGACAGTACAGGCCATTTGAATTCAGAGGTCTAGTAGGTCAAACGAGTCGATAAAACAAGATTGGTTGGTTGGGTAGAATGCACAAAATAAGCCAGCGAGCCAAACAGGTCGAATAGGTCGGATACACAAGGAAGTTTAAGCCAAACAAGCAGATTGGTCAGGTCGTACAAACCAATCGGGCAGGACTAGCAAGCCAATTTAATTGGGTTACACATGCAAATTGGGAAAAATTTAATGCCCAACCATAAACCCAACCAATTAAGAACCCAACTTGAAGCCCACTGAGGCTGTGCTTATAAGGATAACAACATGGTTTTCTTTTACCCAATTTGGCATAGCTCACAGTTTTTCTGAGGATAAGATGAGATGACAATTGTAAGAGATAAAAACATAATATTTAACCACATGTAAGCCATGGTAATTCATGGATAAGACATGACAATGGTAAATGGAGATAAAAATAAGGTATCTGATAAGATGAGATGACACTTGTAAGAGATAAGAACATGATATTTAACCACATGTGAGCCATGGTAATTCATGGATAAGACCTGACAATGCTAAAAGGAGACAGCAACAGGCTTTGACCATATATGCCCATGGTTTTTCATGGATAAGAAGATAAGAACAAGATCTATCTAACAAACTAATCGGTGTAAATAAATAATGCACTAAGTTTTGATTACTATATAAGGGAGAGAATTAGAAGTTGTGAAAACACAGAGAAAATACCAATCTTGAAGGAGACAGCTATTAGGCATTGCTAGAAACTAGAAGTAGAGTTTATTGCCAAAAAAATTACATGAAAAAAGATAAGGAGCCTGTGAAGAAAGGAAAGAGGAACAAAAAAGGAAGGAGAAGAAAGGAGAAAAGAAAATAAATTAGGAGTACTTGAAGTTTGGAGGAGAAATCAAGAAGAGATGGTGTTCCTCTAGTAGGATATCACATTGAATATGAATGAATGATATTGTAGCACAGTCTCATGTTTTAATGATATGTATAATTAACAGAGTATTGAATAATATATCTAGTTAAATTGTCATGTGATTGTTTAGGTTAATTGTTATATGGAAATTAAGCTTGAAAACCTATTTGTTATTGACCGACTACTTTTAAAGTGAAGGCTATAGTTTGGAGTCAACATGGTGGTTCTACTTTGTTATATGTTAGTTTTATTGGAATTACATGATCTCTTCACCACTTGGGCTATGTGTGACAAGTCTGGTCACATTTAACTCACATTAATTGTGGTTGTAACTTAAACCTAAAAAAATAATTAACTAATTAAACATAATATGTGATATTATTCGTACGGTCGTAAATGAACTAAATGTTGCCTCTGAAGCAATGGTACAACGGCAGGACATCTTCTCGGTATTCCAAGCATTTATAAATCAAATCGCAACTTCGGCAAATTAACAGTTGAACTTCCCTTAACATAAGAATACTAGACTGATGGGCCGCCCGCTGCGAGCGCTTCCCGATTTACCCTGGTGGTTGGTAGAAAACTTCCGTAAAACTAAGCCGATCACCCTCGAATTAATCAGCATAAGTTGGACTGATACCAACTAAAATAAATAAATAATAAAAAAATAAATGAACTAAATGTCATGAATAGATATTCGAATGGGTAAGACATGGTTTATATTCCTTCAATATATGAGGTCAATTAAATAATGAAATAAATAAGTTTAAACAACTTGTTAAATTAAATGAACAATCATAAAAATATATGTGATTGCTCGTTAATAACTTGTTAATATTCATGAACTCAGATGGTAGACTCTTGAGCAATAATATTCATGAACTATGTTCATCAATAAAACTCGTATAAATATGGTAAATAAATAAAGAGACTCTCAAAATAATCAAGCAAGCTTCTAATATCAAATTTACTAACCAACTTAACAAACTTAAAATTATAAAAGTTTCAATCAAACAAGCTTGAATTAAGAACTCCATAACATCTAAACAAATAAAGATAAAAAAACAAGCCAAACTTGAAAAATTATTTCAACTGCTTGATACATTTTAGGCTCGGCTCAATTACCTTATCAAATAAGCCTAAACAACATAAAGCTTGACTCGTTTATAACCTTAACTATTTAGTGATATGATTGAAATTCTTAATATTGTTTATTAATTTAGTGGAGAATTTGGGACGTTGTTTTTATGTTGCTGATCAAATTATGCGAAATGTCATAATTGATCATTTTATGTTAAATACTGAATTATTTTTGCATACATATATATATATGTATATATATGCTCCCCAACCTCGTGCCCGTCCGCGACTAAGTAGTCAAGGCGCCCGAAAGTGATCCGAGTTCTTCACTTAAGGCCGCCCAGGTCACTTCTAGGCACCCCCACCTAGTTGCGGATAAATGTCATAGTCAGTCGGGGAGTGTGTGTGTGTATAATTTGGGCATTAAGATGAAATCAAATTGGATTCAAATTAAACTCATCAAATAAGTGTGGTGATCTAGGTCACATGAGTTCTAACTAGGCTCAATTTGGATTTCTTTTGGCCAATTTATGATTGTACCAAATTTTATGTGGTATCTGGTTAAACATGCATCAAATTAGAGTAATTTTTTTAACCAGTTAGGAATAATATTCGCTCTCCACTTTTTCTCTCTCACATTGTTAGCCACATGCTTCCCCTGTTCTCCTCTCTTGACGCAACAGAAACTATTGATCCCATTGATTCATGCACGAACATGGTAGTTAAAATACCGATTTAAATCTTAAAATCCTAAGATTTTACGATTTTTGAACTCCGAACGATTTAAATCGGAGTTAAAATCCTAATTTGTTAAAATCCCTTTGAAATCACGATTTTAATCCTTAAAATCGCGATTTTACAATTTAAATACGATTTTAATGATTTAAAAAAAATCTTTTTTTCCATTGAACCCGGCTCATTTTAAAAAAAAATCCGGTTCAATCTGAAAAAACCCACTTTCCAAGTGGCGTGCGTGCCCTAATCGGCTAATCCCGTCGCATCTCTTCTCATTTTTCCACTTGCTCGCGTCTTCCTTGCTCGGTTGGTGGAAGTTATTTGACTATTTTGTGGCTTATGGATGACATTTTTAATGTAATATTGATTATGAATGCAAATTTATCTAAATTTGTTTAGCAATATAAAAGTTTTTTTTATTATTTATGCTATTTGACATCCATATATATGACTTTAAAATTTTATATGCATATATATAGGAATTTTATAAAATCTTACGATACGATTTACAATTTTAAGATTTACGATTTTAAGTACCCCTTCCGATTCAAGTTAAAATCCCGATTTTAACTACCTTGTGCACGAATATCAAAAATAATTTCTAAAACCTGTTGATCCCACATGATACCAAGAAATAGACAACTAAACTCGTCGTTTGAGAAAAGAATGACATGGCCGAATTATTATCAATCCAAAAACTATCCAATAACAACTTAAACAAGTGTTTAAATGGACACAAAACACTAACTTCGCAAAGACGAAAATAACCTAAACCCTAACTCGGTAAAATTAATAAAAAAGATTAAACATGATCTGTAACATGTTGGAGCAATTGACCTCCAGGGTTTTGATGATTGTTTGACAATATATTTAATGAAGTCCAAGTGATCAAAGTGATCGAAGACTTGGCAGTAGTGAGAAGTCTGCCAAGTAACTAGTCCTAACGGGAAGTTTGACTGTTGTGAAAAATCTATCAAGTGACTAGTCCTAACTAAAGGTTAGGCAGTGGTGAGAAGTCTACTGACTAGTCCTAACTAGAGGTTAGGCAAGCGAAAGTCCTAAATGAAAGTTAGGCAGATAAGAAGTCTTGAAGGAGTAAACTCCAAACAAATATAACCAGTAGGTCAGTTTTTGATTGACTAATCGATCGATCGACCAGCATATTTTAAATATTGCTAAGCACTGCTTTACATTTACTATTTTAATCTATTGTGTTAATTCAGTATTGCAAGAATGCTTTTGTAGATCGGTACACTGAGCAGAGAAAGTTCAAACAAGTCAGTCTCACCCAAGGTTGTCAGGAGCGCGTCAAAGAACGCAGGAGCGCGCGCGCCTACGAACCCAACAGGGTTGATCGTGCTCGCCCTGCTGTTTGGCGCGTGCTTGGCCGCCGACGTGGGAGCGCCGATCAAGCACGTAGGGGCGCAAGGAGCGGTCGCTCCTTGCGCCCTTGCCCGCCCTAGGTTTTGGCCCAAAAAGGAAATTCCAAATCGACATCGCGTCCCAAATTGCTGCCGCGATCGTCGCGTGATTGCTTCCAGCTTCCCTAAAGCCGTCGCCTTCATCGCGTCGCCAAGTCGCTGTAGGTTTCGCATCGCCGCCGCCTTCGTCACGTCGCCGCCTTCATCGCGTCGCCAAGTCGCTGCAGGTTTCGCATCGCCGCCGCCTTCGTCACGTCGCCGCCTTCTTCCCGTGAGGACTGGTGAGCCTTCTTCTGTTATGGATTTCTTCTTCTTCTTCTGCGATTCTTCTTCTTCTGCGATTCTTCTTCTTCTGCTGTTTTTTTTTCTGCGCGGTTCTTCCTTCTGTGCGATTCTTCTATGCGATGCTTTTCTTCTGATGTTTTCTTCTGCAAAACTTCTGCAAAATTTGTCTGCGATTTTGCTTTTCTATTTTCTGTGTTTTTCCCCTGTTTTCCTGCAAAAAGTAACCAGTTCGTAGGCGGCCAAGCACGGCTTAGGATTTAACTCATTTAAGTCATGATAGTAACCTGCTGTTCAGTAGTTTAGTGATTAGGTTTTCTGTTTTTTTTTTTGTGTTTTTTCCCCTGTTTTCCTGCAAAAAGTATCGACGTGGGCCATAGCCATGTGGCTGACTGCTGTACAAAAAAAGATTTTCTCCTTTTTGTTTTCTTGCGCTCTTCTTCATCTTAATTCTTAGTGATGTGGGCCATGTGGCCATATGCTTGTTTTCCTGCAGCTGAGTATTGCTGGGAAAAAAATGTCAAGTGGAGAAGCTAGTCAAGATAATAGGAATCATGTTGACAGTCAATTTGAGAGTATTGCTGGTCCTCGGAGTGGAACTCAAAGTAAGAAATTGCATAAGACTACCCGTGGAAATAAGAGTGATGTGGCTTGGAGTTATGGAACTTGTATTGACGGAAATTCAAGACAAATAAAATGCAATTTTTGTGGACATATATTTAATGGAAGCATTTATAGATTGAAACATCATTTGGCTGGAACACAAAAAGATGTTGCACCTTGCATGGCAGTTACGGATGATGTGAGAAAACAAATGTTTGATATTGTTGTTGGATTGCAACAAAATTTGATTAAAAAAACAAGACAAGTGGATGAAGGAGGAGCAAGCAACAAAGATGATGAGGAGGAGGATTCTGTTGGTGAAAAAAGAAAGGGGAAAGAAGTGGAGACACCTGGAAACCTTTTTAAGAGAAAGGTTGTTACCACACAAGCTACTATCAATACCATATTTAAGAAGAATCTGAGAGAAGAAGTCTGCCTAGAAATTGCTTCTTTTTTCTATAATAATGCGATACCTTTTAATGTGGCAAAGAGTGAAGAATTTGGTAAGATGTTTGAAAATGTTGCTCGGCATGGCTTAGGATTTAAGCCACCTTCTTACCATGAATTAAGAGTCAAATACTTGAAGCAAAAAGTAGATTTGACAATGAAATCACTAGAAGAACATAAAGCTGTATGGAAGAAGGTAGGATGCACTATCATGACTGATGGATGGACAGATAAGAGAAGACGGACTATATTGAATTTCCTAGCAAATAGCCCTAAGGGAACTGTTTTTTTAAAGTCTGTTGATGCCTCTCATATTTCTAAAACTGCTGATAGGATATTTCAAATGATAGATGATGTTGTAGAGGAGATTGGTGAAGAGAATATTGTCCAAGTTGTCACTGACAACACAGCTAACTACAAAGCTGCTGGAGAGATGTTGATGCAAAAAAGAAAAAAGCTTTATTGGACACCTTGTGCTGCTCATTGCATTGATTTGATGTTGGAGGACTTTGAAAAGAAGTTGGAGCTACACAAGGAGACAATTTATAAGGCAAGGAAAATTACAACTTATATTTATTCAAGGACACTTCTCATTTCCTTGTTGCAACATCACACCAAAGGAGCAGATTTGGTGAGACCAGGCATGACTCGCTTTGCTACATCCTACCTCACATTGGGTTGCCTCCATGAGAAGAAAGGTGCATTGTTAAGAATGTTTACTTCTAATGAATGGAAGTCAAGCAAGTTTGCAAAGACAAAGGATGGGAAGTTAGTTGAAAATGTTGTTTTGGATAAGCTATTTTGGAGAGATATTGTTCTTTGCTTAAGGGGTGCTTATCCTCTTCTCCATGTTCTTCGTTTAGTGGATTCAGATGAGAAGCCTGCCATGGGATATATCTATGAGGAAATGGATCGAGCTAAAGAGAAAATCCAACAAGCTTTTCAAGGTGTTCAAAGGAGGTAAACTACTAATCTACAATAATCTTGCATTCTTTAGACTTTAGAGTGAATTTAGGATATTATTATTATTGTTAGCTAATTCAATTTTTGTATCCTCTAGTTATATGTCATTGTGGGAAATTATTGATGCAAGGTGGGATAGCCAACTTCATAGGCCTTTGCATGCTGCTGGCTACTACTTGAATCCTCAATTGCATTATAATGATGGGTTTAAAATAGATTATGAAGTTAAAAAAGGGTTATATGATTGTATGGAAAAAATTGTGGGAAGCTCCGCGGAAATAACCAAGATCGATGCTCAACTTGAAGACTTCAAGAGTCGAGCAAAGTTTTTTGGGAGGGAAATAGCCAAGACTGCTCTTAAGACCAAAACTCCAGCACAATGGTGGGATTCTTATGGAGATGAGCACCCTGAGCTCCAAAGATTTGCTATTCGTGTGTTGAGCTTGACATGCAGTTCTTCAGGATGTGAGCGTAATTGGAGTGCATTTGAGATGGTAAATTATTAATATGATTCATATTTCATTCTTAGAATTAGTTTCCTAATTGCTATATATTAAATTCTTTGTATTTTGTAGGTCCACACCAAGAGGAGAAATCGTTTGAAACAGAAAACCATGAATGATGTTGTGTTTGTAATGGCTAATTCTAGACTAGCCAAGAAGAAACAATCTAGAAAACCAGTTGAGTATGACATTGATGATTTAGATTCGGATGAAGAATGGATTGTGGAAGGTGAAGGATTGGATGGTATGGAAGATTTAGACATGCCGGATGATCTTGACTTAGCCCCTCAAGGAGATGATGGTAGAGTTGGTGGCCCTTCAAATGATTTGGAAATTCCTGATATGGATGATGATATTGATGACTTTGATGATCTTCTTCGAAGAGGGGGCAATGAAGATGGAGGAGATCACATAGAAGATATTGATGAATTCGATGATCATAATCCCATGGATTTGTTAGTTTAGATGTCATTTAATTCTAGTATTTGGATTGGAGTTGTGTTTTTTAATGTGTTAAGTTTAAATTATGTCAAAAACTTATGGTTTGTTTGTGACTTGAATACTTGATGCCTTTTTAATTGAAGATTTGAAATAGTAGTATATTATTATATCAATTATGATCATTTTTTGTAAATTTGTGTTGTTAAATACACATATATATATTTGTATGAAAGGAACTGTCTAGTCTAGTAGGAACTTCCATTCCGTGCTTCGTTCCCACGCTCTTCGTTCTTGTATCCTTTGACCGTTCCTACGTAGGAGCTCGCTCTTGACAACCTTGGTCTCACCAAATGTTTGGCAAAAGGTAAGAGTTGGAGAGGTCTTCCTTGAAGACAATGAGGACATGTCTTAGTCGTGACAACCTTAAGTGGTGTTCTAACTCAAGAAACTAACGGAGATTTCTAAATCGTGTTTAGAGAGTCCTAATTGTTATATTAATGCATGCATACTTATTTGTTTCTAATTCTGTTTTGCATAATCATAATTATCATGTGCTAATTTTGTTTTGTAGAAGAACGAAGTTCAGCATAATCCAAAGGTTCAATCGACTAAACCAAGTGGTTTCACCGACCGATCCCACGTGAAGAGATCATATCATATTCAATTTCAAAGTCGAAGAAGGAAATGTCAATTCGGTAGACCAATAGCACGATCAGTCAACCGATCCTATTTTGGTTTCCGAAGATCAGATAAGTTTTTATCAAGCAACAAAGGAAGTAACAGAGTTCAGTCGACCCAACAGGAATCGATTGATCGAACATATTTGGCAAGAGCAGATTGGATAAAATTGGACCATGATACAAAAAGAAATTGAGATTTGGTCGACCGAACAAAGAATCGAACAGCCGATAAAGGCAGATTTTGTGGAAGAAACAATCTAAGCAGATCGTGAACCTGGATGCGAAGCAGAGCAAATTCTGGAGTTTGGTCGACCAGATGAAAAACTTATAAAAAAGAGTCTCGAGGTCCAAGGGTATGTAAATTAATTCTCTCGTCGCACAGAACGTGCAAGTGTTGCTGCTACGACACTGAGAAGCTCTCTGACAATCTACACTTATCTTTTACATCTTGGATTGTCGATTTATTTTATTGCTTGCATTCATTTAAGGTGGCAGTAGCTTCTTACTATTCACCTCATATTTTGTATAAGTTTTTCTCCTCCAAAAGTTTTCGGAGATGAGAACTTTAATTGATTGCCCACTCAGAAGTGATCAGATCGCGAGCCTTAGAGTAATAGTTGCTGGACTATGAACCAAGTAAACTGAACTGTCGTGTCACTTATTATTCCATTACATCTCTGTTTTCGTAAAAGAAAAATTTTTCGACGAACGATATTCAACCCTCCTAGCGCGCTTTTTGGTGCTACATATCATTATCCCTATGGTAGAGAAAATTCGCCCTCAAATTATTGGCCACATCATTATGAGAAGAATCATCGTGGAAAGGAATCAAATATTTTTTACTAGGTAGCTTCAAACGATAGCTATTGGGGTTTACCTCCTCGAGACCAACTTTTTGACTAACAATTTGGTGTACTCCTTAGCAGTAAAATGATCCTTAGTTAAAACTGCACACAAAATCTCCAACACCAAACTCTAAGTATCGGCGCTTTTGATCTGCAATGTGTTTGCCCTCGTCAAACTTAACCAGAGATAATAAAGTCGAAACTTCACCTACAGGCTTAAGTTGCTCCACCTCTTATCTTATTACCACCCTTGCCTCATAGTGGAGAGAGGAGTTAGCCTCAATGCATAGATGACGCATAATCTTCACCGATATCTCTAAATATGAACCCGTTGCACTTTCACCACTGAGCATGACACAATCTGTTCCATCTAGAACAACATTTGTGACATCCATAAACTTAGCACGGGTTGAGCGTGGGGATTTGATCATCGATTCTAGCATTTGAGTGACTACAGGCTTGCTGATGGGATTGCATTTGTAGATCATTTTTTATTCAAGGAAAAATTTCTCAATAGGCATCTGCATTCCAAGATCACCTCGAGCGAGCAACCATGAAAGAATCTATCTCCTACAAGATCTCATCAAAGTTTATAACACCCTGATTCTAAACCTTTGACATCAACTTCATTTGCTTTGCATATGGCCCAAGGAACTGCTGAACAATACTAAGATTTGATCCCTTGCGAGCAAACGACACTGCATACATATCAATGTTGATCGGAGCATCCCAACCCATAATATCTTCCTTATCTTTCTCAATTAGTGTTGGAAGATCAACCACAACACCAGGAAGCTTTTTGTAACTCAAAGAAATCATTTTCTCATCCCCCTTGAGAATGTAGTCTGTGGTGATCTTCAGTAAGTTTGATAGGTTTCTCATCCTTCAAAAAGCTAGTATGAATCTCAGGACCCTTGCCAAGGATGGTACACGTCGAGTGAAACATATTACTCCACGGTCAATCATCGTCCACTACTGATTACGACGTCAAACAAGAGCGAGGAACTACCAATGTCGTCCCGACATCTCCTTCCAACAATACTTTGTTTATTGCCTCCTCATCATACACTGGGTCTCCTATGAACTCTGCTTCGCCTTCTTCACAATCATCATTCTCAACAAACAATGTTTTCTTTCCAACAATCTTTTTTCACTCTGATTGTTTGTGCCCAATCTCTACACAGTTGAAACTGTCATATACCTTTTTATCATAGATATGCACAGGTGACACGGTTTTTGTAGTGGAATCTGTGAGGCCATCAAATATAGCATCCAAGGATGTCAGCAATGAAGAAGTAGCAAAACGACTACGAGAAGACGAATTGGGCGATCCTATGACACCAATGAAGACATAATCGAAGATGTCAGGTCCACTATCACTGACGAAGGGGTCGTTCGTCGAGGTTGGATTCCATTCGAATCTTGTCATGATCCAGGAGGATCTCGCAGAGTAGGGTCCTCCATGTAGTCCTACCGCCTAGGTTTTGGAGGCAGACATAGGGATGGACTAATCTTACGACCGAAGCCTGAAGTCGCAAGCAAATTTATCAGATGCTCTGCCACGCCTACAAGAAGCCACCTCATCAAAAACGTCCTCTTCCACCTCCACAGAGTTTGTATGGTGAATGTTATTGCCTTGAATCAGACTCTCACTATTCAAGGTTTCAACATCGTTGTCATCCTCTCTATTAGCTAATCCACAAACAGGTCAGACCATCCATCGATCATCTTTTGAAACCGCTGCTCCATATCATGATCAAAAACATTGTCGACGCGGCGTTGTTTTCTCGATGGCATGATTTCACAAGATCAGTTCAGCTTCGATACCAACTGACGCAGCGGAAACTATTGATCCTGTTAGTTCGCACACGAACACCGGAAATAATCTTCTAAAACCTATTGATCCCATAGAATACTAGAAAATAGGCAACCAATTCATTGTTTGGGAAAAGAATGGTGTGGTTGAATTATTATTGATCCAAAAACCATCCAATAACAACTTAAACAGGTGTTTAAATAGGCTCAAAACTCTAACTTTGCAAAGACGAAAATAACCTCAACCTTAACACGGAAAAATTAATAAGGACTAAACTTGATTCACAGCATCTCCTCACCTAATGCCACACCATCTCAGTCTTCATCCTTGTGCTTCTTCAGCCATCCAACCCTCTCCTCTCATCTCATTTTTGTTACTCCACCATCGTCGCCACTTAAGAGAAAATGACATTGATTGTTGCCCTACCTTTTCCTCCTTCCCTTCCCAGTTTTCTCTCCCTCGCTGCTTCATTCTTTTTCCCCCTCTTTGTAATGCCCAGCATTCAAAGTTGAAAGGGAATTGGATCCAGAAACCATTGTCACATCCTTTCTCCTTTCCTTCTGTTTATTTTCCTCCTCTTGCTGCCCCAACAATTGGAGCCACCAACAGGTTGCTTTTGGCAAAGCCAAGAGCAGAGTGATGGTTGACCTTCCTCAGTTTCTAGCCTCCTCCTAATATCCTTGAATGAAGATGTTCGTACATTCGCCAATTAAAGGTGAGAATTAGTGAATACGGTTGACATTGGAAATGACTAATTACATCAGACTAACTATGACAATATGGTGTTTATGGTTGATTATTTAGGGCTGATTTGCTAGGGTGTTTCACCTACCTTATTTCATCAATTAAGGGAAAGAACAAATATCCTATTTAATTTTATTATATTAGTATTTTAGGTTGGCGTGTCTATTTTAAGAAAAAAAATGTTGTCCGATAGTAGTAGATGTCTTGTTTAAAAATTTAAATTATATCCTAGTCGTAGAATTAAGATTGGATCTATCTACTTCAACTATAGTTGATTTTAAGATTTTTGTGTTATTATTATTATTAGAGATTTTATTAAGATTGGTCATTTATCTACTTCCAATATAGTTAATTTTAAGATATTTTATGTCATTATCATAATTAGAGATTTATTTTAAATTTTTTAAGTTATTTTTCATATTGTATTTGTAGTACGCATTTGAGTGAAGCACATAAGGTAGTGATTGTGAGGGGTCGCTTGCGGTTAAGTATCTACTTGTAGGAGAGCAATATAGCACCAGTAGGACTTTTGGTGGCAAAAAAAAAAGTCCTACTGGTGCTATATTGCTCTCCAGTAGGACTTTGGCCCATACATGAGATGATGTTATTACATTGAGGGCATTGGCTTAAGTTATTTATTTTTTAGTGGATTTATTGGTGACTAATTTATTAGAGATATATTATTGGTGATAGGTCTATTGTATGAAAATTTAAACAACAATGATAATTAAAAATTATCTTAATTTGTGATAAAAGATGATGATGATAATTGTGATTTTAAATATTAACCAATAATTATAATAAGATGATACATATATATATATATATATATATATTAAAGAACCTGTGCTTTACCTACTTTACTTGATTTAGATTAAATGCATCTATTCTAATTACCTACTTAGCAAATTTGTATTCATCAGTTTCGTAGACAAAAGTGATCTTTGAAGTTATAGTCAATTTCAAATAGTATTTAGAGTTGCACAGAGATCCTCAATTTGCTACTTCGTTTTATTTTTTCATACTGTTTTGTTTCATTCATATGTTCTTTAATACTATTAGATTTTATATAAAAAATGAAAAATATACATGCCTAGTTTGTTGAACTTATTGATTATCTTGAGTTAATAAATGTTTATATAGCTTTTGGTTTCCTATTATCACATTGTCACCAACTGTGTACCTCCAAGTAAGTGGAAATTATACCCTAGGGCTTGATATTTTAAAAAGTACTATTGGTTTCTCTATTTGAAATTGTAAGGTTTGAAAGTAAAATCACCAAATATGTGTAATATTATTTACTTAGTTCTTGCTGAGTGAATAATCATTGACTTATATGGTTTTTCAAATATAAAGGGCTGATTTATCCCAATACAGTAGAGATATGTGCTATGTTATAAGGTCTCCTAATTCAAGTTACACAATATGATTAATTATATTCTAAATCATTTGTCCTCATACTAATGTCTTGTTATCTTTATTTTGTTCATGTAGTTACACAATTTGCTTACTTGGGGCGTCACAATAGGTGTCTTGAAAAATGCTTTGATACTTGGACACTCCACTTAGCCCATACCTATTTGGATATTGACATTTCAAGTGGACATGTAAGTACCATATTGGATGTGTGTGATTTTTTTTAAAATGCAGCAGCATCAGTTGCTAACTCCGCCCATGGTGAATAATCTCCATTATGGCCGGTCCCAAATCCGGATAAAGGAGATTTGTGTTAGGTTGCTAATCAACACTAAATCAAAGGCAAATATTATGTATGGAACCATCAAATTATAAGATGTTAGTTGCTCAAGAAAAATAGTGCATGACATATGTGAGCCAAACCGCACAATAAACTAAACATGGTGAAACTTGAGTAGACCATCTTTTAGTTTAGTTATTCAATGTTACTGTAACATAAATAATCACAAGACCTAATGAACTAAATGTTTAATCTCGGATCCTAAATACTGCTATGCAATATTACTCAACAAAAACAAAACATTCCCAAGCAAAAAAAAAAGCGTGTTTGTTAAACAATGAACTCTCTCAAAACCCAATCAAATGTTCAGATGTAAACAGTGAAAAAAAACCTTGTCCCAATCAAAGCATTAAACACACAACCTGATGAAGAGTTATGTTGAATATGATGAATCAACAGTCTAGATGAACAATAATTTCTACAAGAATTATTGAATCAAATGGTACATAACAATTAAAAGGATATCTGAGGTTCTAGAACTGTGGTAATGGACATGAGAACTGGTCCTGATGATTATGTTAATACCCAACGTGCCGAAGGGAACATAAGGACTGGAACTACTATAAAACATTTGTTATTCAATATCCAATGACAACAAAATCAAAGCTTAAGTTATATAAGAACCAAAGTAGCATTTGTAGATAAGCCTCAACTAAAAAGAGATGCAAATACGTTCAGGGGAGTAGAAAAAAATGTAGAAATATATGAACTAATGATGCATTCATCAGATAACTCAAACTAGTCAAACAATAAGAAGAAGACATAATGAATCTAAGAAACTTCCACTATACTTATAAGTAAGTTATTAATAAAGATATATTTAATATGATAAGAGTGAACTTCTGAAGCAAAACCCCAAGCTACAAAGAAAAAATTTATAAGATTGTGGCATAACCATGGTTTAAAATTCAACCCATACTAGAATTTCAGTCCCGAAACGCACAATTTCGATATCATATCATACCATGTTAATACAGTTGCAGCACTTTTTTAATTTTTAAATATAAATATATATTAATTTTATTTATATTTGATTATTAATATGCTCTATCTTTTCAGAAATTGAGTTCATATTTTAATATTTTCTAAAAGATAATGCATATTTAAATTTTATAAAAAATATTTAAAAAATAAATAATTCTCTAAATTCAAAACTAAATCTAAAATTATAAAATCATTAAAGATAATTAACAAAATTATTTGAAAATTTTAAATTATTTTTTAAATATAATTATAAATTTTTAAAATTTACTTGAAATGTTCAAGAATTATATTTAAAAATATAGATTATTTTAAATTTATATTAAATTTTCAATATATATTAGAAATTTAAATTATTTTATAAAAATTTTTATTAATTTATAAAATATTTTATAACTATTACTAAGACGGTCTAAAATACCGTTCCATGCCATCCGACACAAGCCGTTTTTACCGTTCCGCACACGGAGCGAAATCAGCTCGCAAGCGGCACGCGATTTTGGCATCGTGGAGGCATCGCGGAACGCTTTCGGCGACACTAGAGGCAACGCCGAAGGCTTCCGGCGGCGCTGGAAGCTTCCGCAGGCACCGAATGCCTCGTAGGGCGCCGTCGACGACTACAGCGGCGTGGTCACGAGACGCTTCCGACGACGCTAGAGGCGTCACCGGACGCTTCCGATGCAATCGGAGACCTCACGGGGCGCCTCCGACACCTACAGCATCGCGGTCGCAACCACCAGCAATTTCAATTTTTTTATTTAATTATTTTAAATAATTCCCTTCATAAACCCTAAATTTATTAATTAATATTCTAAATTTATTTTACAACTTTAAATTTTATTTAAAAATTCTTAAAATATTTAAAAAATATATAATTTTTTTTAAAAAAATCTAAAATAATTTTAAAAAATTCTAATAAATCAGATTTATATTCCGATATATATTATTTTTACTATTTTAATGTTTAATTAATATACTGATTTTTTATTATTTTAAATATATATTATTTAAATTAATAATTAATTAAATGAATAAATAATTACTTTATATGATTATTATATATAAAATAGCATCTTTGCATTGATTTATATAATTATGATTATTTAATCTGAACATTAGAGAACTATAATGTTGGCCTAACATGGAAAATTTATATTAAATCAATATACAATTTATTTTTAAATTATACATAATAAATATATTTATCAAATAATTATTATATATAAATAAAAAAATATCGAAACTATGTCGGCACAGCACGATACGATACCGAAACCGTATCGTTCCGGTATGAAACCAAAACCTCAGCATGGATCAAAATTTTAAACCTTGATTACTAATAATAATTATAACTATTATATATAATTAATAGTTTTTTATAATTTAAAAAAAATATCATGGCGGGCGCGACCCCTCGACGGTCACCACAAGGCCGCCGCGGCATCGCTACCCCACGAAGGGCCACTGTTGCACAACGAGGGTCGTGGTACTGTCCACGACCTCGCAAGGCCTCCACAACCTCATAGTCGTGGTGTCGATGGGTGCCAAAGCTCATTTCAAACATGGAGCATAATGCTTCATCATTCATATTTATGGGTGATATAGTCAACTAATTAGGAAAAAGATATTTTAAAATGCTAAGATAATGTGTAGAATTACTGAAAAAAAATACAATGTTTCACATCAATCAGGTGTAGTTATAATAGATGCTAAAATCAAGTTACGATAATATGGATTATGGATAAATTTGAAGACGAAAAATAGTCTATAATTAGACAAGTTGAATTAATTAGAATTCAAGATGTGAGTACCAAAGGGATACAAAGATAAACTGTATCTAAAGAAATCAAAAATAAAAGATTAATTGAGAGATAATATTGTAGTGATATACCAAACATCAATTTTAATACAAGGAACGATCCATGTAGCCAACCTCAAATAGTTAAAACTAACACAGCAAAGCAGCTAATTTTTATTGTTCTATTGTTGTTCCACTGTATTTTATGATGAAGTGAGGATGAAGAAAACAGAGAGAATGATCTTGAATTGAACAAATTTGGCAATGTCAATTTTTCCAATGATATAATAATTACTTGAATAATTAGAAAATTGCTAAAATTACACAAGGTGTTGAAACAAAGGCAAAAAAAACATATTTGTCGCAGATAAAATAAAATAGCAGATGAATAATTAGACTACCTCTCCTTCGACATCCACCAATGTTATTCTTGTGAGTTCAAACCCTTCAGTTGTTACACACTGACAATAACAGCAAAAATGTCAGTTTTGAAATAAGAAATTTAAAGAAAAAAAATAATAGCATGCACACTCATACCAGAATCAGATATTGAATTAAAAGATACAAAGGAAAATAAGTACAAAATTATTACACAACAAACAAAAAAAGTATAAGATTGGATTTGAAAATTTTATATCCAAGGTCTTGAAGTACCCACAGCTACTTAGGGTTCTAGGCTCGAGTGGGGCCAATACTAAACCAATTTTATAATTTGGCAAATAATAGGGCTATCATTAAAGCATATACAGTAAGTTCCCATCAAACGAAACAGATTCAAATTATCTATAGAAAGATAGTAAGGTCAGTTTTGAATAGTTATTCAACTTGGTAGAATATTTCCTAAAATAGTGTCACTTTAAGTCTCACTATATTTAATAAAAGAGAGAATTGCATCAAGTCTAATAAGAAGTTGTTATATAGGATTTTTAGACCATTAAGTTCCCATGTACCAAGATGGTATAGGTATCGTCCACCCACTGACCAAAATCAGCATCGGCACCCCCGAGGTATTGTGGCTACGAAGGCATCACGCTCGCTCATGGAGACCTAGCAGCCACGCCGAGACCTCACAATGGCCTCGCAACAGCTCCGGAGGCGTGACAATGGCCTAGTGGCCACTGCGGAGGCTTCACGATGGCCTCGCGGCCACCACGAAGGCCTCAAGAGGGCCACGAGACCACGAGCGGCCTCACGACCGCTATGGAGTCTCGCAATGGCCTAGCAGCCATTGCGGAGGCCAGTCACAAGCCTGCGACCTTCGCAGAGGTCACTCGCGAGCCTCAAGGCCTCCACAAAGGCCACACACGGCACCGAGGATGCCACGCACAGGCCTCGCATTCGCTAGCAGCGTGAAACATGACGAGCAATTCAACTTAGCCTTTAATTTAATTTAAAAAACATAAGTTGATAAATTCAATAAACTTCTAGTTATAATTGAGATAATTTAAATACCTTAATTAAACCCCTAATAAACTATTCTATTAATTTAATATATATTTTAAATTTTTATTTTTTAATACTTAGATTAATTTTTTATTTTTAATTTATATATTTTATATTTAAAAAATATCAGAACCATATCGGCACGGCACGATATGGTACAGAAACCGTATCGATCCGTCGAGAACCAAAATCCGTCTGAGATTTTAAACCTTGGTGCTAATAACCTCTAGTGCATAGAATATAATTATGAACTTCCACCAAGGTTTAAATGATCTACAAGTTGGCACAAACAGAATATCTCATTCCAGATTTCCAAGCTAATCAAACATGAAAGGGATAGGGGATGACTCCGACAAATGAATCCGATGAGCTCCTCGACCCAGAAAAATAGACCTCGGAAATTAAGAAGATAGCCCGAATTGACTTCAAAGCATTAGACACCCTCCAATACGAGCTAACAAAGGAGGAACTCACCCCCGGGGCTATGGTGCAGCGGTAGGGCGACTATCTCTATCCCAGGCATCCGCGGTTCGATCCCTAGCTACGGCGTATTTTGTGGGAATTTTTCTCCAAATGGGCGCGAACCCTGAGACGCTGGGCTTCTAGACCGCCCACCGTGAGCGCTTCCCGATTTACCCTGGTGACCAGTGGGAAACTTCCGTGGGGCCAGGCCGGTCACCCCAGGTTTGTCTACTACCTGGTCCAACACTTTTTTTTTAACAAAGTAGGAACTCAACCTAGTCGGACCCTTCGACAGTTCGTAAGAGCTTTGGGATAAATTTATCAAGCTACACGAAGGAACAAACGACGCCAAGGTAACTAAAGGGGGATTACTACTTAATAATTTATTTAACATCAAAATACAAGATGGAGAAACCTAAGCCAATTGCATGCAAGGATCAAGGACATCCTCAACGAACTCCACCTAATATAAATGTAATAAGGTGTGCCTTAAACTATTTCCTCAAAATAAACTTTGCACATCTATAGTAGATGCCGGTAAAGTTTCGAGGAATCTTTTAAAATTAAAATTAGAAAATTATTTTGTAAATTAGAACTATATGAACAAACTAAATCAAAATATGTCGAGAAAGTGTAGCTCTTGTAGATTCTACCAAGAAAGTAAAACCAAAAACCCAAACCAAACCCGAGCCAATGAGTTTGACTCAAAATTAGAAGAAGAAGAACTAGTGAAGATGATAACAAAATGTTCACTAGAAGGAAGAAAGACTTCACTAAGGACCTATAAAAAATGATCAACAACACAAAGGTGAACATCACCTGCTATGGAAGCAACAAGAAGGCTCACTTCAAGCATGAGTGCCTTAATTTGAAAGAAGACAAATCCAAGAAGACAAGAAAAAAGAAGGTACTCAAAGCCACCTGGTACGAGTCCTCTTCAGAAGAATGGGAAGCTGAAAAACCAAAGCTAACAAACTAGCTAGCGTTGATGACAACTACACCCGAGTCAAAAAAACTAATCAGACCAAGAAGATGAGTCGAGTACGAGTCAAGCCATGGATCCATATCTGATTCAGAAGGTTCCAACGAGATCAAATTTAAATTAATCGTAAATATTACCATCATTGCATGCTTAAATAAAAAAAAATAACAAATGCTGAGGAACAGTTAAATTGCTCCTTAAAGAAAATCAAGACCTTAAGGAACAATTTAACTTGAATTCCTCACTGAACAAGTTCAACATGGAAACTCAACTGAAGTTATAAAACCTGAGAAAGATAATTCCATCTTAAAATGTGAAGTTGAGAAATTCAAAGGACTTTGAAAAGTTCGCCACAAGATCCAAATACCTAGACATGATACATGGATCTCAAAGAATTGTGTACAACAAGTCCGGACACAAATCTAACTCAACTAATAAAACTTTCATATCACTTGTTAGTCAAAACAAGAAAGAAACCAAAGCATGGGTTCGAAAGTTTACCTAAAGCAAGTAGGGCAAAATCGATACTATGTATCCAAAAGTGCAAAATTCTATATTATGCATGGAAACTTTTTTTGAGTATTGTATCATTGATTTTAAAAATTATGCTCTGATATCACTTGTAGGGTTTTAAAAATTGAAGTATATTCCTAGCAAAAGGAATGGCTATGATTGCATGTGGCTCTACACTGTTTCCACTGAATCTTAGAGCCAAAAATTGATACTTCAGAGACAATGCTAGTGCAACAGATAGCTTAGCAACTTTCTTCTATAATGATATATTTATGTTACAAGAACAAAGTACATGAAGTTAGCAAACGAGGACAGTAATCTTTAGTCATATAGTCATATCCAATTTCAATGAAGAAGAAAAATTTTAGCAAAGGTCAAATTCTCTAAAAATTGATCTCAGAACATTTCATAATGTGGAATTCATCAAATTTAAAGTGCCCATAGAAGTATAATGGATTTGTATTTTGCACAAAGCTTCCTTATAAAATCCCTACACAAACTAGTTTTCCATAGGGTAGCATTGCCTACGAAATAAAATACATCTGAAGAAGCTTAGAAATGCAATTCCAAATCCAAAAAATTTAATGAATGGAAATCTGAAAAAAGAATACAATTGAATCCCAATTTCCCATCTCCAAAATCAAACGAGTATAATGTAGAATTTAACAATTAAATTATACTCCCAAATTTGTTTGTTACCATCTCACAGTCAAGTGCAAGAATTTCATGCAATGGAGAACCTGAAGGAGATGGAAGTGTAGTGACAACACCTGCATCATAAGTTTTTCGTTAAATAGCAATATAAGCTCTAAAATACACAAAAATAAATGCCTACCTGGAAGATTAAAGAAATATCCATTCTCCTCAAGTTGCTTTTTAGAAAGAGTATAATAGTGGATAGGAAAAGGCAGATCCTTTATGTTTGCCAGAATAAAATTGTTCCCTGACCAAAACAGGATAACTTATGATGTAAGAACATAACAGAATTACAGATAACTCACATATACAGAGAGAATATGATGTAAGAACACAACAGAATTACAGATAACTCACATATACACAGAGAATCAGATGCAACGATGTGCAAGACCAAAGGAGAACAAATTAATTTTTACCATAGGCATTAAGTATTTGCAGAATAAATGAGAAAAGAAATGGATGATCCATTTAAGAAGGAAAGGTGTTTGTAAGGTGATTGTAAAAATACACAGGAATTGGTTGAAGGAAGATAAACATTCAACAACAGCAGTGGTTAAGAATGTTGTAGGAGAGCACCATTTCACAATCGTACCATGAAAGTATCATGTTGAATGGCATCTGAGCATTCCATGTCACAAAGTATGCTGATAATAATATGACCCGTAGACAAGGACGCTTAGTGCATTCTTCCACCAAATTACTCAAAGAGATATGCTGGAGAAGAAATCAGATCCTTGCTTAAATGAGGCTATACAATAGAATGTGTTACAATCAACTTCCAGTTAGGTTAGTGGAATAAACTTAAATTTGATATTGTTGAGACCAAACCAAATTGCCATAAATTTGATATTGTTGAGACCAAACCAAATTGCCAAACCCTGAAAATAATCAAACTCAAGCACTCAAGTATAGTTTACAGCTTAAACTTGAGTCATAGAGTTCATACTTCTAATGCACAGTGATGTGCATGCACATCTATTATGAATATTTGTGACCAGCAGGAATTTTGTAAATGGAACACACAGAGGTGCAGAGAAAATGAACTGACATATGAGAAATTGAAGAGAATAAGTTGATAATCCGTGCATTACAAGAAAATTATTTAATCCTTAAATTATATCATTCTTAAAAATATTTTCTATGATTCCAACATTATCAAACATTAAACCTGTAAATTTGACCAAAATTTCCATATTCATAACTTGATCTACCAATTTTATAAATTCCTATTACTTCTCCCTGCAATACTTAAATCCTTTGAGCTCTACAATAGCAAGTCAGTATTTCCATTTATAGTGAACATTTGGAAATATTTTACTAAAAGTAAAGAAATAGAGGACAAAGTAAAATTCTCTCTATAAATAATACAAGTTTTGATTATCAAATGATTAATTTTTTTAAAACAAATTAAAGAAATATAGTTAAACAACATAACATATAGTGCAATTAAAAGAAATGATACAAGATGAAAATATATACAAGTATAATTTTGAAAAAGAAATAAAATATAATGAGGTCATTAGATGATTAATGTCATACAATATGGTTTGGAATTATATTTGTCAATGAAAAGTGCTACTGAAAATATCTAAATGAACAAAAGCACACAAAATCTAGGTTCCCTAGAACCCACAATTAGTGTCCATGCTTTTAATAATAAGTAATTCATAAACTAAACTAAATATTAATCTAAGATTTAGTGGACCAACATGCAAGCGTTCTTCTGAGTATAACTCTAATGATACCTAATTTCAATTGTACAATCAACAAAAGTATTTAAAAATTTATTTTAACAAAATGATGTATGTCTATTCCTCAAAGTTAGCTATGAAATGGAAGGCCATGATTGGCAGTAAGATCACCCTAGAGGAAGCTACTAAGTTTTGTTAGAAATATTTGAGGTAGGAATATGTGGCAAGAGGATAAAGGATATAAGAATGATAATGTCGTTGGGTGTTGTCAATTATGGACGAAATGAAATTTAAAGAGAAGTAAATAATGCAAACATTAAAAATTACTGAGTTGGAAATATGTTATCAAGCAAGAGGGATGAAAGCATATACAATTGCTTGATTGATAGCTTGAAATACATAGTTGGCATGAAAATAAACAGCTGTTGAAAACAGCTTCTATTCATATTAGCTAATTCAGTTCACTCTAGTTTAAGAGACGAAACTATCTGATTGGTCCAGCAATGGAAGAACCTTGCTTGCCAATTCACAACTATCCAGGTTTAATGTTTAGTTACATTCTGGAATACTGGATTCCGACAGGAACAGAGCACACTGAAATGAATTTGGATGTGTTGTATTGCTTCAATCATACGACAAATATGCTCATTAATGGAGGAAGAGACCAAAGAAAAATTGGTTAGCAACAATTAAATAAGATAAAATTCATTTAAATATAGATGGGGATATAATAAGAGATCGAGCTCAATGGTATAGAAGGATCCATAGAGCCGACCCCGCTTAGTGGGATAAAGGCTCGGTAGTTGTTATTTTATATTGCTTTGATCATGTTCCATTGGCTTATTTACGTCCAAAAATAAACATATAGAAATTAGATTGCTAATTGTTGACTCTTGCTAATTTTAAAGTTCAAAACATCTTATGAATTTAAATTAATATTATTCTTTTAAACCTCCATTTGCTTTACTATAGCTAATTTATGAAAGTTCATGTATTTTAGGTTTTTCAAAAATTAAAAAAAAATCAAAAACACTAAACTAATATTCTTGAATATAAATCTATAAATAATTATTAAAATAGCAATTAGAATGAATTTCATAAATTATATAAGATCAATAAATATAAAAATAAAAAATAGACAATGAAATTTTAACTAAATGAATGACATGCACCTAATGCACGATCCCGACGGTCACCCCCCATTATAGTTTGTTCGGGAGGGGAGTTGTGTAACGGCAATCAACTGTACAACAAAAGTCATATTCACATTGAGTTTCACGTTATAATTTCACGCTCTCTATCATAGCTCTAAATTAATTTTAATTGTCTTGCAACTAATTTTAATTATTTTTTATTAATACTTATCAAATTAGAATTAGATAATTTATTATAATGTATCATATAAATTAACAACTAGTCAATCAATTTATAATTATAAACTTTATTAAATTCAAAATCGTGTAGGTTACTTTATAACATAATTAAAAGGATGTCATAATTTATAACATAATTAATAGATAGCAGAAATTATAACATAATTAATATATAAATCATAGTAACCAATTAATTAAAAGACCATCTAAATAGAAGTTGTTGCATTAAAACTTCTTAGTTACCTAAATCAAATCTAATCCTTACATTAATTACAACTACAACTTGATGGCTTATAGTCAATAATATTGTAGTTAATGTAATTAAGTTTATAACTTTGTATTAATTAATCCCCACCCCCTTATAGTTCCTGACTCTTCCTGAGACATCCAACTAGAATATCTTTGTCTTCATGTGATGAGCAACAGCGCATGTTCCTTCCCCAATTGACACCGCCTTCTCCTCTTTTCCAAGTATTGATGCTACTCTGCACTCTTCTTCATCTTCCTATGATGAGAGATGCTACCACCTCCATTCCCCTTAGAAGATTGATATGTGTCTCTTCTTCTTTGAGTTTTTTTATTAATAAGTGCATCCTCCTCTTCTTTAATATATCCAACTGTACTTTGATATCATTCATTATACAGATGCATAACAGATTATACTAGGAAAATTTTATCCCATACAGCTGGTTTTGTGTTGGCACTGGCTAATCACCAGCATCAAGGACTAGGTTCCTTGTTCCCATGGAGTGGTCAATTTCAACTATGTGATTTGGCCATATCCATATTATCATCATCATCATCATGGTCAACAAGTTGTGTTTGTCACAACTATTTGAGATTGACTACATGAATCTTCTCCCTGATTAGGTCTATGTACAATCTTTTCATCCATGGAGCTATACACAATGTTATTCAATTAAATCATTTTTTATAGCATTAATTAAAGTTTGCTCTGGTACTAGTTCATCCTTTTACACCTATTCTAATTTTTTCTATCATATTACTACGAGATTATTGATCTTGCTAAAAAGAAACTTACAAAGCTAAGAATATATAATATATGCACCCATAATAGAGTATGTAGAATATATTAGAAACCAAATAAAATTGTTAAGTAAATCAAGTACCATATGACAAAAACTAAATATTAACCTTAAGTAAACTAAGTACCATATAGATAAAACTAAACATTAACCTTAAGTAAACCATGTTATTTTATTTTATTTTTTTTATCCCTCTTATAGTTCAATGGACAGAGGATATTCCTTTAAAACCAGCCAAAACAAGTCCTAATAAAGAAGATACTCTATGCGGTAAATACAAAAAATTGGAGTTAACAATCACCATTCACGATAAGTGCTATGCATCAAGGTGAGATGGAAAATTAAAGTGGATATTGAAAATTGGTTTGATACCTCTCAAATAAATCCCCTATTGCTAAAATACCACATCACTTGGAAGCCAATCAACACTTCCATCCTACATAGTGACTAATTGGAACCACTAGAATCACTTGTTCACCATTCAAATGATATCCATTGGCATGCACATCTTTAGGATAAGAGCATGGACAAGACAAAAAACAACAATTGAGGGCCTGAGTTGTTCAATGGCAAAGGAAATGAATAAGGAGAGCAAGCATAGGTACTACTTTCCAAGGTTTAAAATCTCGACCCGTGCCGAGGTTTCGGTTTTAGACCGGAACGAAAGGGTTTCGGTATCGTATGGTGTCGTGTCGTGCAGGTATGGTTTCGGTATTTTTTTTATTTATATATAATAATTATTAGATAAATATATTTATTGTGTATAATTTAAAAATAAATTATATATTGATTTTATAAAAATTCTCAATTATTGAACAACTTAATATCGTTATAAAAAATTAAATATAATTTTTTTAAAAAAAAATTGATCTATCAATAACTCGAATTAAAATTGATACATCATAATATGTTACCTTACCAAGTTACTAATGTCAAAACTTTATATGTTATGGAGCAAAAATCCTAAAAGTAAAAAAATTTATTATCGTAATATTTATGAATCCAAATTTCAAATTTATTCTAAGATAAAAAATATTATCTATAATAAATATATAAATTAACATAAAATGCTACTTTACATATAATAATTATATAAATTATTTATTTATTCATTTAATTAATTATTAATTTAAAAAATATATATTTAAAATGAAAAAAATATCAGAATATTAATTAAATAATAAAACAGTAAATATATAAAATAATAAAAAAATATATCAAAATACAAATATGATTTTTTTTAGATTTTTAATTTTTTTTAGAATTTTTAAATAATATTTAAAATATTAAAAATAATTTTCAGAAAATTAATTAATAAAATTTATTTAATTTTAAATATATTTTTAAATATTTTATTGAGATAAATATTTATGTGAGGAAATGTTTCCTCACATAAACCTCGCGCTCGCGAGCCCTAGCGCAGGCGGAGCGTAGGCAGAGGTTGCGCGTGAGGCCGGCGACTCAGGCGCCGTCCGACGGAGCTTTCGGCGGTGCCCGAGGAGTACAGGACGCCGGAGGAGTCTCGCAACGCCTCCAGTAGCACATGCGACGCGATGACGGGCCACACGCGTGGCGTTTTTTCCTCCGGCGTTGGTGGTTCTTCCTCTGGCGCTAGAGGATTCCCTCTGTTGCCACCTCCGCCCGTCGCCGCGTGACGTACACACAAAATCACGATGACTTCTGTGCCGGTTTCAGATCGCCAGCGGAACGGTAAGTATTGCCCGTGTCGTCCGGCAGGAAACGAAACTTTAAACCACGCTACTTTCATCTGTAATTTTATCTCCTTTTATTGTATGTCCCTTTTCGTGCTACATCAAGAAGCTTTCTAGTTGATAATGCATGAGGCATATTTAGTATGTGTCATGTACCACTGAACCACTCATGCCTTAAATTGAAATCATATATCAGTCATTAACTGAAATAAACGTGATAGAGTTAATTTGTCAATGAAATTTCTCCTCTAGTGAGAGAAAAATGAAGAATTCATAATGCTAAAGTGATTGCTCAAGTAAAAAAATCATTGATAGTATAGCCTAGCAAATTTGACCAAATTAAAAAAAAAAGTAATTAGAATACCATAATATCCTCAAGCAAGTCTAACCCAAATAGAATTATCATCGTAATCACATACAAACTAACAGAAACTTTAATAAGACCACACAACTCCACCAGCCAAGTGCAAAGTTGCATGCCCCATTGATCTTAAGCCTTTCATACTTTTCAAACTTTGACAGAAGCAAATATCTCTAACACCTCATTCTAATGATCTGAAGAACAATCCACTTTACAAACATAATGAGCACGTATTTTGAATATATCTGTGAGGAAACAAGCCTCCATTTCTTTGAAGATGGGTTTCAAGCACAGGAACCTAGCAACTTGGTAGAAGGCACAGCAGTATCCAAGATTTGCAGTAGTTGAAATAAGTCATAAAGGAAAAATGGGAAGCAAGATGAGCGCATCATTAATTTATCAATTTGGGAGGAAAGAAAACAAAAAAAGAATCATATTACACTGAGAATTAATACTTGCCTTGTCTAATAGCTTGAATGGGTGGCATGGGTCTTGGTTCAACTTCTCCGCGCTTTCTTTTCACTTTGCATGTTAGGAGAGCATCAATAGTTTCCAACTCATCCAAGTAAAACTGGCATCTAAACAAAGTAAATTTAATGAACATAAAAGCTATTCAGATAGATGGAGTTAAACTATTGCAGTTGGATTTAAGTATTCAAGTCAGAGATGACCATTTGAATCATGTTGACATTTCAGCAATGTAAAACAGTAAATAATATCTTGATTTTGTGAAGTGAAGTTGTCTGGAGCTAATGGAATGATTAAATATTCAATCACATACCTTAAAGCTAATGCTGGCTTAGGCGTACCACAATATTTCTTTAGGGCAGAAAGTAGGCCAGTGTGTGACATGTACAAAGCTGCATCAAGGCCTGGAATGTGGAGAAGAATGACTTTCCTTATAAGTGGCCTGTTCTGATAAAAGAGAGATTTATTAGAGACTGGTAAGAACATAGATGTAGGTCATGTTTTACTCGAAAAAATAAATCAAGCAAACAAGCACTGAGCAGAATAGTGAATGAATGTAATGCTAGACTTCACTCAATAAGAATTTTATCGACAGAAATATTTATCATTCCCTTATTAACCAGAAAAGGGCAAAAAATACTAGGACTAATTGTCAGGTCATCTTATAGGGAATAATTTAGTTCACATATAATAAAAGAGATCTTCAACCAAACATGCATCATGCATGTAGAGAGTTCAAGGTATCAAATGATATACAAATAGTGGTAGTTTTCTGGTCAGTACAGTTACCTCAGGCTGGTCTAGTACTTGTATATTCACACCAATCAGGATAGGAGGATCCAAAAGCAAGGGAGGGAGCAACAGCAGCATGTTAGAGGAGACAAAAAAGGGAGGCAATAAGGTTACTAGGAAGAAATGGAGCCACAGTATTTCAGGAGTGACAACCAAGGTTTTCACTCTCATTAAATGCATATAAATTTAGCACCAGATTGTAAGATAACCACCTGGTACAACCGTATAGATATAGCACATATTGATTGTCTGGTCATTGAAGTAACTTCAGTGCTAATGAAAAAGAGCAGGACAATGAGAGAAAGAAAGAGAAGAAAACTGCATTCCTACAGACATTGCTCACTGGAACTGCCACTACCAGCCAATCTCCTTGATGGTCCAAATGATACCAGTTCTCACCAAGAGTTTGTGTGATTCCAGCCTCTAAATGTGAACCAGTACGCATAATGGACCATGTAATTTTTGGTTAACATAACCCCATTGAAAAGCCAAAATGATCCAAATACACATGAAACTGCAAATAATATACACAAGTATAGCCTATACCAATTCAAGATAAATACATAACAAAAATTACGAGTCCTAGAATTCCAAAAATTGTAGAGCATAATTTGTCTTCAGATATAACAAGGAAAAGGATAGAGCACTTATACTTTTACAAAAACCCAAGATGGCATAAGGCCATCCCCAATGACCCAAGTTACAAGTCCTTGAATATCCTGCATCACCAGACGAAGTCAGATTTGACAAAGTATGAAGCTTCATATACAAAATATTGTAGGCATTAACCTGAAGAGTTAATGTTGAATCTGAAGGAGCTTTATATACAAGATCTGCTTTTCCCTGCAAAAGGACGGTATAAGGGATATGAACTGAAATTTGAGAAGCAACTTTATGAGCAAAAGTAGTCAGCATAATAAAGATATAAATGTTTGACTTATACCAGCATCCCACTCCAAACTTGATGCCCGCAATAAGAAATTTGAAACAAATATATCAATGCATTTTTAAATAGCATCTTAACTCCGCCTATGACAACCTATTCATCGTCTATCCCAAGTCCAGATAAAGGAGGAGAGTTATGTTAGGTTGCCAGCTAGCATAAAAAACTATGGCAAATAATGAATGGATCCATTACACTATTATGTTAATGCTAGGATGTTTCCCGGAAGGAACGCGTTGTAAGGTCCAACTGTAACGTCTCGGCAAGGACCGCTACATCTCCAGAACACGGGTGTAGTGCTAAATATGCAAGGGTTCGCGTTACAGAGTCCGACTGTAACTTCTAGGCGAAGACCGCTACATCTCCATGAGAACTTGGGTGTAGTGTCAAATAGGTAAGAGTTCTCACATCATAGGTGGGATAAGAATAAACATTATAAGACAAGTGATAGTTTGAGATTGGGAACATGGAATATAGGAACTCTCACTGATAAAATAATGGAGATAGTAGATACGATGATTAGGAAAAAAATTAGTATTTTGTGTGTGCAAGAGACAAAATGGGTAGACAAGAAGGCAAAAATGATAGAGAACTTGAGTTTTAAGTTATGGTACACAGGAAAGAGTAAAACAAGAAATGGAGTGGGTATTTTTGTATATAGTTTTTAAAAGATGAAGTTGTTGGAGTAGTTAGAAAGGGGGATAGAATTATAGCTCTCAAGATAGTAGTGGCAAAGAAACTGTAAACGTAATTAGCATATATGCACCTCAAGTAGGATTAGATGAAGAAACCAAATCAAGATTTTGGGGCGACTTAGATAAGGTATTACAAAATATTCCGCCAAATGAAATGATTTTAATAAGAGGTGATCTAAATGGACAGTCGGAGTTAAAAAAACGAAGAATATGAGAGGGTACATGGGGGTAATGGGTTTGGAACAAAAAATGAAGAAAGAAAAACTATATTAGATTTTGCGATAGCATATGACCTTATACTAACTAATACATTTTTTAAGAAAAAGGAAAAACACTTGGTCACATTCAAAAGTGGGAATAATAAATCGTAAATTGACTTTTTTATGGTTAGGAAGAGAGATAAGAAGATTTGTAAAGATTGTAAGGTCATCCCTGAAAAAAGCTTAACTACTCAACATAGATTAGTAGCGTTGGATATACGCCTTAATCATAATATCAATAGAGGAAAAATATATACAACTCCTAAAATTAAGTGGTGGAAATTAAAGAATGGAAAGCAAAACATATTGAAGTAAAAGGTAGGAATACAAGCATTAGATGAAATATACAGTGATTCTAATACAACATGGGATAAGATGGTATCAAAGTTGAAAATAGTAGTTAAGGGTGTACTCGGTGTGTTAAAAGGGCATGCACCATCAAGTAAGGAATCTTGGTGGTAGAATGAGAAGGTACAAGAGAAAGTGAAGGAAAAACGAATAGCCTATAAAGAATTATATGTTTGTAAGAACGAGGAAAACTTAAAAAAATATACAATAGCTAAGAAAGAGACTAAGAAAGCAATAAATTAAGCAAAAAAAAAAACTTTTAAACAATTATATCAAAACTTGAATACAAAAGAAGGGGAAAGAGACATTTATAAAATAGCTAAAGCGAGAGAGAGGAAAACAAGAGACCTTGGCCAAATAAGATGTATTAAAGATGAATGCAATGGAGTACTAGTAAATGATAGCGAAATAAAAGAGCAGTGGAGGATTTACTTTCATCAACTTTTTAATGAAGGTTTAGGGGACCAACTTAACTTAAGCAATTTAAGTAGATCAAATGAATATAGAAATTTTAATTTTCATCGTAGAATTCAAACTTCAGAAGTAAAACAAGCTTTGAAAGGGATGCAAAATAGAAAAGCTGTAGAACCAGATGATATCTCAATAGAGGTATGGAAGTGCTTAGGGAGGCAAGGTATTGAATGGCTTACAAAATTATTTAATATGATATTGAAAACAAAAAAAATGTCTAATCAATGGAGAGTAAATACTCTAGTTCTCTTATATAAGAACAAAGGAGACGTACAAAATTGTGCAAACTATAAGGATATTAAACTAATGAATCATACCATGAAACTTTGAGAAAGAGTAATAAAAAAAAGATTAAGGAAGGAGATCACGGTGACCAAAAATCAATTTGGATTCATGCCCGGAAGGTCGACAATAGAAGTTATACATCTTCTTAGAGAATTAACTAAAAAGTATTGAGAGCAAAAGAAATATCTACACATGGTATTCATTGATTTAGAAAAAACTTATGATAGGGCCCCAAGAAAAATTATAAAGAGAATTCTAGAAAAGAGAGGTGTGAGCGTAACATATATTGAACTAATTAAAGATATGTATGAAGATGTAACGACCAGAGTGAAGACTTCAAGCGGATTAACTGAAGCATTTCCAATAAGGATAGGGTTACATCAAGGATCAGCTCTAAGTCTATCTTTTTACACTAATCATGGACGAACTCACTGGACACAATTAAGATATTGTACCATGGTGCATGTTGTTTGCAAATGTTATTATTTTGATAAACGAGACACATGAAAGAGTAAATGCTAAACTAAAATCTTGGCGGGAAACACTAGAAGTGAAAGGTTTTAGGCTTAGTAGAGTAAAAACAGAATATATAGAATTTAAGTTTAGCAATATTAGACGTAATAAGACAATTATTAAGATAAGAGATGACAAGTTGTCTAAAACTGAGAACTTTAAGTATTTAGGATCATTTTTGCAAAGTGATGGAGGGATTGAGATAGATGTCTTACATAGAATACAAGCAGGATAGTAGAAATGGAGGTTAGCGTTGGGTGTTTTATGTAATCGTAAACTACCTCTAAAACCTTAAGGGTGCGTTTGGTTGAGGGTGTTCGTTGATAACCTTGGTTATTCATCCAAGGTTATCAATAAAAACCTTGTTTGGTTTAGGTAATGAAAAACTCCCAGGTAATCAAATATACCCGCCACATCAGCAAAAGGGGTCATATAACCCGGAATCAGAAAACCAAGGGAAAGCTTGGTTTTTCTCAATTCCGGGGTTAAGACAGTTTCTTTTCCAAAAATAACCTTTAGTATTTCTTATTTAGGACACAAATACCCCTAACAATCAATTTAATTACATACTACCCTAATAAATGCTATTTTCGCCCACTCACGCGTCGACTCCGCACGCGACTCCCGACTCTTCGCGTTCCAGCGAGCAGAGGCGATTCCCGAGTCCACGCGAGCAGAGGCGATTCACAACCCGATTCACAGCGGCGACTCCTGAGTACAAGGTTGAAGAAGAGATTCACAGCCCTAGCAGAGACGATTCATTCACAGCGACGACTCCACGCTCCGATTCGAAGGGGGGCTGCGTTTTACTATTAGGTATCTGTAAACTTTTGATCTGTTAGGTATCTGCTGCTACATTGAATGATGTATTGCTATTCTGTCTAGTCTTGGTTTCGTTGTTTTGTCCATTTTGGCTACTTTTATGATTGCTTTATAGTTGCTGAGTAGGTTCCAAATGATCTAGTTGTAGGTGCTCTGCTTTTGATCCTTCACGAAACACATTTTACTATGATTTAATACAGGTCGATGAATATTTCTACTTGTAATGATCTGTAAACTTTTGATCTGTTAGGTATCTGCTGCTACATGGAATGATGTATTGCTATTCTGTCTAGTCTTGGTTTTGTTGTTTTGTCCATTTTGGCTACTTTTATGATTGCTTTACAGTTGCTGAGTAGGTTCCAAATGATCTAGTTGTAGGTGCTCTGCTTTTGATCCTTCATGAAACACATTTTACTATGATGTAATACAGGTCGATGAATATTTCTACTTGTAATGATCTGTAAACTTTTGATCTGTTAGGTATCTGCTGCTACATTGAATGATGTATTGCTATTCTGTCTAGTCTTGGTTTTGTTGTTTTGTCCATTTTGGCTACTTTTATGATTGCTTTACAGTTGCTGAGTAGGTTCCAAATTTCTAGCTTTCCCTACTAGGACTATCACTGTTGATTGAATGCTGAACTTCATTGACACTTCTTATCTATCTATTTCTTAAATAGATTATCTGCAAGGTTATTGTTAAAGCTCACATTCATGCATGCTCCTTCACTGCATTGCTTACACCTGCATGTGCGTATGTAATCAGACACTGAAGCTGCTTTAATTTTCTATTGGCTCACGAAAATAATCTAATTTATTAGTTCATCCCAAATTATTATTTTTGTAAATATTGATATGAAAGAATATTAATGTGTATGTATGTGTATTTGATATAATAAAATTTTAAAAAATATGGGAAAATTGAGAAGGGAAATATGATCTTATTGAAAATGATAAGATGTGGATAGACACCTTCTATTTGCCAGTATGTTATAAAGCTTAAATTGTTTTTTCTCTCATTTACTTTAACAGATCAACTTTGTCATTGATGAACGTTTGAGGAAATGGTTGTTTTACCACTGATTTTTGTTTTTATTGCTTTGTCGATCACACTAATTCATCGCTACCTTGATATGCTACCTTGATATGCTTCTAATTAAATATTATTCGTTGCCTTATTTTCATGATAGGCTGATATGGATCGATTAGCAGTAAGGCAGGAGATGAAGTTTATTTCAATATTTATATACAAGAAGAGGAGGGAAAGGAAGTTATTTATGCTTTTATTGTTGACAGTCCTCTTAGCTATCAAGAGGAGTGCTAGGTTTAGGAGGAGCATATCATATGCTTATCAGGCATTGTCTAGATACAATATTAGGTCTATAAACTTAAATGAGATGGCTTTTCATAGCGATCGACAATGTGTTGATGACTGTAGGATGGATAGAAGGTCTTTAGACAAACTTTGTTCTTTGCTAACGACTCATGGAAAATTGAAAGGAAATAAAAATATGTCAATTAGTGAACTTGTAATATCTTTTCTTCACATTATTGCACATAATGTGAAGAATAGGGTCCTAAAACGGCAAACAGCTAGATCCGGTGAGACAGTTAGTAGACAATTTCATTCAGTTCTGAACTCTGTTCTACGGTTACACAACATTTTGCTTAAGAAGCCCGAACCAATCCCAGAAAATTACACGGATGAGAGGTGGAAATGGTTTAAGGTACAAGTATATAATTTCTATATATTTATTATTTTCACAAGTTTATATCTTCTTGCTTAATCACAAGTTTATATCTTCTTGCTATGCGCTCCCCCTTTGTTAACAAACACTTTGTTCTTTGTTGCCAGTTTCTAAATGCAAATTTTTGCTCATATGCTTTTAAAATATTTCGTATCTGTTATTTTTTAGATTTTACTTTTTTGAATTAGATAATTTGAATAAAATATATGCATGAATTGCTTAGGTGTGTTTATAATCTTGTTTCACTGATAGTCCTTCTGCGTTTGGGTTCCCTTGATTTAAAGGAATCGTGACTTTTTAGACACAACCTGATATATTCTCAACCTTCTTTTTTTTGCTACAGGTTGAAACAACAAATGATCGACACTAGTATATAAGTCTTCTATCTTTGCATCTTGTAGTTATGGGGGGATTATTAGTTGAAGACATGGTATATCATTGTGGCTCAAATTATGCACAACTTCTTCACTCCAATAATGAGAGGAGTATCGGTTACAGTAGCTTCCTTCAGCTGCCTTCAACTGTTGAATGCATGATGGGAGAAGGAGACCTTGTTGACGTACTGCCTGAAAAATTTGCTGAGGTTGGTGATGAAGAGAGTGATGAGGATATTGACATAGAAGAACTTGAACGGCGTATGTGGAGGAATCAGTTGTTATGTCCTTTCTTGTGTATTTGTTTTATAATTCAAAGTATTTTAGAAAGATCAGTATTTTTTTTTGTCCGTAATGTATTTTTTTTTTGTCCGTAATATATTTTTTTTCTAAATTCTACGGCAAGCATTCTAAATTCTACATCATGTTTTGTCTGTAATGTATTTTTTTTTCTAAAATCTGATCATTTCAATGACAACCAAGTGGTAAAAGAAGAGTTTGCATGAGTGGATTGGTATATTTATTAGGGGTAATATAGTGATTGTCATATCAGGTTATATATTAAAACCTTCAACCAAACAAGTTTTTGTCTCATTACCAAAGATTAAACCAAACACATTAGGTTATATTTTATTCCCTATAACCTTGGTAATGTGATTACCTGGTAATCACATGCCCAAGGTTATCAAAGAAGACCCTCAACCAAACGCACCCTAAGGGAAATTCTACAAAACGACAGTTAGACCTACTAGGTTATATGGAGTTGAATGTTGGGCTATGACTCAGGCACATGAGCAAAAGATGAAAGTTGCAGAGATAAGAATGTTAAGGTGGATGTGTGGACATACGAGGATGGACAAAATAAGAAATAAGAACATTAGAGAGAATCAAAATTGCATCTATTGAGGAAAAACTTCGAGAGACACATTTGAGATGGTACGGACATATAGTTAGATGACCAATAAATGTACCTGTTAGACAATGTGAAACTATGATAAAACGCACATTATACGAGGGAGAGGAAGTCAAAAAAAGACTTGGTTAGCAACAATAAAACAAGATAAATTTTATTTAAATATAGATGATGATATAATAGGGAACAGAGCCCAATAGCGTAGAAGGATCCATACAACCAATCTCACTTAGTGGGATAAGACTTGGTTGTTGTAGTTGTATTTTTAAACAGCATCTTCTCAACGAGGCATGTGCCAAAAAAAAGGAAAAAAAATATCAGTTCATTTAAATTAATTTAGACGGGCCTAAATGACTTACAACCCCAAAATTACCCTATTGGTAGTTGTTAGTTGTAGGTTCATCACTTGCTTTACAAGTGGTATGCATTTTAGATAATAATTATATGCATATTACTTAAGCTTAAATTCATAATTTGTTGTAAATTGTTGATTAAAGTAAATCATTACATTTCATGTGTTTTACAATGTGTGGTTCGCACATTTTTTTCTATGTTGATGTATTATTAATGTATGTACACTAGTCAATTTTACAAATATAAATATTTTTAATAATTTTAATATCAACACCATGCATGTGTGCATACAACATTTGCCTTGTGCAGTGAATTGATTACATACAACCTACGTATGTGTTTTTTTAAACCATTCACCTCGTTATACTCGATATGGGAAATGTATTACAAGAGACATGTATTGTAAAAAAGTGATATCACTCACCCCGAGCAATCCAATATCGTCGGCCCCATGACAAGATACAAATAGGTAAATCACAAGGAGGATTTTGCCCTAGCACAACGGCCCTTTGCATGAGAGAGGTCAGACACCCAATGAGACATTTTGCACCTACTAGGAATTGACCCCCAGATCTATTAGAGCAAACACACATGTACCAACTACACCAACTCGTAGGGACGAACTTTTAATTGTAAAATTACAAGAGACATGCATGGTTGATTGCTTGAGATAATTATGAAGATCTCATCATGCAGATCATTAAACTTTCGAGTGCAAGACTTGGCAAAGTCAAATGGAATAAAAGACCAAAGAGTAAGAAGTAAAGAAAGAATGTAGCAAGGATGATATGATTTATGTTGCAATGTAGAAGGCTTGAAGCAAACTGAAAGAGCTAAACAAACAAGCAGCATCAAAGAAATATGTAGAATGAATAGGCATTCCGACAATTAGATTTGTCTTGTTCAAGCATATGGACAAACAAGTTTCTTAGAAAACACAACAATGAGGAGACAACCTTTTCACAAAAGAAGACTTAGATACTAGAATGTATAGCTCAAACAAAAGTAATTGATTGAAGCAAGGTTTAAGTATTACGTGTTCTTTGCCGAATTCGAAATGATACAATTATGGTAGAATGTGCCAACACTTAGCTTGCTTCAAACAGTGTCAAGATCAACTTTAATAAATATCAATTCTATAATCCTTTTCCACTTAGCTTGTTTAGCTCCAATAAAGGCCGAAAGCAATAGGAAGGTAACTTGAATTAAAATGCTATACCAAGTTGCTCCAAAAATCATAGTAATGACTTTACCTTACAATATCAAAACGAGTGTCATGCATTGATGGAAGCATTGGTTCTTATATATCCTAGCGACACCAACCGCATAATTTTTCAAAATCCAAATTAGGCAATGTTGTAAAAATCGGGCTAGGCGGGCGCCTAGGCGCCAATCGGCCCCCAGCCGCTCTGAATTTGTGCAAATCGGCAAGGTTGTGGCGGGGGGCCGCCTAGGCGCCCTAGGCTGGGCATAGGCGCCCAGGCCATTTTTTTTAATTTTTTAAAGAAAATTTGATATAAAAAATATAGAAAAGGTGGGATATGCATTGGATAGGCATATGCATATTAGTTGTTCTTGGATATTTATTTGATTAAATAGTTGCGTTGGATAGGTAGGGAGTTTTACAATATCAGTTGTTGAAAAATTAAAGGTACACTTAGTTGGCCTGGGGATGTACTTTTTGACGTGAGCATTGGTGCATGGACTGGTGTTTTTCCAAACTACTTGATGAACAACCATCAATTTCACCTTGATATTCATAATGAGCAAGATCATATCAACAAGCTTATATCTTTGAGGAAGATGTTAAGCATTTTCACACAGTCAGTTTAAACACTTTAAGCTTCTTGTCATTTTGAATTATCTGATTAAGTTCAGAGGAAATATTACTATCATTTTGTTACTAATCCACTATAGTCTATGTTTAATTGGTTGGTATATACCTATTTTATTATATTTTTAGTAGGCGAAATGATAGAAATATCTTAAGCTAAAGGTCCAAAGGAGAAGCATACATTTATTCATAATACCATTAACTGGACTCCTAATAAACAGTAAAAACGCCTAGGCCCGCCTAGGCCTGCCTAGGCCGCCTAGGCGCTAGGCGGTGGTTCTCCGCCCGGCTACCGCCTAGCGATTTTTACAACCTTGAAATTAGGTAATGCTCCATGATATTAATTATATTAATAAGTTTCTCCACAAAACTATGATACATAAGTGTATGCTAGTTAATCATTAGAAGTAGAACTTGGACTAACACAATGAAAATTAAACCAAATTCATGATATAGATGCATATTGATTTCTTCAACACTGCCATCACTCCTCCCCTCTGGTGCTAGAACAGTCCAATTTTGTATATCCCCCAAGTCTCTTTTTGTTGTGTTTCATATTCTCCAATAATTGACTTCCAAAAAATAATTGAATAATGAATCATGAGAAGATAGTTTTCCCACATAAGATAATTTCCTTGTCTCAACCAGTTTAATCCGAAATGGATAAGACAAGTCAAGGCATGTTAGTTTTGGACGGTACCACCGAACCTATGTCAACATTAATGACACTTTGACATTTACACATGCTGATACAGTATTTATGAGAGTCAATGGCTGAACAATACAACTCATACATGCAACCAAACATTGATGGGCACTAGAAACAATGGCTCAAGTAAATCTCCAGCTTAGATTTCAATCAAAGAGGTATACTAGAACCAACCTCTCTATGGAAAATTTGACAAAGTCTCATTTTCTACCTAGCTTCATAAACAAGAATAAATAGGAGCACAGTTAAAGAGCAAATTGAGACTGACGCAGATTGATCCACTCAATTTGAACTAGACAAACAAAAACTCTGTAGCAAGCTCATATGATCCACTTGAGAACAGCCACCACTGTTGCTAAGCCAAAAATAAGACAAGAAGAGAAGAGAGGAGAGGGACACAGCTATAAATGCAAGTTGTAACTTTCTGCCTATTTGTGTTTGTCTCTTGTTTTATTTTTCTCCCGATATATGCATACATACGCAAAACTGGCCACAATCAAGCCATACAACTCGACACTTTCTCTGCTAGCAAGTGTTGTGCTCCCTACTAGTAAAAACATTGACTCCCCAGTCACCACTACCATGTACAAGTTAATTGAATATAACAACCACTATCAAAATATAAAATTTTATCTATTACTCTATCATCTTGAATGCATAACTCCAATGAGTAGATCCATTTCTTTGCCTGCACATCATTGTTGTGAATAGAGAATAATATTTCCGACACCGAAAAAAAAAATAGAGTAATACTTCGAACTGAGTTGATCTCCTTCCATCCATGAGTTTAACAGTTGGAAGGATGCCTCATATATTCATAAACATGCATATATCCATGTTGTAAATTGCAGGGTCCTTCCACACTTGCTCATGTGAGACTGCAGAGTCATGTATTGCCTGCCCCAACTCAACTCTTCAACTTGTTTGATGAAATTGAAGGAACCCATGATGGGGCATGAAATCCTTGGGTCCCAAGTTTGAGCATGGCATGGTTAGGAGTCAATTCACATCAATTAAAATCAACATCACTATATTCCACCAAAATTGCAGCTTGACTAAGAGCTTCATTTACATCAGCATTTTAGCTCTGAGCATGACCAAGGGCCCAGAAATTACTTCAGCTATCAGCATGCACCACCAAATAATGTAGAAGGTCAATCTCAATCCCAAATAGCTAGCCAACAGCTAGATGGAATGTCCCATCTATCTAAGCATGCCACCATGTCATGAACTAACCATGTAGGGATTAAGAGTCACCTTCTACCCACCCTAGCTTGAGCTGTAGGCTAGACTGCTAGTTCAGTGAATCTAAGCTTGCTAGATAATGTCACAAAATAGGTGTACAACATCAAGCCAAATCTAAAAAAATAGACCAAAAGTTCCCAAATCAACAAAGCACATAAGGAGAGAGAAGTAAATCAATCAACCTTACCAGAAAAAAGAAAACCAAACAAAAAGTGAATATTACTGAAGTAAACAAAGAGTAAAGTCAAACATAATCACCATTAGATTCCAACTCTAGCTTCCTTATAATATTTTCTTAATCTTGTCATTGAATTGAAAATCATATACAGATGAACATGAAGAAATAAAATTTGAAACCGTAGAAAAATAGAGCTGAAAGGAATAGACCAATCCAATTGTTGGGTACACATTGTAGTAATCTAAATGCGATCAAATACTTCACTTAAAACATAGGCGGTCCCATCCTAAAGTCCTAAAGCTTATACTGCGCACCAAAAAAGATGCCTCGTAGTAAAAACATGAAAGCCGTAGTTTTCCACAAGTTAGAGTAGCTGATTAGTTTTCTCAAAATGAGCCAATCGACACATAAATACCACACATCGGTCTTTTGTTCAAACAAAGGTAAAAGCATCCTATCAGCTCAAATTAAACCAAAAGTTTTTGAAAGAGGTTCCGTGTTGGAAGATGGAAAAGGAAAGGAAAAAAGAGAGAGAGAGAGAGAGAAAAGAAGAGGAAGTAGAAGAAGAGACGTACTTCAGGACCATAGACGTCGAAGTATTGGGCGGCAAACGCACCGCCACTGTCGTTCTGTCGCTTAGGGCATTCGGAGATTTTGGAAGAGGAGGAGGCCGAATCCATCCGTTCTCGATGGCGACGAGAATCCAGGGCGGAAAAGAGGGTTTGATTGTTCCGGGTCTGGGGTAGCCGTCAATTTGGCGTACCCATTTAAAAATGAATGGTTGCAGCCCGGCCCAGGGCGGGCTCGGATTGGCCCGCTGGTTGAGAAGAAACCCGCGTGTGCGAGCGGGCGCTAGCGTCGAGCCTCGCAGCGGAGGACGTGGTGGACGTGCTGGTGCTCGCGCGGCGGTGCGACGCCGCTGGCTCCACCTCCGGTTCATGCCGTCAAGCGCACCGAGGCCTGGAGCTTCCTCCAGGAGCACGACCCCTGCCTCGAGCTCCACATCCTCCAATCCCACCAAGAAGCGCAGTCGGTGCGTCTCCGCGCATCTCCCCCTTCGCTTCGGCATTTGATCCAACGGCTGACTCGCGTCGCCTGATTCGTGCAGAGGCAGAAGCGGCGGCGGAGGAAGAGGGAGGAGCAGCACGTGTACCCGGAGCTGAGCGAGGCGATGGAGTGCCTGCAGGCTGCAGCACATCTTCTCTGAGGGCTGCGCCACCGGAAAGTGCCCTAACTTCGCCACCTTCCGCGGCCTCCAGAAGCTCGTCCACGACCTCGCCATATGCGACCGGAAAAAGAAGCCTCATTTCTGCCGGCAATGCAAGCGCCTCTGGCAGCTCCTCCGCCTCCACGCCTCCATCTGCCTCCAGCCCGAACCCTGCCACGTCCCCCCCTGCTCGTGAGCACAAAAAAAAAAAAAAACGGTTTTACCCCTCTTTTCCCGATCAACAAACACTCAAATCTTCGCTTCTCTTCTCCTTCCAAGATTGAAAACATCTTTTTATTCTCTATCCCACGATTTCCAACTGTGTTTTCGATCAATAAACACTCAAATCTTTGCTTCTCTTCTCCTTCGAAGATTGAAAGCAAACTTCGTTTATTCTCTACCCATCGATTTCTTACTCATTTTCGATCAATAAACACTCAAATCTTTACATTCCATATGATTCTCTGTGCTTGTGAAGATCAATTTGTTTTACTCAAACTCAAATCTTTACATCCCTGTGCCTTCAAAGATTGAACCTTTGCTCTGTTTCTGCTCAATAAATTCTCAAATTTTTTACATCTTTGTGCATAAAAGGATCTCATTTCTTCTTAATTTGCAGACAATTCAAGCAGAAGATGGAGCAGCGGAGAAATGGAACAGAAGAAGAGGATGAGAAGTGGAGGAGGCTGTTGGCGAAGAAGGTGGCCGTCTGCAAGGGTGAACTTATTAGATTAAGCATGAGTCAATTACATGTAAATAAAACTTACAGTGATCTCCTTCTTCTCTGGTTTCTTCTGATCGCTTGCTGTCACGAGAACAATCACCAAAGGACTAATCCCAATCTGCCACAAACCAAATCCCACTCGAGGAATGCTCCTGTTCTTCTTCTTCGTCTCACCTGATGGATTGCATTTAGACGCGACTTTATAAGAGGAAGAAGTCTCTTCCTCTACCTCTATCAATGGAGGTATTAAAAGTTATTAACGTTGGAAGATGAAGTGGAAGAGATTCCCGTAACTTTTGTAATGCTAACATCTCCCACTCGTCCAATTCTATCTATACAGGTCATCAAGTCACTAAGACCATGTAAGAAAGTCACAAAGACCATATAGGAACATTCAATTCATACACCAGGGAAAATGGTTCGTGCGACAGCAAGCACACTGAGCAATTACTGCTAAGAAAGTTGTTACACTTAACTTAGCTGCTATATAGAACGAATCAGAGACATCAATAACTTGTCTTTACCCCAGATTAAATATTTACATTAATATGAACATCTCTAATTCTTCATATGACAACTATATCGAGAGTATGTTCAACATCTCAAATTAATGCATTTATTCACAATTACATTTTCAAAGACTTAACAAAAAAATATAACTGGTCGACCAGTAAATAAGTATTACAGATGTAAATCAATTTTAATCTTCCTTTTCAGCTAAAATCTATTCATTCTAATCAGTCGTTTTTCTAATTATGCTCCATAGATCGAATCATCCATAGTCAATAGGACACACACTAAAGTAGCAATCACTGATTAAAACTTCAAGTAGACAGCTAAATAGTCACTTACGGTAAGATTAAGATTAACTTATAATCTCAAGGGTCTCACATATTAGAGAAGCAGAGATCCATTCTCCTACTACCTTTATTGTCGATATAGCACATATGGTATGAATCACATGCTACGATGTTTTTCTCTTTACCAAAAAGAGTGCATGTTTTTCTCAAATATTTAACATCATACAGATTTCGATTTAGACATACCTAACGTCTAATCTGAATTCAACTTATGAATTCCAATATGGCCTTAAACAAGTTCAGTAAATGGTCGGTGCATTTACTTCAATCATTACATAAATGATCTCATCTTGATACAAAAATCAAGGCGACATCAACTTATGAGTATGTCTCTATTCACAACTACATAAGTTGTCTCATAAGTAATAATCTTACCTCTATTTATACTCAACAAATAAAGACGATTGTCCATGTAAGTGGACTAACCTCAACCTGCCAACATGTTCATCGAAACTTTTATCTAAATCTAACAAATACATTTACACTGAATAGATCATGATATTTCATATATATAACAGTCTTTACAATGTGTTACATCTTGCGTAGTCCCAAAGACTTCACATGTCCATGAAATGACTCTTTAGTCAATGGCTTAGTAAAAGGATCTGTAAGTATCATTCGTGTAGGGATGTACTCAAGAATTATCTTTTTCTTGTCAACAATATCTCTTACAAAATTGTATTTAATTTCTATGTGCTTGCCTTTGCTGTGATATTTAGGATCTTTGGAAAAAGCTATAGCAGCTTGATTGTCACAATACACTGTGACAGGGCTCCCACTGTCCTCAGCAATATTTAGATGCTTTAGGAACCTTCTCAACCAGACAGCTTCTTGTACAGTCGCTGCACAAGCCACATACTCAGCTTTCATTGTCGACAGTGCTATACAAGCCTATTTCTTGTTGTTCCATGAAATGACACCTCCATGTTGGGAACCGGATGGCTAGAGAGGGGGGTGAATATAGCCAGACACTACAAGTCTTGCTCTTTTGAGAATTTGCTAACACCGTGATGTACAAGGTTCGGGGATAACTTGCCCCTACTCCTTGGCGTGCCCGTAAGGTGGGCGATTCCTTGATCGTCGGCAGATCAAGCCCCGGTGAACACCGGATATCAAGCGCCTCCTTCTCGGTGGAGAAACCTCTCCACAATTGCCTCAGAAGATGAATACAAGATAAGCACACGAGACACACAAGAAGGAAGGCTCACAAGGATGTAGTAGAACGCTTAAGCACAAAACACAGAGAGCACACAACCTAGCCCAGCCAAACTCCTCACGTTTTCTGTCTATCTTCGTTGTCGTTGCACCTCTGCCTCTGCTTTGTCTTAAGCCTCTACTCCCTCATCAGGCTCTCCATCAGCATCCACTGAAGCCACAGCCTGACCCCCTGACTCCTTGAGCACTCAGTCCACTGAAGACCCTCTCCAGCTGAGCCTCCGTCAGTTGCCAGCTGCTCTCCAGAAGCCGTTGAGACCTGAAGCAAGGAAACAAACAAACCTGCTAGATGGAAAGCCTCCCATTGACTCTCCTCCAATGTTTGAATCATCCCTGTAAAGCCTGCACACTCCAACAGAGGCTTAGCAATGCACATCAAATGAAATCAGCAAGTAGCAGAGAATCGGCAGTGAAAACAGTCGCGATCAGAGCTTCTGACAGCGTATTTGAATTAAAGTTCTGCGCCTGATTGGTCACCAGACCGATCAGGAAGGACCCTGATCGGTCACCAGACCGATCAGGAAGGACCCTGATCGGTCACCAGACCGATCCAGAAGTCTTCTGCACACTCCTGATTGGTCCCCAGACCAATCAGGCTCCTGCCTGATCGGTCACCAGACCAATCAGGCTCCTGCCTGATCGGTCACCAGACCAATCAGGCTCCAGCTTGATCGGTCACCAGACCAATTAGGCTCCAGCTTGATCGGTCACCAGACCAATCAGGCTGCTTCCAGACCGATCAGGAGTCATCCTGATCGGTGATAGTGAGAACCTTGCGACAAATGATCGTTCACTAGACCGATCTGAGCAGTATCCCTGATCGGTCACCAGACCGATCAGAAGCAGATCAGCAGGGGAACTCAACTCACTGTTCGCTCCCTGATCGGTCACCAGACCGATCAGGAGCTGTGCAGTGAGTGAAACACACACTCCCTGATCGGTCACCAGACCGATCAGACATCGCTGGATCGATCACCAGACCGATCCACGAAGGAGCAGCGTGCCAACTCCCTGATCGGTCACCAGACCGATCCAGGGACGCAGACCTAGCCTTCCAAGCTAGGATTTCATTCACCTTAGCCCTCCAAGCTAAGGATTTTTCAATCTAACTCTCCAAGTTGGGAATTTGCACCTAACCCTCCAAGTTAGGACTTTTCACCTAGCCCTCCAAGCTAGGACTTTTCACCTAGCCCTCCAAGCTAGGACTTTTCACCCAACCCCTCCGAGTTAGACCTTCATCCAACCTAGCCCTCCAAGCTAGGCACCTGACCCTCCAAGCCAGGACTTTTTCACCTAACTCTCCAAGATGGGACTTTTCACCTAACCCTCCAAGTTAGGACTTTTCACCTAGCCCTCCAAGCTAGGACTTTTCACCTAGCCCTCCAAGCTAGGACTTTTCACCCACCTCTTCCGAATTAGGACTTTTCAACACCTGGCTTCACTCACCAGGACCCGGTTTCACTCACCGGGATTTCCAACACCTGGCTTCACTCACCAGGACCCGGCTTCACTCACCGGGATTTCCAACACCTGGCTTCACTCACCAGGACCCGACTTCACTCACCGGGATTTCAATCACCTGGCTTCACTCACCAGGACCCGGCTTCACTCACCGGGATTTCAAGCCCAGTCCCCGACCAGGACTTTAACCCAAATTTGCTCAACCAAACTTAAATCATTACCAGACACCAAAACAACAATCGGGCCAGACTGCATCAACAATCTCCCCCTTTTTGTTGTTTGACAACCCGATTTAAGTTTAGGTATCAATCAATTGAAGTCCGTTCAATTCTTAAAAGGGAATCATGATCCTCCCCCTATAATAACCATAAACTTAATCAGTCATTTTCTCCCCCTTTGTCAAACATCGAAAAGGGTATGGTTATTAAGTTTGAGCATACCTCCCCCTCAAACACAAGCCTCTCCCCAAATCCAAAATGATTAAGGTTAAGTTTTGAATTGCACATGAAAACATATACAAAATTATATCATGGTCAAACATGTATATGTTTCATATGACAAGTAAGTCAAAGGATGATTTTGGAATTGCAAATGAGAGGCATATACCATAAATGTATCATGGCAACAATGTATATGCATCATACAATAATAAGTGTAGATTTTTGAATTGCATATGGAAACATATACCAAATAATATCATGGTCAAGTATGTATATGTTTCATATGACAAGTAAGGAATGCATCTGTATCTGATATATAGTCCCGATTGGTCTCCGTAACCGATCAGGTTCGTTGATTACTGGATACAGAAATATTTTGATTAGTCTGGGGAGCGATCAGATTTCAGAAAAATTTCGGAAACTCTGATACGTTCCTGATCAGACTGCATTAACAATTTGCATTCCACAACAGGGATGTAGACTCTATTGAGATTCGTTATTTCAGAAAAATTTCTGAAACACGACATTAAGAACAAGAGTCATGACTCAACAAACCTTTTCTTATGAATTTGAACATTCCAACATAGGTTTGTATCAAATCGGTATTAGGTTTGTTTCACTTGAACAATTTGGTGCTCCCTTAGTACCAGGTTTGTACCAATGGGTGATCAAATATGTTTCAATTGTGAACGGATTGTATCATGTTTGTTTGTAGTATGATCATTAAACTGATACAATTCGACGAGAGGAGATCGGACTGAGGAGTTTTGACCCAATCATGGAACTTACTGTTTAATGTTGATCTGATCGGTCACCGGACCGATCAGAGGGATCCCTGATCGGTCGGTGGACCGATCTGGGTTCAGACAGAAGGGTTTTCAGTTTCAAATTTCAGAAACCGATTTCAGCAATTCTGAAATCAGGTTTATTTCAATTCTTAGCCATTCCCAAACCCCTAATTCAATTGATTTTAATTACCTTGGTTCCAAACATGGGGTCCCTTAACCAAGTGTTATTCCATATCAAGAATTAAGAGTTTCTATGAGGAGAAACAACACATGTTTGTATCAATTTTGATGAATACGTTCTAAGTATGAACTTAAGTCCCAAACACATATTTATATCAAGGCATGATCAGTGGGAAATCAAACAAGTTATAGATAGAACCTTAGTTTGATACAAAGAAAGCATTAACCCAAAGGACTTAAGTAGTGAATGTTAAAGCTCATGTTCTTTGTTTGGTGATACCTTATTAGTACAAACTATGTATTAATCCTTGTTCTTTAGCATGCATTCATATAATAAAATTATGGTACACTCAGCTAGGTTCAACTCCAAAAATATTTAGAATCAATATATGATCAAACAAGTCATGGACCTTAAGACATCATAACCTATGTGATCATGTTGTTCTTAACCAAAATTAGGTTTGTGCCAATTCCAATGGATGATCAAAATTCCAAAACATGCTTATTTCACATCATGATCAATTTAAGCTATGTGTTCATATTATTCTTAATCAAAATGGGCATGTCATAGATTAATGTTAATCATCCAAACATCAAAGTCATGGCATACTCATCTAGATTCATCTCCAAAATAATAAGAAAAGCTTAAGTCTAGGCCTTAAACTCATGTTCTTTGTCTAATCATGTATTGTGAGATTTTCATAGTCATTTTCACAAACCATGTGTTCTTCATGTTGGCATAATACATACAAGAAAATCATGGCATACTTGATCATGGAAGAACTTAAACACTAAAGTAGATTATACCATGACTAAGTATTTTAACACATGAATACCATAAAAATCACTAGCTAAGGAATTATATTGTCATAAGATCTAAAACAATGGAGCTCAAAGCATTTAATTCGAATTTTCCATAACCATCCATGTGAATGACAATTTTGCCTTTGGTCATGGGTTTGGAGCACCAAATATCAACCTCCCATGTTGATAGATGCTCCCCCTCAAATAATGCTTATACAATTCTAAAGATAGAGGTTTTAGGTACCCAAATTTTGGGACCTAAAGAACCTTCAATCAAAGACTTTGGCACCCATGCCTTAGTCATTTTCTTTTTAACTTTTTGAACCCTAGAATCATTTGATGGTCTAAATTGGGTTCTTGACATTAATGATACAAAGGTTGATTCCTTAGGTCGGTAACCTATACCGGCCTTGTTGTAAACCGCCCTTTGGGAATTTAGTATCATATCTAAAGTTTTGGAGCTAGATGAGAATTTCTCAAGAACATTCTTGAGATTTTCAACTTTGCTCTTTAAGTCCTTATTGTCATTCTCAAGGGTCTTAACATGCGAGTCATCATGAAAATCATTAACATCCTCTACCCTAGAGGATTTCAATTCTTCTACTTCCAATTTCAACAATTTAACTTTGCTCTTGGATTTTTTTAAGCAACCTAGCTAGACATGCAATGGTTCTATAGCACTTATCTAGTTCGGGAGAGATTACCTCTTCATCATCCGAAGATGATGAAGGCGCGGTTGAGGAGCTTGATTCGTCTCCACTCTCCTCTTCATTTGAATCCTCTATGGCCATGAGGGCACGGTGATGAGTGTACTTCTCCTCTTCTTCTTCGGATGAACTAGAGGACGAATCATTCCATGTGGCCCTCAAGGCCTTCTTTTTCTTCTTTGATTTATCCTCCTTCTTCTTTAACTTTGGACATTCATCCTTGTAATGTCCTTTCTTACTACATTCATAACATGTAATATTAGACTTATCAATCTTAACTTCACTAGGGTTACCTTTACCCTTGAGGCGCCGACTCTTCCTCATCATCCTTCTAACAAAGTTGGTCATCTCGGAGGAAGAAGACCAGCTGCTCTCCTTCTCGGACTCGAATGAGGATGAAGATGAAGAGACTTCCTTCTCCTTCTTCTTCCCCTTCTTCTTCTTCTTCTTATTGTTTCCTGCCACAAAAGCAACCCCTTTCTCCTTTGGGCTTGTGTTAGAAATCTCATGTAGTTCCATCTCACAAAACAAATCTTCTAACTTTACAAAAGATAGATCCTTGGAAACCTTGTAGGCATCCACTATGGACGACCACAAAGTATTCCTAGGGAAGACTTTGAGTACATACCTCACTAGGCCTCTATTTTCTACCTTTTCATTTATGGAGTGGAGACCATTCAACACTTCTTTAAATCGTCCATGGAGTTCACTTACCTTTTCATTTTCTCCTATGGTGAGGTTTTGGAGTTGGCTATGAAGCAAATCCTTCTTGGCTCTCCGGGTGTCTTGAGTTCCCTCATGGAGCTCAAAGATTTTGTTCCATAGGTCCTTTGCACTTGTAAAGGGACCAACTTTGATGAGTTGGTCCTTAGTCATTCCACATTGCAAGGTGACTACAGCCTTAGCATCCGCTTCTCCTTTTTTGATTTGCTCAGCTGACCACATGGAGAAGTCTAGCTCTTTTCCTTCACCATCTCTTGGAAGGATGAAGCCCTCCTTCACGGCAAACCACAAACTGATGTTGGTCTTGAGATAGAACTCCATCCTTGACCTCCAATATGAAAAATCTGTGCCGTCAAAGAATGGAGGTCGGTTTGTGCTGTAGCCTTCTCTTCCAGCCATCTTGTTGTAAGCTCTCGGATGTTAAGCCGTGAACAGAGCCCCAAGCTCTAATACCACTTGTTGGGAACCGGATGGCTAGAGAGGGGGGGTGAATATAGCCAGACACTACAAGTCTTGCTCTTTTGAGAATTTGCTAACACCGTGATGTACAAGGTTCGGGATAACTTGCCCCTACTCTTTGGCGTGCCCGTAAGGTGGGCGATCCCTTGATCGTCGGCAGATCAAGCCCCGGTGAACACCGGATATCAAGCGCCTCCTTCTCGGTGGAGAAACCTCTCCACAATTGCCTCAGTAGATGAATACAAGATAAGCACACGAAACACACAAGAAGGAAGGCTCACAAGGATGTAGTAGAACGCTTAAGCACAAAACACAGAGAGCACACAACCTAGCCCAGCCAAACTCCTCACGTTTTCTGTCTATCTTCGTTGTCGTTGCACCTCTGCCTCTGCTTTGTCTTAAGCCTCTACTCCCTCATCAGGCTCTCCATCAGCATCCACTGAAGCCACAGCCTGACCCCCTGACTCCCTGAGCACTCAGTCCACTGAAGACCCTCTCCAGCTGAGCCTCCGTCAGTTGCCAGCTGCTCTCCAGAAGCCGTTGAGACCTGAAGCAAGGAAACAAACAAACCTGCTAGATGGAAAGCCTCCCATTGACTCTCCTCCAATGTTTGAATCATCCCTGTAAAGCTTGCACACTCCAACAGAGGCTTAGCAATGCATATCAAATGAAATCAGCAAGTAGCAGAGAATCGGCAGTGAAAAGAGTCGCGATCAGAGCTTCTGACAGCGTATTTGAATTAAAGTTCTGTGCCTGATCGGTCACCAGACCGATCAGGAAGGACCCTGATCGGTCACCAGACCGATCCAGAAGTCTTCTGCAAACTCCTGATTGGTCCCCAGACCAATCAGGCTCCTGCCTGATCGGTCACCAGACCAATCAGGCTCCAGCCTGATCGGTCACCAGACCAATCAGGCTGCTTCCAGACCGATCAGGAGTCATCCTGATCCGTGATAGTGAGAACCTTGCGACAAATGATCGTTCACTAGACCGATCTGAGTAGTATCCCTGATCGGTCACCAGACCGATCAGGAGCAGATCAGCAGGGGAACTCAACTCACTGTTCACTCCCTGATCGGTCACCAGATCGATCAGGAGCTGTGCAGTGAGTGAAACACACACTCCCTGATCGGTCACCAGACCGATCAGACATCGCTGGATTGGTCACCAGACCGATCGACGAAGGAGCAGCGTGCCAACTCCCTGATCGGTCACCAGACCGATCCAGGGACGCCGACCTAGCCTTCCAAGCTAGGATTTCATTCACCTTAGCCCTCCAAGCTAAGGATTTTTCAATCTAACTCTCCAAGTTGGGAATTTGCACCTAACCCTCCAAGTTAGGACTTTTCACCTAGCCCTCCAAGCTAGGACTTTTCACCTAGCCCTCCAAGCTAGGACTTTTCACCCAACCCCTCCGAATTAGACCTTCATCCAACCTAGCCCTCCAAGCTAGGCACCTGACCCTCCAAGCCAGGACTTTTTCACCTAACTCTCCAAGATGGGACTTTTCACCTAACCCTCCAAGTTAGGACTTTTCACCTAGCCCTCCAAGCTAGGACTTTTCACCTAGCCCTCCAAGCTAAGACTTTTCACCCACCTCTTCCGAATTAGGACTTTTCAATACCTGGCTTCACTCACCAGGACCCGGCTTCACTCACCGGGATTTCCAACACCTGGCTTCACTCACCAGGACCCGGCTTCACTCACCGGGATTTCCAACACCTGGCTTCACTCACCAGGACCCGGCTTCACTCACCGGGTTTTCAATCACCTGGCTTCACTCACCAGGACCCGGCTTCACTCACCGGGATTTCAATCACCTGGCTTCACTCACCAGGACCCGGCTTCACTCACCGGGATTTCAAGCCCAGTCCCCGACCAGGACTTTAACCCAAATTTGCTCAACCAAACTTAAATCATTGTCAAACACCAAAACAACAACCGGGTCAGACTGCATCAACAATCTCCCCCTTTTTGTTGTTTGACAACCCGATTTAAGTTTAGGTATCAATCAATTGAAGTCCGTTCAATTCTTATAAGGGAATCATGATCCTCCCCCTATAATAACCATAAACTTAATCAGTCATTTTCTCCCCCTTTGTCAAACATCGAAAAGGGTATGGTTATTAAGTTTGAACATACCTCCCCCTCAAACACAAGTCTCTCCCCAAATCCAAAATGATTAAGGTTAAGTTTTGAATTGCACATGAAAACATATACAAAATTATATCATGGTCAAACATGTATATGTTTCATATGACAAGTAAGTCAAAGGATGATTTTGGAATTGCATATGAGAGGCATATACCATAAATGTATCATGGCAACAATGTATATGCATCATACAATAATAAGTGTAGATTTTTGAATTGCATATGGAAACATATACCAAATAATATCATGGTCAAGTATGTATATGTTTCATATGACAAGTAAGGAATGCATCTGTATCTGATATATAGTCCCGATTGGTCTCCGTAACCGATCAGGTTCGTTGATTACTGGATACAGAAATATTTTGATTAGTCTGGGGAGCGATCAGATTTCAGAAAAATTTCGGAAACTCTGATACGTTCCTGATCAGACTGCATTAACAATTTGCATTCCACAACAGGGATGTAGACTCTATTGAGATTCGTTATTTCAGAAAAATTTCTGAAACACGACATTAAGAACAAGAGTCATGACCTCCGGCTAGCCCTCGTCGCTCCTTGTGGGTGGAGAAACCTCACCACAATCACTTTGACAAGATCTGGACACAAAAGACTACTAACTCACTTTACCCAAGCGAGTTTCGTCAAGAAATAGTAGTCTGAAACGAGCCCCTTTAAATAGGGCTCGAATCTGAAACAGCCGCTACCAGTCGACTGGTCCCACTCAGATTCGACCGTTACAGTACAACGTTCGAATTTGCCAGCCTGTTCCAGCCTATACCAGTCGACTGCCCCATGGCCAGTCGACTGGTACACACATAAGCCTAGGGTTTCACTCCCGAGTACAAGTCTCTTCGCACTCAAACCCTCCCGGCTTAGCCCCTGAGTACAATCACTCATACTCAGACCCTTACAACCTGGTTGGCTCTTCACCAGCAGCCTCGACTATTGCCTTCACGCCTTCTTCATCTTCGGCCCTCGTCCCTCGTATGCGCACGCAAACCTCCAGTTTGCCTCCATGCCACCCTTCATGTACGCCTCGAAGTCGCGTCCCTAGGCTCATCGTCCCTACTATCCAACGGTCCCTCGGATGCGCATGCATGCCTCCAGCTTGCCTTCATGTCATCCTTCACCCGAAAACATCAACCAAGTTCATGTGTATCTGTACACCTGCACACTCATGTACACATATGAGAACACAATAAATCCTAACTTAACCATATTGCCCACACACATCAAAACCCTATGATCCTCCAGATCTTCTCAGGGTCGATTGCCTCAACAGGACATCATGCAGAAACAAGGTACGCCCACCACGAAGGTTGAGTTTGCAAGTGTCAATTCCTTTGACTTCAATTCTTGCATTGTTTCCCACGTATATCCACTTATTGCCAGCTGGTACGCGACGGTACTCCACGTACGTAACTCGATCACGAGCTACATGGTTTGTTGCTCCTGAATCTATAATCCACAAAGGATAAGAATCAGCTTACAACACCGAACTAACAACATAAAGCTCATGAAAAGAAGACAAACATGGATTTACCTTTTTCGGCTCAGTACACTCCCGAGCAAAATGGTCCTTCTTGCCACAGTTGTAGCAAGTTAGCTTGCCTTTAGGTTTCTTTCCATACTTCTTTCCTTTCTTCTTGATTGGGTCTTGCACAGTAGTAGCATCAGCTTCTTTTCCCTTACCCTTTCCTTTCTTGAACCATCTTTTCTTATTCTTGGATCCAGAACCTTGAGCTACAAAAGCTTGTTTAGAAATCCTTACGGATTCTATTCTCTCCGCCTCCAGTTCAATATAGCGTGAGACATTAATGAAAGTCTTGATACTCTCACTGTGAGTAAGGTTCTGTTTCATTGTTTCCCAAGAATCAGGAAGGGAACGAATAACTGCCTGAACCTGTTGTTCGTCGGTCAACTCATGACCAACAGTTTTAAGCTCCCGAATCACATTCCCCATTTCTCCCAGATGTTGGGTCATTGTAACATTCGGGCGCTTTTTACAACTGTCAAACTTGATTGTCAGTTGGCGAAGCTTGCTTATACTCACTCCACTGTACTTCTCTCTCAGGGAAACCCAGATGGCATGAGCTGATGGTAGTGGCTCATACTCAAATACCAGGTTATCTACCATTGATCTAATCAATATCCCCTTAGCAGTGGAGTCCTTTTTCTTCCATGCCCTATAGGCATCTAGATCAAGTCTATGCTGTGTAGTTGAACCAACAGCAAGTTCTACCATGAAATGATTTACAGCCTCCAGAACTTCTGTTCCTCAAGAACATATTGTATCTTGAGATGTCATATCTTATAGTTATCCCTATATAATTTCTCTCCCTTGTTCAGTTCGGCTATGATGTTCTTAGTTGTCATGATCTATCATAAATAAACATATTATTCATTAATTCAGTGTATATCATTTGTACATAATTTTTTATTGACTCAATGTAAACTTGACTTGGTTTACGAAATCAAGTGATAACTACGTTTTCACTCATCATTCGTATAATCCAATCTAATTAACATTGATCAATTATATTATATACATCCCATTAAACGAACTAATCATTTGTATTGAATATGAACTAATCATATAATGAACTAATCATTGAATATGAACCAATCATATAATGAACTAATCATTAACAAGTCAGTTAACACATAACATAACTTTATTAAGTAGGCTTAATAAGTTCGTACAACAAACATAACAACAGAATTTAATGAACTAGATAAGTTGACATCATTCCCATAATAAAAAATATTATGGCAGTGGCTATCACTCTCTCGTTCATCTCGAATCGGCCAGTCTCGGGATCTTCCACAGATTCTATCGGATCTTCCTCAAATATTTCAGGATCTTCCTCGAACATTTCAATATCAAGATCTTCCTCAAATATTTCAGGATTTTCCTCAGGCATTTCAACATCCTCCTCAAACATTTCAGGATCTTCCTCAAATATTTCAGAATCTTCCTCATACATTTCAGGATCTTCCTCAAACATTTCAGGATCTTCCTCATACATTTCAGGATCTTGTTCTGGGTCCTCCTCAGAATCTTCTAGATCCTCTGGAAACTCATGGCGAAGTAATTACTTACATAACTCAGCATATGAGATACGACATTCATGACGCCCCATATCTGGTGTGCAACTTCTCTCGCACGCCTTGGCAATGAACAAATCAATGCTCCAATTCTATAGTCATCCAAGATTGGAAACTCTTCCTGCTCGAGTTTCCAAAATAGTCGTCCAATTTTCCTATATTGCCTTGGATTCCATGAATCGGACTATAGTCAACTTCTTCTATCTGTTCCATTAGCTCACGGCATGCTCATAGGAATAAATCGTGTATATCTCATGCGACATCTGGAATTGAAAAAATGACATAGTCAGTACAAACTGACATAAAAATCAGTAACAAAATCAGTATTTTTTTCAATTCACAAATATATGCATAGAAAGAAGCACACAAACAGATAAAAATATATAAGTTTCCTTTACTTTAGTAGCTGCAATTAACTATGCTACTGGACTGATCGATTTGTATGTCTTACTGTTGTTGCTTCACTTAAGCCTACTTAAGTTGGGGTTCAGCATAGTCATCAAATCAGTTAGTTTAGTTCAGATCATTTGATCAAACTGGTTTGGTTAAACCAACTAATGGTTGAACCAAACCGATTGGACCAACCTAATCTCATTAAACTAAACTCGAGTCTAATTTAAATTAATTGAACCAAAGCTAAACTAACTATCGATCACAGCTTCTGGTTGAGCCTCTTCCCTTTTAAAGGGGAGGTCGGCGGTTTGAACCTCCTCTCAACCTTTCTGCTGGTTTTAATAAAACCAAAAAAAAATTTATTAAAACTACCCCCTGCCTGATCGGTCACAGGGCCTGATCGGTCACTGTGACCGATCAGGCACTGCCTGATCTTCTTCTTCTCCACGCCGACGAAACTTTTCTTTTCACCATCATCAGCGTAATGACCACCTCCATCGGCACGTTAGCCGACGATGATGGCTCCAGTCCGCGCGTGATGCGATCGTCGGCCATGGGATGAGAGTTCGCACGATTTCACCCATCATCAGAAGAGAAGAATCGATGATAGCATGGGATTTAGATTACAAAGGTAAATTTTTTTTCATGCTCTTATAATCTAATTGCTCTGATACCAATATTAGATCTTAAGCATGAGTCAATTACATGTAAATAAAACTTACAGTGATCTCCTTCTTCTCTGGTTTCTTCTGATCGCTTGCTGTCACGAGAACAATCACCAAAGGACTAATCCCAATCTGCCACAAACCAAATCCCACTCGAGGAATGCTCCTGTTCTTCTTCTTCGTCTCACCCGATGGATTGCATTTAGACGCGACTTTATAAGAGGAAGAAGTCTCTTCCTCTACCTCCATCAATGGAGGTATTAAAAGTTATTAACGTTGGAAGATGAAGAGGAAGAGGTCCCGTAACTTCTGTAACGCCAACAGAACTCTTGCCTGGTCAAGAGGAAGAGGCAAGAAGGGTTTCAAGAGCAGGAGGAGCCATGGCTGAAGCACAAGGCACCAGCCATCTTCTTCTAGTTTTCTCTTGATCCTGGCAGAGCCACTGGTGAGGTGGAGATAACGTTGACGAAGTCGCTGAGATGCAGGAAGAGGAAAATTGGACAACCAGAGATGCAGGAGGAGAGTCGTCGAAAGCTGCCAAGTCGCCCAAAGGATCCACAAGGGGTAAAGAGTGAGGGAGGAATAAGAATGGAGGTGGAATAATTTCCGGTTCATCCATCCCAATACTCAAGTCAGTCTCCGGGGATGAAAATGAAATGATAAACAATAGATATACTGCATACGTGTAAATGAGTTAAAGCGGCAAATCTTAGAGGGCATTTGGTTTGCTTTATTATTTTTTTATTTTTCAGAAAATCATATTTTCTCATTTTCTGAAAAATAATTTTATTTCATTCTCTAATTTTTCAGAAAACACTATATCTTTTTCTGGAAAACAAGGTTGGAAAATACAAACTAAATGTGTTTTTCAAAAAATCGTATTTTCTACATAAAATGAAAATGGAAAATAAGATTACCAAACACAGCCTTAAGTATTCAACATCTCTTGGCTTGCGGTAGCGGACTCCTTTTATATTATATCATGAGTGACCTTTTTCTTCCAATATTAATGAAGATAAGACGTTTGTCAGAGAGTTATGTTGTCTTCTGTATTATAGTAGATTGTATGGAATTACGCTATGTCAATCATACTGTTACATGTACTTTGACAAACCACATGCTCTGACAACTCATATGAGGTCCACATGTTGGTAGCCAATCAAGATGTCTAGTTTATTGGTATAGGCCGATTGGAGAGGGTGGAAGGAGTGGTGGTTCGGCTCAGTCGGCATGAGTGATGGCTCGACATGGCCAGAATGAGCAGCGGCTCAGCTCGATCGGGAATAGAGGATTTCATTCACCTCCCTTGACTTTAATCCAATTTAACATGCTAAATGATTTTTTTTATATTTGTGAGAACTTTTAATACTCCTGTATCACTACTCCCTCGTATCAGCTTTAATAAAAAGTGGCAAATTACTAAATTGAGTAAAATTTTTTTTGAAATACATGAATCACATACCTTAATTTCAAAATTATTAAATCATGTACTTGATATTTATTTTGCCCTTATTTGTTGAATCGATTATATCACTCGATTATTATATTATAGTAATCGATTTTGACAAAAAAATTTAAATAATTAAAAATTCTTTATGATAAAAATTTTACTATTCTCAATACGGTGTATTAAAGTTTTGTTTGAGAGCATAAATATAATCAAGAGACCTAAACGAGTATAAACGACTTTATTTCATCTCATTCTGAGCACTCTAAGTCTATCAATCAATTTTGGTTAAAAATGACTGATGACTTAGAAAGTTCGAAATAACATGAAGCTGTCTTATGTGTTCAGTCTAATTATTTTGATTATATCGATTATCTTCAAATATCAATTTGGTATATTATATTGAGAATGATGATTTTTTTTAAACGAATAAGATTTTTTAATTACTAAAAAAAATAAATGATTGTTAGTAGCAATTGATTAAAATAGAAATATGTCGTATCAATTGTTATATCATACTAAGTGCTTAAAAATTTTATATATTTTTATGATTAAACATTATGAATTAGATTTAAAAAATTATTGCTCTGAGTATAGTATTTTAAATTAATATTTAAGGGCATGCATATAATCAAAGAAGTAAATAAACATATAAAACTTAGTTTCATATTATTCTAAACACTCTAGATCTATAAGTCGAAATTGACTAATGGACTTAGAGTGTCACACCTCGAGACCAACGTGTTGGTGCTTGGATAGCTAGAGAGGGAAGGTGAATGTAGCCAGACAGAAGAAAATTGAACTTTTTGAAATTTCTGCACTTGAAGGTTAGCAGCGGAAGAAACAAATAGAGGCAAAAAAACAAATACAAGCTGAAAACTGAAACTACCAGCAACCCAAAAACGCTAACTCAGAGGATTTACAAGGTTCGGGGATAACTTGCCCCTACTCCTTAGCGTGCTCGTAAGGTGGGTGATCCTTGATCGTCAGCAGATCAAGCCCCGGGAAATTCAGATAAAATAACACCTCATTCTCGGTGGAGAAACATCTCCACAGCAAGTCTCAATAGAATATATGGAATGAAAGCACAGAGACAAAACAAACTTACAGAGCACAATGAACACAAGAAAGAAACACTTCATCGAGCTCACTCAGCACAACTCTCATGCAAGAGCTCCCCGCTCTTCGTGTATGCTTGCTGATGGACTCGCCAAGCTCTCCTCTGATTCAAAGTGCTCAAGTTGCAGAAGCTTCAAAGAATGCTCAAGAGTATGCTTCAAGGTGCAGAATGAATGAGCGTTGTCGCAAGAAGAGATCCAATCCATATTCTCTTCTTCGCTAGCCACACTTAACCTGCTGTTGCTGTCGCCAGACGCTCCTCTGCAGCTCCCAGCTGCTCATCTGCAACTGCCCCAACTACACTTACCTCTCCTGGACTCCCTGAACTCTCCTCAGCCGAGCCCCAGTCAGCATCTTAGCTGTTGCAGTCGTCCGTTGAAACCTGAGAAGAGGAAAACGTCAAAACTGTGTCACCGAAAGATCTCAGTTGACCCTCCTCCACTATTTGAAATCATCTCTGTCACCTGCACACTTAACAGAAGTTTAGCAAATGAAATCAAACGTGAATCAGAGGAAATCAGAGTTATCAGAACGAAATCAGAGCGAATCAAAACGCGATCAGAATTCTGATAGCGTATTTGAAATAAAGTTTTCAACTACTGATCGGTCACCGGACCGATCAGAGAGGACCCTGATCGGTCACCAGACCGATCAGGGTAAGCCCTGAACGATCAGGCTCCAGCCTGATCGGTCCACAGGGAGAAACCAAGAATCGCGGCTTCTTGTGATCGGCCACACTAACCGGATACAGATCATGGATCGGTCACCGGACCGATCCAACACTTGCTGGAGGAATTGCAGCTCTCGGAGGTTAAAGCCCTGATCGGTCCCCAGACCGATCAAGTTGTGCCCTGATCGGTCTGGTGACCGATCAGGTCACTCCCTGACCGATCAGGATCCATCCTGATCGGTCAGGATGAGGATTCTGCGACAGTTTGATCGGTCAGATTGACCGATCAAATTTCCTCACAGAACCTTGTGAACCCAACTGACTTCTCCCTGATTGGTCACCAGACCGATCAGAGGCCAAACAGAAACCTTTCTGTTCTCTCCCTGATCGTTCACCAGAACGGTCAGACACTACTAGGTTGGTCACCAGACCGATCCACTACAGGGAGTTCGTGCCAACTCCCTGATCGGTCTCCAGCCCGATCCAGCTTCGACCAAATCAGTCCTAAGTCTAGAAAACAGCCTCCCTAGCCTTCTCTGACTCATTCTGGTCCCAGAGAACGAGCTCACGTGCCCTCTCCGACCAGTACACGCACTGCTCAATCCCCCGGACCAAGACTTCGTGCCCAGCTTCACTCACCGGGACTTCATTCAACCTAGCTTCACTTGCTAGGACCTGGCTTCACTCACCAGGGTTTCCAATCACCCGGCTTCACTCACTCTGGGTTTCCAATCACCTGGCTTCACTCACCAGGGTTTCCAATCACCCGCTTCACTCACCGGGACCCGGCTTCACTCACCGGGGTTTCCAATCACCCAGCTTCACTCACCGGGACCCGGCTTCACTCACCGGGGTTTCAGTAACCCGGCTTCACTCACCGGGAGTCGTGCCCAGTCCCCGACCAGGACTTAATTCAGACTCATCTTATTAACCTAAACTAAAATTGGTGTCAACACCAAAACAACAATCAGGGTCAGACTGTATCAACAATTTCCCCTTTTTGTTGTTTGACTACCCGATTTTATGTTTAGGAATTTGAAATCAATTGTAGTAAACCAATCTCACTATCGTAGGAGAATCAGGGTCCTCCCCCTACAACATTTAACCTCGTAATTATCCTAAACTTAACTAACCACACTCTCCCCCTTTTTCAAACACCGAAAAGGGTGTAGACAAGTTGTTATGTTTAAAATACCTCCCCCTCAACCCAGGGGTCTCTCCCAAAAACAACAAAGGATATGATTAATTCGAAGTCATATGAAAGACATATGATAAAGATAAAGTATGATAGGAAAATCATATGCATTATATGAAACAGAGGACGACATGAAATAGCAATAATCAGGAAATAGCAAGTCATACTTGAAAACAGTCAGATAGTCAGATACATCACAAGTCATGGAAGCATAATCAGAGTACAAACACAATCAATCCTCAGCAGAGGGGTCGTCAGACTGCATGGGGTCATAAGATGTGTCCTCGACCGGTATGAAACTCCCAGGAGCAGCGCTGCTAGTGGGCGCAAATCCAGGAAGTGTAGGCTGGTACGGATGACCAGCTGCCCAAATGCGCCACTCTGCAAACCATGCCTGCTGCTCGGAACGGATCCCAGAGACGTCTGACTCTATCGTGAGTAATCTATGGTCGATAGATTGAACCTGAGAGCTGATCCCCTGTCGCCAGAGCTCTGAAACATGAAGCTCATGCTGGATCGTCTGCTCTAGCTCTGCGACCTGCCACCGGAGGTCAGGATCCGGCTCGTACTCGTAGTCAGCTGCTGCGGGCGCCTCCTGATGAACAACCGGAGCTGCTGGTACCTGAACGTGGGCGGCCCGTGGTAACTCTCCTAACCCCCTACCATCCTTCCATAGAAGGCCCTGGTCCTGAAGTCCAACAATGATGCCAGACTTGGCAAACGCGCGTCTGCCAAGTCGGCAATCCTGCCGAACCATGGGCACGGCCCTACCCTTGGACACATCTATACCGACTGTCTGAAGCCAGTCAGTAATGATGTGCCCAAAAGGCATGTAGACAGTGCGACGGCTGGGCTCTTTGTAGGAGACGATGGACTTGAAGATACTCACCATGATATCAAAATCTAACTGTCGATGCATCCATAGAGCATCAGACAATGGAATGGGCGGATCTCAGAAAGAGGTTTTGAAGTTATGGGCAGAATGCATTGGGTGATGATCTTGAAAAGAATATAATCTACAGGAGACAATCTAAGTGCAGCAAACATAGGGAAGTCACTGTCGAGCTCATTGAGTCCATCCGGCCTGGGGTGGCTGAAAAAATACTCGTATATGGAATCTGGAGTGACATCCAAGAATGGAACAGGTAAACTGGCTGGAAGGGTAGGAAACATGGAAAAGCAATTCGGTGAACGCCGAAAGCCCAGCTACTCTGAGAAAGTAGAGTAAGTAAAATCTAGGTCTTTCTTGGCCACCCGGGTAGTGTACGTATGAATACCAGCTGTGGAATAAAGGTTATTATAGAATTCGGAGACCAAGTCGACATTGATCTCGCGTTCCATAAAAAGAAAAGACTCCATATTATAGAACTCGATGATTTGTTTGACCGTGGGACAATTGTCGTAGACAAAGGATCTATCTACGTTACGACAAGGGAGAGGCTTAAATGTAGTGTTGAGGAACTTCTGTTCGAAGTAGGAACTCACAAATCTAGAACTACCAGAGGGTTGGGGTCTTTGGGATGGTCTAGATGATGATGAACCCTTTCCCTTGGAGGTTCCCTCAACAGGTTCTTTGCCCTTAGAAGATTTTCTAAACATTTGATAAAAGGTCAATGGCAACAGATTGGAGTTTAAAAGCCACGGTACAAGAAACAAATTTGAAGTTAAGGGCATGGTATTGAATTTGATCAGATGAATCATAACAAAAACAAGGATCAATTACAATCAAGGTCATGTCACAGATTGAATTGATGAAGTGAACACAAAAATTTGATCATGTAGGGTAAGGTTTAATCAATGAAAAATTTGATCATGTAGGGTAAGGGATCACGACAAGGTTACGGCAAACACACCACAATGTGAAACATGATGATTAGTAGATCATTAGGAAGCGCAAAAATCATAATAACTGCAAGAATGATAAACACCAAATAAAAATCGCATAAAATGCTTACTTTGGTGTCATTCGGTTGGTTGAGTTGGTTGAGTTGGTTGAGAGAAATCACTCGGCTGAGTTGCACAGAGATAGAACACACAAGTGGCGCTTCGCAAGAAGGAACACAAGAGCAAAAGAGTAACTCACGGCAGCCACACCACTTGTGCAAGAAGGATCTCAGGAGCTAGAGAGATCTCAGGAGCCAGAGAGGAACTCCCAACAGCGCAGAAGTAAATCAATCCAAAGGAACAAGAGCAGAAGCAACTCGAGCGACAATTCACAGAACTCACGCACAACAGGGAACTCACGCACAGCAGGGAGAAGATCGCAAGAAGTCACGCACAGGAAGAAGAAATGCAGGAAGAAGATGAAGAAAGGCAACGATTTGCACAGGTAGAAGGGTCGGCTAGGTTTTGGAGGTATAAGGGTATGAAGTTAATAGGTTGGTGGACCGATCCACCAACTGGATTTAATGTGATCGATCAGATCACCGTTCGATCTGGGGAACCCAGACCGATCAGGGAACCTCCTGATCGGTCTGGCTGGGTCCTGATCGATCGGGTGACCGATCAGGGAAGCCCCTGATCGGTCTGCCGATCGATCAGGGAGCGAACAGAGAGTTTTGAGCTATTTTTCGTGAACCTCCTGATCGGTCTGTGGACCGATCAGAAGGGTGGCCAGATCGGTCGGTGGCCCGAACAAATCCAAGACAGAAGGACTTGAATGGATTGTCGCGAAATTTCGTGATCAGTTTGTATGACCGATCAAGCCAACCCCTGATCGGTCTAGTGACCGATCAGGGATCGAACAGAAGGTTCTGAACCTTCTGTGAGCTCACTGATCGGTCTGTGGATCGATCAGCCAACTTTTGATCGGTCTATAGACCGATCAGATATCAGTAATTGTCTGAAATGTTTCAGAAATCATAGTTTCAGACATCCTCTCGAATTCTGATAAGATCAGATGGAAGTTTATTGATCTTGGAGGTGTTCTCTCGACTAGAATTGATCCCATAACAAGAATCAAAAGTCCTTATGGATTTAACAACCTCTCGGTTGTAAAAATAAGAACCCAACCAATGAAGTCATAATCAATCAAAAACAACCATCCAATTTGAAACAAGTTAGTATAAAAAACACAACTCCAATCAAGTTTTCTTGATTGGAATGTCCAAGTATGATCATGGAACCAAATACACATGTATTATGCATTGGTTTTCCCCATACTTGGTCAACTTAATGATTTTTGTCTCGTCAACCTAATTTCTCAAGGGATGCATTAACAATTTGAGTAATTAGGTTGATCCTAGCATCTCACCCCATTTCTAGCAAACAAAATCATTTTGTTAAACCTTATAGTTTGTGTGAGATGTCCCCAAGTTGCCCAATAATTGTTTCCCAACAATTTGAAACGATCATGAAGGGTTTTGTTCTTTTTCAATCCTATGAAGCGCGGCACATTCCCAACTCCCTTCGTAAGAAACTAAATTCATTTTCAGGGAGTGGTTTAGTGAAAATGTCTGCTAGATTTGATTTTGACTCTACATGTGAGAGTACAATGTCTCCTCTAGCAACATGATCCCTAATGAAGTGGTGACACACTTCAATGTGCTTGGTCCTAAAATGATGGACTGGATTCTTTGTAAGGTTTATCGTGCTTATGTTGTCACACAACACTTGCACACCCTTGTAGGTTAATCCATAATCCTCTAGTGTGTGTATCATCCACAACAATTGTGATACACTCTCTCCCATGGCGATATATTCTGCCTCAGTCGTGGAGAGAGCAACACAATATTGCTTCCGACTTGACCAACTAACTAACGATGATCCTAAGAATTGACAACCCCCACTCGTGCTCCTCCGATCCAACTTGCACCCAGCATAGTCGGAATCGGTGTAGCCAATCAAGTCAAATGACTCGGTACGGGGGTACCAAAGACCTACTCCAATTGTGCCCTTAAGATATCTCAAAATTCTTTTAACGACAATCAAATGAGATTCCTTGGCATAGACTTGGTACCTAGCGCACATACCCACAGCAAAAGAATATCAGGTCGACTAGCTGTGAGGTATAGCAGACTACCTATCATGCTCCGATATTGAGTTAGGTCAATAGGCTTACCACTCTCATCATTGTCTAATCTTGTGTTCGTTGCCATGGGAGTGGTTACCTCTTTAGAATCACTCATGTTAAATTTTCGGAGCATCTCTTGAGTGTATTTGGATTGGTGCACATGAATCCCGTCTCGAGTTTGTTTGATTTCGAGTCCAAGGAGGAAGGTCAACTCTCCCACTAGACTCATCTCAAATTCACTCTCCATGTGTCCAATAAATTCATTCAAATAGCCCTTGTTATTTGAGCCACAAATTATGTCATCGACATATACTTGGGCTACAAATATGTTGTCACCATCTCTTCGTAGAAATAGTGTAGGGTCTATTTGTCCTCTCACGAAGCCTTTTTCGATAAGAAATGTGGACAACCGCTCATACCAAGCCCGAGGTGCTTGTTTAAGGTCGTAGAGTGCCTTCTTGAGCTTGAACACGTGGTTTGGAAATTCAGAATTTTCAAACCCCGGAGGTTGTTCGACATAGACCTCTTCTCTTATGAAACCATTTAGGAAAGCTGATTTGACATCCATTTGATAGAGTTTGAAACCTCGATGTGCTGCAAATGCAAGCATCAATCGGATGGATTTTAATCGTGCCACGGGAGCATAGGTCTCATCGTAATCAAGGCCTTCAACTTGACTGTAGCCCTTGGCTACTAAGCGTGCCTTGTTTCGTACGATTTCTCCCTTATGGTTCAATTTATTTTTGAAGACTCATTTGGTTCCAATAATGGTGGTCTTCTTAGGTCTAGGGACTAAATTCCAAACTTGGCTTCTCTCGAATTGACCTAATTCGTCCTGCATGGCAATGATCCAATCGGGATCATTCAATGTCTCGTCAATTTTCCTAGGTTCAATTTCTGAAATTAAGGCAACCTCATTAGCCTCATTCCTAAAGAATGATCTAGTTCTAACCCCATGATGGATATCTCCAACAATTTGGTCTTGGGATGACTAGAGGCTAACCTAGTTTACCTTGGTGTTGGAGGTGCTTCTTGGATGGTGTCACTAGACACAGGCTCAGCCTCAGGATCCGGCTGAGCTTCATGTTGTCTAGGCTCACCATCATCAGATTCATCAACACCATCTCCAACACTCGGACTCTCATTCAAACCTAGTTTCCTAAGTTCGAATTGAACTTCTTCTACATCTTCTGATTGATCAATCGCTTTTGGAATTTCCTCAAAAACAACATCAGAAGATTCTTCGATTAATCTAGACTTCTTGTTATAGACTCGGTAAGCTTTGCTGACGAGGGAGTACCCGACCAGTATCCCTTCATCAGCTTTTGCTGTGAACTTTCCAAGATGGTCCTTGGTGTTTAGAATAAACACCTTACACCCAAACACCCTAAGATGTTTAATTGTAGGTGGTTTTCCAAACCAAAGTTCGTGAGGAGTCTTTCTTAAAAATCTATGTATGAGGACTCGGTTTTGCACGTAGCAAGCTGTGTTCACAGCTTCAGCCCATAAGTAACTCAGTAAAGAGTACTCATTGAGCATGCTTCGTGCAGCCTCTTGTAAGACTCGGTTTTTCCTCTCTACAACACCATTTTGCTGTGGTGTCCTAGGAGTGGAGAACTCATGTCTATATCCTCTCTCTTGACAAAGTTCTAAAAATCTTTGATTTTGAAATTCTCCTCCATGATCACTCCTAATTGTTTTAATTATTGTTGATATTTCATTTTCAATTCTTCTACAAAATGAAATAAAAACATCTAGAGTTTGATCCTTATATTTTAGAAAATAGGTCCAAGTATATCTAGTAAAATCATCAATGATCACAAAACAATATCTACTATCATTCAAAGATATAATTGTACTACAATCAAATAAATTCATGTATAGTAAATCTAAAGCGGTAGAAGTACTTACAGTGTTTTTACCTTTGTGTGATGATTTTGTTTGCTTACCCATTTGACATGCATCACAAAGTTTGTCTTTTTCGTACTTGATGCTTGGTAAGCCACGAACTAGTCCCTTGTTGGCCAACTTCCGGATGTTCTTCATGTTCACATGTGTCAATCTCTGGTGCCAAAGGGTGGACTCATCTTCTCTTGACATGAAACACTTAACAGAAGTATTAATAGCACTTTTAAAAGAAACTTGATAAATATTATCTACCCTTGTGTCTACTAGTACCGTGTCAAGTGTGTCATTTTGTCTAACTAGATATTGACTTGAATGAAAATCAATTGTGTAACCCGCATCACATAATTGACTGACACTTAGGAGATTAAATGTCATCCCCTTGACTAGAAGGACATTTTTAATTCTAAGACATTCGGATATTTGAATGTCTCCTATCCCTACAACCTTAAGACTACCATTGTTACCAAAAGATACATTAGCTCTACTTTTGCTTTGAAGGGTAGTGAATAAAGATCTATCACCGGTCATATGTTTGGAGCACCCACTATCAACGAACCAAGTTGATAGATGCTCCCCCTCAATCAAAGCCTACACAATACGAAAAATGGAAGATTTAGGTACCCAACTCTTGGGACCTAAAGCATCTACAATGCATGACTTAGGCACCCATGCCTTGACTACTTTCTTTTGGATCCTAGAAGTCTTAGGTGATCTAACATGAGTCCTAGACATCAAGGAAACAATAGTCGGTTCTTTAGGTCGGTAACCTATACCGGCCTTGTTGTAAACCGCCTTTTGAGCATTTAAGATCATATCCAAAGTCTTGGAGCTAGTTGAGAATTTCTCAAGAATATTCTTGAGTTTCTTAACCTCACCCTTCAAGGCTTTGTTTTCATCTTCTAACATTTCTACATGCAAATCATCAATATCCTCATCCTTAGAGGATTTCAATTGTTCTACTTCTACTTTTAATGATTTAACCTTTTCTTTTGACTTCTTTAACAATTCGGTTAAACATGCAATAGTTCTATAGCATTTGTCTAATTCGGGAGAAATTACCTCTTCATCATCCGAAGATGATGAAGCCGCGTTTGAGGAGTCCATGGATTCATCATTGCTCTCCTCATCTTTAATAGCCACGAGAGCTACATGGCGAGTGCTCTTCTCCTCTTTCTCTTCTTCGGATGAGCTAGAAGAAGACTCATCCCACGTGGCCTTCAAGGCCTTCTTCTTCTTCTTCTTCGATTTCTCCTCCTTCATCTTTAGCTTTGGGCAATCTTTCTTGTAATGCCCTTTCTTGCTACACTCAAAGCAAGTAACATTAGTTTTATCAATTGTAACTTCACTAGGGTTACCTTTGCCTTTGTAGCATCGACTCTTCCTCATCATTCTCCTTACGAAATTAGCCATCTCGGATGAAGGTGACTCGCTACCATCCTCCTCGGACTCGGACTCGGACTCGAATGAAGACGAAGAAACCTCCTTCTCCTTCTTCTTTTCCTTCTTCTTCTTGGTCTTGTCCCCTGCTACAAGAGCAATCCCCTTCTCCTTGGGGCCTTTGTTAGCCATTTCGTGTAGCTCCATTTCACAAAATAAATCATCCAATTTGACAATTGACAAGTTCTTAGAAACCTTGTAGGCATCCATCATGGATGACCACAAGGCATTCCTTGGAAAAGCTTTTAGAACGTACCTCACAAGGTCGCGGTTCTCGACCTTTTCATCAATGGAGTGGAGACCATTGAGTATCTCCTTGAATCTACCATGAAGTTCACTTACCGTTTCACTCTCCTTCATGATGAGATTTTGTAGTTGATTGAGGAACAAGTCCCTCTTGGCTATCCTTGAGTCCCGGGTGCCTTCATGAAGCTCGATGAGCTTGTTCTATAAATCCTTTGCGCTTGTGAAGGGACCAGCTTTGATTAGTTGGTCCTTGTTCATCCCACATTGCAAGGTAACCACCGCCTTCGCATCGGCTTCTCCTTTGCGCGTTTGCTCAGCCGACCACCGCGAGGACTCCAACTCTTTTCCCTCCGCGTCTCTTGGAGGAATGAATCCTTCCTTCACGGAGAACCACATCCCAATATCGGTCTTGAGGTAGTACTCCATGCGAGATCTCCAATACTGAAAATCAAATCCGTCGAAGAAGGGAGGTTGGGTGGTGCTAAATCCTTCTCTCATTGTCATTCTTGTTGACTCTCGGGTGTTAATTCGTTTGAGCAGAACCTCGCTTTGATACCACTTGTTGGTGCTTGGATGGCTAGAGAGGGGGGGGTGAATGTAGCCAGACAGAGGAAAATTGAACTCTTTGAAATTTCTGCACTTGAAGGTTAGCAGCGGAAGCAACAAACAGAGGCAGAAAAACAAATACAAGCTGAAAACTGAAACTACCAGCAACCCAAAAACGCTAACTCGGAGGATTTACAAGGTTCGGGGATAACTTGCCCCTACTCCTTGGCGTGCCTGTAAGGTGGGCGATCCCTTGATCGTCGGCAGATCAAGCCCCGGGAAATCCGGATAAAATAACACCTCCTTCTCGGTGGAGAAACATCTCCACAGCAAGTCTCAACAGAATATATGGAATGAAAGCACAGAGACAAAACAAACTTACAGAGCACAATGAACACAAGAAAGAAACACTTCACCGAGCTCACTCAGCACAACTCTCACGCAAGAGCTCCCCGCTCTTCGTGTATGCTTGCTGATGGACTCGCCAAGCTCTCCTCTGATTCAAAGTGCTCAAGTTGCAGAAGCTTCAAAGAATGCTCAAGAGTATGCTTCAAGGTGCAGAATGAATGAGCGTTGTCGCAAGAAGAGATCCAATCCATATTCTCTTCTTCGCCAGCCACACTTAACCTGCTGTTGCTGTCGCCAGACGCTCCTCTGCAGCTCCCAGCTGCTCATCTGCAACTGCCCCAGCTACACTGACCTCTCCTGGACTCCCTGAACTCTCCTCAGCCGAGCCCCAGTCAGCATCTTAGCTGTTGCAGTCGTCCGTTGAAACCTGAGAAGAGGAAAACGTCAAAACTGTGTCACCGAAAGATCTCAGTTGACCCTCCTCCACTATTTGAAATCATCCCTGTCACCTGCACACTTAACAGAAGTTTAGCAAATGAAATCAAACGTGAATCAGAGGAAATCAGAGTTATCAGAACGAAATCAGAGCGAATCAGAACGCGATCAGAATTCTGATAGCGTATTTGAAATAAAGTTTTCATCTACTGATCGATCACCGGACCGATCAGAAAGGACCCTGATCGGTCACCAAATCGATCAGGGTAAGCCCTGAACGATCAGGCTCCAGCCTGATCGGTCCACAGGGAGAAACCAGGAATCGCGGCTTCTTGTGATCGGTCACACTGACCGGTCACATATCATGGATCGGTCACTGGACCGATCCAACACTTGCTGGAGGAATTCCAGCTCTCGAAGGTTAAAGCCCTGATCGGTCCCCAAACCAATCAGGTTGTGCCCTGATCGGTCTGGTGACCGATCAGGTCACTCCCTGAACGATCAGGATCCATCCTGATCGGTCAGGATGAGGATTCTGCGATAGTTTGATCGGTCAGATTGACCGATCAAATTTCCTCACAGAACCTTGTGAACCCAACTGACTTCTCTCTGAACGGTCACCAGACCGATCAGAGGCCAAACAGAAACCTTTCTGTTCTCTCCCTAATCGTTCACCAGAACGGTCAGACACTACTGGGTCGGTCACCAGACCGATCCACTACAGGGAGTTCGTGCCAACTCCCTGATCGGTCTCCAGACCGATCTAGCTTCGACCAAATCAGTCCTAAGTCCAGAGAACAGCCTCCCTAGCCTTCTCTGACTCATTATAGTCCAGAGAACGAGCTCAAGTGCCCTCTCCAACCAGTACACGCACTGCTCAATCCCCCGGACTAAGACTTCGTGCCCAGCCTCACTCACCGGGACTTCATTCAACCTAGCTTCACTCGCTAGGACCTGGCTTCACTCACTAGGTTTTCCAATCACCCGACTTCACTCACCGGGACCTGTCTTCACTCACCAGGGTTTCCAATCACCCGGCTTCACTCACCAGGACTCGGCTTCACTTACCGGGGTTTCCAATCACCCGGCTTCACTCACCGGGGTTTCAGTAACATGGCTTCACTCACCGGGAGTCGTGCTCAGTCGCCAACCAGGACTTAATCCAGACTCATCTTATTAACCTAAACTAAAATCGGTGTCAACACCAAAACAACAATCAGGGTCAGACTGTATCAACACAACGGAGCCGCTGATCTAATATAAAATCGGACAACATCTCCCATATTCGACGAATAATTTACACAAACATACAACACACGCGGTTCATAATTTAGCCTCAGACCTCAAAACAGATATAAATCATAAGGAAATAACCGTATTACAATACTGAAAATCGTAAAACTCACCTGAGCTGCCCCCAAGGCAGGCACGCAGCAAAAACACCTGCACAAAGTCCAACAAAGGACTCAAAAATACAATACTGCATGAATGAATCATAATACAAATCCACGGTATCGAAATGAATACAACACCCTTGACAATGCTATAATGAAAATAAAAATGCACGGAACACCCGACAACTGGAGTCGTGGGAACCCAGGACCGACAACTAGTCTCCTCCGGCGAGCTATCAACCTAAAAACAAAAAACATTGTGATGGGTGGTGAGTTCAAGTGGACTCTGCGGGTATAGAGAATGATATGCATGGCTGAACAAAAATAGCTGAATAAGCTATACAGAAACAACAGGATACATCTCAGCAGGAATATTAGAATATGCATAACTGAAAGTAACAAATGACTGTATATACCAGAAAATCAGTCTATCCTGATCATAAAAGGCTCGTATCATACGAGCAAGTACAGAGTCATCAAACCACACAAATGATATATCCTATATGTGTATGTCAAACAAGTTCAGCAAATAAATTCAGCAATCACAATCAAATGCACAATGTATCATATGCACATGATGCAATGACATGGTCACCCTTGATACCAATCAAGGCACCGAGACATGCAATAATGTGTCGGCCGAGTGGGTAGGGTTGTGACACTATACGTACTCTGCCATCACTGTTCCTGAGTGACCAAGTGGATAGGATGCTAGCAGGGGACCACCTCCTACCCACAGATATATATATATATATATATATATATATATATAAGGGACCATCGCTTTCATCTCCTCTGGTCTATGGAAAGAAAAGGGATCTCTGCTTGCTACCACACTTCGGAACCACTACCCATAAGTGGTCGAGTGGAACAGTCAATAGTAGCCATTAACCCATGAGTGGTCGTGTGTGCATATAATGTACTGCAAGACGATAGGCACAACCACAAGGGAGTCGCTGATCGCCGACATGCAACAGTACAGGGATGGTGCATGGCTCTAAACACATACAACCCTCCCGGTCATCATACATAACTCAACCTAACATGCACAGGTCGATCACAGGTGTAATAACCTAACCATTATGCATCTAGGTGCATATGCAAGTGATAACAGAAATCAAGCTATGCAGATATAAGGTGACATGTCTCTATATCTACGCACACATGCATACATCATTACTATACATAGACAGATATCAATAAATGAGACTGTATAGAAAGAAATAGATCATCTCAAAGATCAAGTAAAAGTATCAAGCAGGATAACAAACGGTAGCAGATTTAAGATAAATAAACCTACTGAAATAAGCAAAAATAGTCATGCATAAAGATAATGTGGGACTACAGATACAAGCAAGAAGTACCTGCCTCAAAGTGAAGATGCTCGTATCAAAGAGAACCTCCTGTCCAATAATCAGCAATAATAAGTCCAATCCATGTCCTATATCAAAGGACATATTTAAATAGCTATTACCAAGGATAGTAACTAGGTAACAAGTCCTTAAACCATTTTAGGGTTAACCTACTCATCCTATTCCATTTAATTACATAATTAAATGATTAGCTCTTGCTAATTTGGGTTTAGGTTCAGGTTTAACTCAATGGATCACCTCAACTAAACCGGCCTAACCTATAAACTAAATAGCTCCAAGATGTAAAATGCAATTCAGACCCTAATTGCATCGAAACAGAACTACACCACATCAAACCAAAAATCTAAAATAAACCCATGCAAATCCGTCTAAGTTCAGATTACTAAACTATCCCTGTACCTAGCAAGGATCAAACCCCAAGATACTCATCCCATGGCCAGTTCAATAACAATCTATGCCGTAAGAAACTGAACCAAGAATCAAAACATTCTACAAGTCTAAACGGTTCGGGATGAAGAGATACACCAACCACGTTCCTATAGAACACTTAGATCCTATCTAAATCAAGGTGGAACCATCCACACAATAAACCTCACGGCAAAGCCAAAAGCTACCTCCCAACCAAATGAATCAAAGTGTTATGCTACGACCTAATCCCAACTTCACTTTAAAACACAAAATCTGATCCACACCACCATTATTGATTCAACAACATAGCTATACAAAGAAGAATCAAATTCCAGCCAAAGAACTGAAATTGCTATCCTTAAATTCCTCTAATTCCAAATCCAACACATAATTACCAACCCATATGGCCTATGGAAAGACTGACTACCCAAGTAATCAAAGTCCAAACTCAAGCTTAAAGAAGCTCAGCTCACGGTAGGAAAGGAAGAAGGGACCAAGACCTCATAACCAAGCTACTAACAACAACTTGAATTAAGCTACAAGCCTTTCGTTACAGCACCAACCATACTACATGGCAACCCCATCCTAGGATCAGCAAATAGAACCAAATCTTATTCCATAACAGAACCAATTCAAGTAGAGATACTACTCAAGCTGTAATCATCCTAAGAACACAACACCAGCTTCTTAGTGGAGCTCACGGTAGAGAATGCAAAACAAAATAAACTCAACTACCCTTCAAACCCAACTCAATTACAACAATAACAACAATTGGAAATAACAAACCCTCAAGGCAAAACTCACGGTTGTAATGGAAAACCAAGCCTAACTCCACATAGATCAAACCAACCCAATCAAATTACCTCTTATCAATTACTGAGCTAAGAAATTACAAGCCAAGAAAAACTAAGGCTACGTTTGGTATGCTTGTTTTCCATTTTCATTTTCTGTAGAAAATATGATTTTCTGAAAAATGTGTTTGATTTGCATTTTCCAACCTTATTTTCCAGAAAAATATATATCGTTCTCTGGAAAACTAGAGAATGAAATAGTCATTTTCTAGAAAATGAGAAAATACGATTTTCTATAAAAAATAAAAATAGAAAATGAAGCAAACCAAATGCCCCCTAAGATCTTACTGAAATTTAGCACACCCGTTGACCTCCTTCCTCCTTTATTTCGCTCCAAAGAAAACCAGCCAAATGATCCAACATCCTCACCATTGAGCGGCCCCTTCTTCCTTGCTGGAGACTGACAGTGAGCTCGCAATCTCGAATCAAACAATGACCAGATCATATTGTTGGGTATGGCTTGGCGGGTTTCCCTAGCGAATACTTGGTCGTCCTTGAGAGACCTCTCCATGTCTACGGATTAAAAAATTTAATCCGAATGGAGACCCATCTCCCAACGACCATCTCGTCATCGTATCGTTCGGTACGAATTACAACTTGGCCAATCACAAAGATCGAGCCTTATAATTCTTCTAACCAAACGACCGCGGAAGAGACGACGAGTGGATCGCCAGTTTTTGAGTTTATATTCGGGGTCCAAATAATTAGTTATTATCTACGATTAACAATAATCAAAACAACAATAACTAATTGTTAACCACATAAAATGACGAGACAAGAAACTAGAGCCGAGAGAGAAATATACATCTCTTTACCTCGTAGCCTTCTACCTTATGTTCCTTCCCTCCTGGACGTCATGTGGGTGACGAGCTACCGAGAACCGAGATCATCAAGGCACCTACCCATCCTTTCTTCTATCTTCCTTCTTCCTTGGCCGAAATACTAACCTTCACTCTTTTGTGTTACCACGCGGCCAAGATGGAGGCCACCGCCTCCTCGCTTGCTCCGGCTCCAAAGAATGAAGAGTAAGATGAAGTAGAAGAAGAAGAAGAGATTGGATCTCTTCCTCACCGCCCTTAACCAGCCGATCACCCTCCTCCTCCCTTAATTATCGCCACCGACCAAGAACCAAGAGAAAGACCTCCTTTCTTGACCCGCCGGCGTCGACCAACCACTCCTCCTTATTGATGGCATGCACACAATGAAGAGGAAGAGGAAAGGAGGAGAAAAGAGCTTCTTTTCTTCCTCCCACCTATTGGGGCAATCTATGGTCCGGAGTGACCATGTGTTTTGATATTTGGGCAAAGGGTTTAAGTTAGGTGTTAGGTTCACCCTTGTGTTTTGATATGTGTAATTGAGTGTGTAGGTTTGCAGAATACATATATGTTGGATCGGAGAAAATCGATAGAGGGGGGGTGAATATCGATCTAGAATTTTTCGAAAAACTAGAGCAATTACGCAGTGGAAAATAACAAAACAATCACAAACATAAGTTGGTTTTACTTGGTTCAGAGTCGCGATCGGCTCCTACTCCAAGGCTCACGGTCCTTGACCGTTTACGTTGGGCAATTCTATATTCGAAAAAATCTTTTACAACCTCAAGTATAAATATATAATTGGAATTGAAATTGCAACACTTTTCGTAAATTAAATTTACCGACGCCCGAGGTGGATCGAAGTTCGGAGTAGAGGGTCGTCGTCGGTGTTGGAATCTCAATGTCGGAGCTTGTCGGAGCGTAGCGCTTGAACGAAAGTGCTTGGAGCGTTGCGAAAGAAGTTATTTGAAGCCTTGGGGGTGAACCCCCTTTTATAGCAGCCATAGGGGCGCCTGTGTCGATGGGGGCGCCTGACACGTGGCCTCTCCTGCGCGAACTCCTATCCGCAAGCTCGGTCAGTGCTTATCCCCTTCACTGGGGCGCCTGGGCTGATGGGGGCGCCTGTGTTAACACAGGCGCCTGGGCTAACTTGGCCCAGAGGCTTCATGGCAGTTTGCTTCGATGGTTCTGTTTTGGCCTTGACCTGGGGCGCCCGTATCCATCCGGGCGCCTAGCACCAGTGAGACGCCTCACTCCTTTGAGGCGCCTTAGCTGCAGAAACACGTTCCTTCGTTCCCTACAACCAAGGTTAGCTCCAAAACACAAGAAGAAAAATATGTTAGCCATTATTTATAGCCTAAGCTGTCTTGGTTCTGACTTTGGGTTTCCCAAATGGAACCCTAGTTCGAACTAACGCCTACTGTTCCCTCGCACAGGGAACACGTCCTCACCTACTCCTCTCAGGAGAGTTTACCTTTTGCCAACCGGCTTCTCCGGTTGGACTTTTGCCCAATCCTCCCGATCAGGTCTTCGTGCCCAGTCCGCGACCAGGACTTCTTGCCCAACTTCCGGTCAGGTCTTCGGTGCCCAGCCCTTTGCCAGGACTTCTTGCCCAGTCCTCGACCAGGACTTCTTTGCCCAACTTCCGGTCAGGTCTTCTTGCCCAGTCCTTGACCAGGACTTCTTGCCCAGTCCTTGACCAGGACTTCTTGCCCAGCCCTTTGCCAGGACTTCTTGCCTAGTGTACCTAGGACTTTTCTGCACACTTAGTAAGCTTGTTAGATCACATTAACACCTTAACTTCTGAACCCTTTGCCATTATCAAAACACAGGTTTGACTTAGGTGCTTCCTGCACCAACAATCTCCCCCTTTTTGATTTATGGCAACACGGTTCAAAAAGTTAAGTTAAAAAGATAACAAGTAAAGAAGTTGAAAAAAAAACATTCAGTTTTCTCCCCCTGAGTTTTTCAAAGATATGTGGGTTTTTGTAAACCTTCTTAGTGCTTTAGATTTTGACTTAGTGCTTAAAAAAATTTCAAGCTTTCTATACTTAGAAAATTTTCAAAAAATTTTCCTCACACTTAGAAAATTTTTCAAAAAGTTTTCGCAAGAAAATTTTCCCAAAAAGTTTTTCAAGTCTTTTCATACTTAGAAAATTTTCCAAAAAGGTTTTCGCAAGAAAATTTTCCCAAAAAGTTTTTCAAGTCTTTCATACTTAGAAAAATTTTCAAAAAGGTTTTCAAGTTTTTCATACTTAAAAAATTTTCAAAAAGGTTTTAAAGTTTTTCATACTTAGAAACTTTTCTTGAAAATACTTCGTGCACCAAAAATACTTCTGAAAACAGATTTTCACTTAGAACCAGTTAAGTACTTTTAAGCACTTTAGTTATTTACTTTACTTTTTGAAAAAGAGATAAAATTTGAAAAAAAATTATCCTTTCCTTTCTCTCCCCCTTTGCCATATATCAAAACAAATGATACTAATTATAGCAAAAAAAAATAGAAATTTTGTATTGAACCAACTCTAATAATTTTAAGCATAAACTGGACCAAACCAAATTAAGCCGTTCTTGTTCGGGTCCTGTCTAACCCAGTTAGCTACATACTAACTGTCATAAACAGTAGCTTTTGCTAGGGTTAGTCAAGTTAAGTGATCTGATCAAGTTGGATTTTCTAAGCTTGACACCTAACCTGATTGTTGTTCATCTTGTATTTATTGCCCCAATTACTGCAGATGCACTGACTTAAAGCATCTTGAATCAAGGCATAGACCTAAACATCTCAACCCAGTCTAGGTTATCAATCAAAAGTATCCTAAGGTGCTTGTGAGATGCTGGCTTCTAGATCTATAGGTGCATGCAGTTCTAGGGTTAGGGCCTAAGCTAAGTCCATTTGCGAAAAAGCCCTAGTTTTGAAGGGGGTAGTTTTTTTAAACTAAGTCGAAAAATCATTTTAGATTTCAAAAACTTGATAAAAGAAATGATTTTTCACAAAAGGTTAATTAAAAAAATAAGAAATAAAATAATTTTTGGAAAAATATAGAGCAGTCCTATTCTACTAAGCACAAGATTCAATTTTGACTTAGCAGTTGAAGTAAATAGTCATGGCATAAAGCTAATAACTCATCAAATATGATAAATGCATAAAAGTCATCTGGTCAACAGGGGGACCAGTAAAGTCAAACAGTAGTCAAGCAAAAGTCAACCCTACTCAATAGGGAAAGTCAACCAGTCAAAGGTACAATAGGATAGCTGGAAAGTCACTCCGATCTATGAGGAGGGGCTAAGGGGGTCGAATGGACCAGGCTGCCAAGATCGAAACATGGACATCATTTCATTGTATCGAGCCTCGTTTGTCTCACAATCGGCTCGGAGGGTATCCATGTACTCAATGTGATGGGCCTCGTTTGCCTGGTGTTCAGCGTGAAGAGTGTCCATGTACTCAGTGTGGTAGCCCAGGTTTACATTGTGTTCTGCCTGAAGAGCATCCATATATTCAGCGTGTCGGGCCTCCATCTCTTCTCGAAGATTGTGAATCTCCGTCCGCAGTGATGTCAGTCGCTCATCAGTGGTCGATGGCAGAGGCTCCTGCAAGTGTTCGTTGATCTCAGCTGCAAGATCGGCTACGTCAACTTCTATCTCCTCATCCGAGTCAATCTGAGCTCCGGCCCTCTGTCGTCTCCACGAGAGAACCCCGACGGCCGAGATGTCTATACCCGCTAGTGAAAAGTTCCTAGCCCCGATTTCGTCAAACTCGGTCATTGGGGTGACCTCCCCAACGGTGATGTCGCGACCATAGTGGTGAAGGAGGGAAGTAATGATATGACAGTAGGGGGTTCGTACTCGGCCCTGAGTCGTAATGCTGGATGCTTAGATAATCGTATGGAACATGTACAAACCAATATCTATGTCCAGATGATGGATCATAGCGTACAGAAGAAAGGTATGGAAGGGTCACATAGTCGCGACATCTCGAGTAGTCAATGGGTAGAATGCATCGAACCAGAACTCTATAGAAAGCGTAGTCCTGGACCTGGAGATCTACGGACTAAAACCGTTGCACCAACGGGTTTTGCGCATCTCTGTAGAAGGAGGAGTAAAGAGTGTCTAGATCAATGTGTGAATAGGGAGGAGCAAAGGGAGGGTCTCTCGGAGGGTAACAACAAAACGTGGACTGGGAAGGTTGCAGTCCAAGAAACCTAGTAAGTAAAGCAGGTGAGATAGTCAGGGGCATCCCCTGTACAGTAGAGGAGTAGCAAAGGTCATCTTGTTTGACCAGGTTATTGTAAAATTTTGCGAGTTCACTGGATGGGTGCAGAAGAGAAGCTGGTCAAGTTGATAGAAGTTAATAGCATCCATAGCTATTGGACAGGACTGGGTAAAGAATTGTCTGTTTAGGAAACTAGTTTTAATAGGTTTGTAGGTAGTTTGAGCAAATTTATTAAATAATTCTAAGTTTGGGAACCTAGGGTCTGGGCTAGGTTCGGCCCCGGGGTTCGGTTGGGTAACGCGACATTTTCTAAACGAATAAGAAAAATGCATTTAAGAAGCGAAATAATTGAAAAATTAATTATAAATGCATAATTAAAATGATACCGGGGAGACATTGTTGAAGTGGGCGTTCGAGGGCACGAGAAGGGCTTTCGGGCGCCTTGGGAGGAAGAGAAGTGAAGAGGATTTGTTTGGTGTGGGAAATGGAGAGGATTGGTGGCCTTATATAGAGTTTATACGGGCGCCCGTGAGGGTCTCGGGCGCCCGGGTTCATGGGGGCGCCCGTGTGCGGGTGCCTAGGTCAGGCCTGTCAGCAGCTTTTTCTTTTGCAGATCTGACTGCCTTGGGTGGAGATAAAGGTTTCAGGCGCCCGTGAGGTCCCGGGCGCCCGAGTTGACCTTGACTTGACCGTTGACCAGTTTGACTGTTGACCAGAGTTGACTGTGTTGACTAGGTTTGACTCAGTTGACTGTGTTTGACTACTCAATAATTAAATCAAACAAACCCTAGATTCCATTTAAGATGAGTTTATTTGTGATATTCAATACGAAATTCAAAATGTTAGGTCCTAGATATCTCACCCAGTTCTATGTGATCAACCATGTTAACCTTATGGGTTTTGTGAGATAAGTTTTAACAAAGATAAAGATTTTAATTTAAAAAGCATGGTTAATTTTAAAAGGTTAAATTAATTTTGAAAAATTTTATTAAGTTTTAAGTTTATTTTGAAAAATTGTGTTGATTTTCAATAATTGGCTTCTAGGTCTTGGCGAGGCACTAGACCTTCTTTGGTCGTAGCCTTATTGGATCATCAACCCTTTCCTTGACAAAGCCTTTTATTGAAAATTAATCTTCAAGTTACTTCTTGAAAGATTTTGGTCTAACTAGTTTGGGTCTTGGATCGGTAGCTTCGGCTAGTTCCACCAGAATAGTTCCCTAACGTACTATCATCTCACCTCCACCCAATACTAGGGTTTTCAAATTTCAATTAAATCATTTTGTCCTTAGTCTAACCAGTCCTAAGTCTAAGCATGATGATTTGCAGAAGGAAATAAACAAGCAAGCATGCAATAAAGAAAAATTGCAATAAAAAAACTTATCTAATTATGAATATTATTTTTATATTGGCTCCCCCTGGACTATAGCCTCGATAATGGTTAGGCAAGATGTGAATCTTGTCCTTGGGGATCCAATACTGGTTTGGTCCAGCTTGTTTGTTCAAACAGAGCTTGGGGACCCATGCTTGAACTTGAGTTCTAGGTTGGTTCAATACAACATAATAAGAACGTTGCCTAGACTTGGTTCGATACCCTAATCCAGATCGGTTAAGAACGGACTTCTGCTTTCCAAGGATCATGTCAAGACCCTTGGAACCCAAAGTGAATCGTTCTAAAGCCACTCTGAGCTCCTTGACTTGAGTTTTCAAGGAGGAATTCTCTTCCTCAAGCTTCTGAACTTGAGTGGAGTTTCCTTCTTGAATTTTCTTGGTCAAGGATCTCGAGTCGGCTTCCTCTTTCAGGCGTTTTACTTCCTGTCAGAGGGACTCGACCTGGATTTTGGCTTTCGCCAAGTTGCGAGATAAATAAGAAATTAATTTGGATAGTTCATACTCAGAATTACCTCTTACCGTTATTTGCCCGTTTTCCGAGATTGTGAGCCTTCCGTCGTCTGGCTCCGATTCCGATCCGGTGTCAACGTCTTCCGAAGCGGTTAAGGCGAGAAGATTCGCGTGCGAGACTTCTTCTTCTTCAGAAGAAGAAGATTCATCCCACGTGGCTTGGAGAGCCTTCTTCCTTCGCGCCTTCTTTGTTTCCTTCAAATTGGGGCATTCTGACCTGTAAAGTCCCTTTTTGTTGCATTCGTAGCAGGTGACATTAGTCTTGCTCTTTGAAGTTGTTGAAGGTTCAGCTGGATCTTCCTTTCTTCGGCTTGCTTTCTTTTTGTTTGTTTGGTGCTTCAGCTCCTTGTAGTAGTCCCGAGCTAGTCGAACCAACTTGGGTCAATCCCCTTCACTGTCTTCTGAGTTTGAGTCTGAGTCAAACTCGAGTGCTGGTAGAGGCTTCTTCTTGAGGACTTTTCCTTGAGGTTTTCCTGCAATGAAAGCAATTCTTTTCTCGACCAAAGTGGAGTTAGTCTGTTCATGCAGTTCTAATTCAGAGAAAAGTTCATCTATTTAATTTTGGAAAGATCCCTAGAAACCTTGTAGGCATCTATCATGGATGCCCACAGTGTGTTCCTTGGGAACACATTTAGAGTATACCTGATTAGGTCACGGTTCTCGACCTTGTGACCTATCGTATGCAGCCCATTGATCAGCTCCTGGATTCTGGCGTGGAGCTGTGCTGCTGATTCTCCTTCGTTCATCTTGATCGTGTAGAGTCTGTTCAGCAACATATCTCTTTTGCTGATCCTGGTGCCGGAAGTGCCTTCATGCAACTCAATCAGCTTGTTCCAAAGTTCTTTGGCGCTGTTGAAGGGTCCCACCCGGTTCAGCTCCTCCTTGGTCAATCCGCATTGCAAAGTCTGGGTTGCCTTTGCATCAGCCTCGATCTTCTTTTTCAATAAGGCGTCCCATTCAGAATAGTGTTGTGCCACTCCTTCTGTGTTCTTGGGAATCTCCAGGTTAGATTGGATGATTATCCACATGTCCACCTGAGTTTTCAGGTGGACTTCCATCCTGCTTTTCCAGTAGGAGAAATCTTCTCCACTGAAAAGAGGTGGTCTGGCAGTGCTAAATCCCTCTTGCATGACCATTAATATTTTCTGAAAAAATTTAACAAAAAACTTGTTCCAAGACTGAGTCTTGGATTAGTAGTGCGAAAGAAATTAATAGCAACGAAAAACGATCGAATGGTGTTGCACCAACCTCGATTAACGAGAAAGATTCGAATTTTTTTTAAAATTTCGTAAATCTAAAAAAAAATCTCAAATTGGTGGTTGTACCAAGTTTGAGCCACCCACTCTGATATCACTTGTTAGATCGGAGAAAATCGATAGAAGGGGGTGAATATCGATCTAGAATTTTTCGAAAAACTAGAGCAATTACGCAGCGGAAAATAACAAAACAATCGCGAACACAAGTTGGTTTTACTTGGTTCGGAGTCGCGATCGGCTCCTACTCCAAGGCCCACGGTCCTTGACCGTTTACGTTGGGTAATTCTATATTGGAAAAATCTTTTACAACTTCAAGTACAGATATATAATTGGAATTGAAATTGCAACACTTTTCGTAAATTAAATTTACCGACGCCCGAGGTGGATCGAAGTTTGGAGCAGAGGGTCGTCGTCGTCGCTGGAATCTCAATGTCGGAGCTTGTCGGAGCGTAGCGCTTGAACGAAAGTGCTTGGAGCGTTGTGAGCGAAGTTATTTGAAGCCTTGGGGTGAACCCCCTTTTATAGCAGCCATAGGGGCGCCTGTGTCGATGGGGGCGCCTGACACGTGGCCTCTCCTGCGGGAACTCCTATCCGCAGGCTCGGTCAAAGCTTATCCCCTTCCCTGGGGCGCCTGGGCTGATGGGGGTGCCTGTGTTAACACAGGCACCTGAGCTGACTTGGTCGAGAGGCTTCGTGGCAGTTTGCTTCGATGGTTCTGTTTTGGCCTTGACCTGGGGCACCCGTATCCATCCAGGCGCCTAGCCCTAGTGAGGCGCCTCACTCCTTTGAGGTGCCTCAGCTGCAGAAACACGTTCCTTCATTCCCTGCAACCAAGGTTAGTTCCAAAACACAAGAAGCAAAATATGTTAGCCATTATTTACAGCCTAAGCTGTCTTGGTTCTGACTTTGGGTTTCCCAAATAGAACCCTAGGTCGAATCGACGTCTACTGTTCCCTCGCACGGGGAACGCGTCCTCACCTACTCCTCTCAGGAGAGTTTATCTTTTGCCAACCGGCTCCTCCGGTTGGACTTGTGCCCAATCCTCCCGATCAGGTCTTCGTGCCCAATCCACGACCAGGACTTCTTGCCCAACTTCCGGTCAGGTCTTCGGTGCCCAGCCCTTTGCCAGGACTTCTTGCCCAGTCCTCGACCAGGACTTCTTTGCCCAACTTCCGGTCAGGTCTTCTTGCCCAGTCCTTGACCAGGACTCTTGCCCAGCCCTTTGCCAGGACTTCTTGCCTAGTGTACCTAGGACTTTTCCTGCATACTTAGTAAGCTTGTTAGATCACATTAACACCTTAACTTCTGAACCCTTTGCCATTATCAAAACACAGGTTTGACTTAGGTGCTTCCTGCACCAACAACATGGACTCAGTTGGACGGCTTCGGGTACGGTGAAGGATGGCCTGGAGACAAACCGTGAGCTTGTGTGCACATCCGAGGGACCATGAATATAGCAGGGACGATGAGCCGAGAGAAGCGGACTTCGAGACATACGTGAAGGATAGCATGGAGGCAAGCCGAGGGGTTATGTGCGCATCTGAGGGATGAGGGCCAAAGTGGAAGAGGGCTTGAAGGCAATAGGTCGAGGCTGTTAGAGCAGGGACGATGAGCCGAGGGATGTGGACTTCGAGGCATGCGTGAAGGATGACATGGAGACAAGCCGAGGGCTTGTGTGCGCATCTGAGGGACGGGAGCTGAAGACGAAGAGGGCGCGAAGGCAACAAATCGAGGCTGCGGGTGAAGAGTCAACTGAGTCGTGAGGGTTCGAGTGCTGAGGGAATTGTACTCGGGAAATCCTAGGGTTGAGTGCTGAGAGAAAAGTACTCAGGAAGGGGAAACCTTAGGTATGGGAGTAGACCAGTCGACTGGCCCTTGGGTAGTCGACTGGTAAATGCCACAGAAAGATTAGTCGACTGCTAATGGGGCAGTCGACTAGTGGTGGCTGGAAATTCGAACGTTAGGCTTGCAACAGTCGAATTTAGGTGCGATCAGTCGACTGGTAATGGACCAGTCGACTGGTAGCGGATTTCTCAGCCGTGAGCACTATTTAAAGGGGCTCGGTTTTGGCTGAGAGGTTTTGACGAAATGAGCTTGGTTAGAGCTCATTAGTAGTCTTTTGTGCTCAGAAGTGAAGTTTGGTTTGTGGCGAGGTTTCTCCACCCACAAGGAGCTACACGAGCTAGCCGGAGGACAACCGGGGAGTCATCCACCTACGGATCAGGGATCATCCACCTTATGGATAGTTTGAAGTAGGAGCTTCATCTCCGAACCACGTAAAGGTGACGCGTTAGTATTGTTTTAGTTTTTATTTAGTATTTCCGCTTGCGCATGCTAACATTGTAGGTAGAAAATCGAACGAAAGCTATTCACCCCCCCTCTAGCTTAACGGTAAGATCCTAACAAGTGGTATCAGAGCGGAGGTTCGCTCATCTACAGACTAACCGCCGAGAGAGCACAAGAGCTAGAGGAAATGATAATTGAAGAAAGATTAGGGGATGACATCAATGTCCCACCTCCCTACGATGCGAGAGCTTCGATTATTGGAGGATGCGAATAGAGGTATGGTTCAATATGGATTGGAATCTATTGATCACACTAAAATATCCATTTGAAGCTCCGAAGGATAAGCATGGGAAGAAGCTTCAACCAAGATATTGGACCGAGCAACAAATACAATCGATGGCAAATGAGAAGGTAATTTCAATATTGCTTAAGGTTTTGCCTAATGACATAATTAGTGGTGTAGGTGAATACAAAAATGCACATGAATTATGGAGCAAGATGTTAGCGTTTCATGAAAACCCTACACAAGCTCAATTAGTGGAATAGCCCAAGGAAGTGAGCTTAATGGTCCAAGAAGAGAAGGAGGACAAATCGGATGAAGAAAGAAGTTAACATCCGGAGAAGAGGAGAAAGAGGAAAAGGAAAAAGAGGCATCCATCTCCTCAAGTGAAGTGGCACAAGAAAGCGAAAGATCATTTACTTCATCAAGGGAATAAGAAGTGGTCTTCATTTCAAGTATTGAGAGGGAGGAGAGACCGCCCTTGATACCGGAGCAAGAAGAAGCTCTCGCCTCCACCAAAGTGAAGTTAAATGACACATAATTTGCTTTGGTGCAATCAAAAGGGACACTACAAGGACAAGTGTCCATTGGGTAAGAAAAAGGAAGTAAACCCTAAACTCAATTCAAGTAATTTGAAAACTAACATGAGTTGTAGGGATGAAGCAAAGAAGGATAAGAGGAATGTAAGGTGCTTCACGTGTGGAAAGCTAGGGCACTACCACACCAAATGCTCAAGAAAAGGAGAACTAAGAAATCGGAGCATTTGAGGAAATGGGAGAAGAAAGAGAAGAAGAGAAGGTCACATCAAGGGGAGCTACAAGGGTAAAGGAGGTAATCCCTAACTTTAAGTTTAAATGTAATTCAAATTTAAACTCCTCCATACATGATAGAAATAATGTCAATTATTTACCCATGCATAATTTTGGATTTAAATATCATGATAGGAGTAGGGTCAATATTGTAGATCAAAACCCTAGGAAAATCATGCATTATGATAAATCTAAGATCATTAGACCTAAGGACCAAGACATTAATCCCAAGAAGGGAAGATACATGCCTAGAATGGGTAGGTCTAAGAATGTCCAAAGGAGACATGTTGTCCAATGGGGACATGATAACTTTAAGTTCTCTTGTAGATCCACTTCCATCCAATGGTTTTTACACCATTGGGTAGTTCTACTAGCTCCCAGACGTGATTAGAATCCATAGATTCTATCTCAGAGTTCATTGCCCTTTGCCAAGAATCTGCATCCTTATCTTGGAAGGCCTCGTCATAGGTCCAGGGATCGAGTTCATATTCACCAGGGACCAAGTCCGAAGACTCTCCAAAAACATGAACCTCTCAGGCTGTCTAACAACCCTCCCACTGCGAACCATCTGTGTATCTTCTGTGACACGCGGTGCAGTGACTTGTGGTGTATCCTCTTGTACAGTTGGTTCTAAGTCAGAACGTCCCCTCTTAATTCTTCAAGCACTAGTCTACTCCTGGGCTTGTGGTTCATCACATAGTCTTCTTCTAAAAATCTGACATTCGTGCTAACGATAACCTTCTGATCCTTAGGACTATAGAACAGACCACCTTTCGATCCCATAGGATGGCCTACGAACAGACGTACTTCGTATGAGATTCCAACTTATCAGTGTCTCCCTTCAACACATGCGCTGGACTACCCCAAATCCGAAGATGTCCTAGACTAGGCTTGCGCCCAGTCCACAGTTCTGTGAGAGTAGAAGGGACTGACTTAGATGGAACCAAGTTCAGTATGTACGCTGTCGTTTCTAGAGCATATCCCCAGAACGAATCTGGCAACTCACAGTAGCTCATCATTGACCTAACCATCTCTATAAGAGTCCTATTTTTCTTTCTGCCACACCGTTCTGTTGGGCGTACAGGGTGCATTCAGCTGGGACTAAATCCCAGCTTCTGATAAGTAGGTCCTAAACTCACCCAAGAGGTATTTCCACCACGATCTGATTGCAGCATCTTGATACTTTTACCTCGATGTTTCTCCACATCAACCTTGAATTCTTTGAACTTATCAAAGCATTCAGACTTGCGGCGCGTCAGGTAAATGTATCTATACCTTAAATAATCATCAATAAAAGTGACAAAGTATTCAAAGTCACCTCTAGCATGGATGGACATAGGACCACACAAATCAGAATGAACTAGTTCTAACACATCTTTGGCCCTATACCCCTTAGCCTTGAAAGGCCTCTTGGTCATCTTACCTTCCAAGCAAGACTCACAGGTCGGGAAGTCTTCCACCACCAATGAACCTAAGGGCCCATCGGCTATCAACCTCTGAATCCTACTAAGGTTAACATGACCAAGCCTAAGGTGCCAAAGATATGTCTAGTTCATTTTAGAAGGTTCATTTCTCTTATTTAGGTTAGATGATGAGCTATTGGCCTCTATTTACATCGTGGGAGTTTTTAGTTCTAGAGTATACAGATTGTTAACCATAGTACCCGAACAGATAATCTCTCTATTTCTCTTTATAACAACTCTGTTATTAAATGTAATAGAATATCCATCATTATTAATTTAGAAACCGAAATTAAATTCTTTCTAAAAGAATGTACATATAAGCAATCTCTCAAGACCAACACTTTATTTCTCTCAAACGATAAGTAAAAATCTCCCACTGCAACTGCTGCCACCTCCGTAGCATTGCCTATGTAGACGACGATTTCACCATCAACTAGCCGTCGGATTTCCTAGAACCCCTACAGAGTATTGCAGACATGATCAGTGGCTCCCGTATCTACGCACCATGTACTAGTAGATAGCACCGCTAAACATGTTACAACGACTAAGCACGAAGAAATACCTTTATCTTGACGACAGGGATAGTTCGCCTTCCAGTGTACAGTTTGCTTACACGTGAAGCACTTGCCTTTCGGCTTCTTCATGCCAGCCCGAGGTCCTTGCGATGCTGCTGCTGCTGCCTTTTTGAACCCACCTTGTTTCTTCTTCTTCTTGCCTTTCGGCACAGAAGTAGAAACCCTCTGAGTCACTAAGGCCTGCGAACTCTGATGAAAGAGCCTCTCTGCCGCCTGGAGTTCTCCTAGCAGTTCCCCCAACGTATATTCACATTTGTTCGTATTGTAGTTGAGCCAAAACTGCTCAAAACTCCTAGGCAGAGATTGGAGTATAATGTCGACCTGAGTTTCGCCGTCGATCTGTGCTCCAAGTACCTCAATCTCATTGAGGTGGACCATCATCTTAAGGACATTCTCCCTTACGGGTGTCCCTTCGACCATGGTAGTCGTCATCAAGCTCTTCATCGCAACCTGTCTAGTGGCTCGACCCTGGTGCCGGAAGAGCTCTTTGAGGTTTAGCATCATGTCACTAGCAGTGGGCATGACCTGATGCTGATGTTGCAGTACATTCGACATAGATGCCAGAATGTAGCACCGTGTCATCCCATCTACCTTGATCCACTTCTTGTAACGCTCCCTCTACTCTTCACTAGAGTTCTCGCTAGGCTTTTCGGGACAGTCCTCAAAGAGCACATATTTGTACTCTTCAGCAGTAAGGACAATGTCTAGGTTTCTTTTCCAGTCAATGTAATTGGGTCCAGTAAGTTTGTTCTCCTTAAGTATAGTTGCTATGGGATTAAAGGTCATTTTGAAAATCTTGAAAATCACAACATACACTACTTTAGAATTCGAAAATAAATTGATTCCTCAAAACAATAAATTTTTGAAATTAACCAACACATCTAAACACCGAGAAATTCACATGCCATGATGGTGTGGACGTATACGAATTTCTACATTCGTAAGAGGAGGTTTTACCCATTAATCTTACTATCTTGTCAACCTAACTTTTTGACAAATAAGATTAATAGTTGGTTCACTTCGGTCCTGCAAATAATAGTAGTGACTCCGATGGGGAGGATACTATTATTCGCATCTAAGTGTTGACCATTACACGACACTAAGAAAATTATTTTCGATTATGTGCCGTCCGATGGGGAAGTACACACGCTCTTCAATATTTTCTATAGTCTTTTCCGACCTAGTAATCCGCAAAACAAGCTCATCCGATGGGGAGGAAGCCACTCAGAGCCGACGCGTAGACTTGTTCGCATCACTTATCGGATTGTAATGGAGGCTACGGGACCTTAGGGTCCCTCTCCCACTTAGTTATTTAATTTGAGGAATTTTAACAAGCACACACACGACAAGCACAAAACCAACATAATGAAAAGAAAATCCTAGATTTTCCAACTTTCATGGCCTTGGTCTCCAATGCGCCTCCAGTCGTGTCGTCACCTCGTCCGCTCCTCCCTACACCATGCGCAAACCACCTTGAGGGGATCTCCGAGCCGAGATGACTAGCTAATTATTTACATCATCGATTCTATACTCCACGAAGGAGTGTATATGAAATCTAGATCGAAAGTAAACAAAATGCTCGGCTAAACATGTGTCGTATTTAATTACAAAAATTAAATACTACCAAGCCTCGTCAACCCCGAGGATTTAATTAATTTACAAAAATAACACAACCATCATATACATCAATTATTTGGCCATGATAAGTTGGAATCTAGTGCCTGCAATACAAAGTTAGCCTACGCACATCCACATATCATCCAGCAAAATATATGAAATAGTGTAAAAATTAACCAATCCTAAACATACAAAATCGAAAACCTCATCTCTGATACTAATTGTTGGGTATGGCTTGGCGGGTTTCTCTAGCGAATACTTGGTCGTCCTTAAGAGACCTCTCCATGTCTACGAATTAAAAAATTTAATTCGAATGGAGACCCGTCTCCCAATGACCATCTCGTCATCGTATCGTTCGGTACGAATTACAACTTGGCCAATCACAAAGATCGAGCCTTATAATTCTTCTAACCAAACGACCGCGGAAGAGACGACGAGTGGATCGCCGGTTTTTGTGTTTATAATCGGGGTCCAAATAATTAGTTATTATCTACGATTAACAATAATCAAAGCAACAATAACTAATTGTTAACCACATAAAATGACGAGACAAGAAACTAGAGCTGAGAGAAAAATATACCTCTCTTTACCTCGTAGCCTTCTACCTTATGTCCCTCCCCTCCCGAACGTCATGTGGGCGACGAGCTACCGAGAACCGAGATCACCAAGGCACGTACCAATCCTTTCTTCTATCTTCCTTCTTCCTTGCCCGAAACCCTAACCTTCACTCTTTTGTGTTGCCGCTGGCCAAGATGGAGGCCACCGCCTCCTCGCTTGCTCCGGCTCCAAAGAATGAAGAGGAAGATGAAGTAGAAGAAGAAGAAGAGATTGGATCTTTTCCTCACCGCCCTTAATCGGCCGACCACCCTCCTCCCCCCTTAATTATCGCCGCCGGCCAAGAACCAAGAGAAAGACCTCTTTTCTTGACCCGTTGGCGTCGACCAACCCCTCCTCCTTACTGATGTCATGCACACAATGAAGAGGAAGAGGAAAGGAGGAGAAAAGAGCTTCTTTTCTTCCTCTTATCGAGCTCCACCCTCTTCTTTGTCTTGCGGCGCCGAGTAGCCCTAGGAGAGAGAACGTGAGGGAGAGGAGAGAAAGGGAAGGGGTTTAATGAATTGGATTAAAGCCTTGGTTTCATGATCCCATGGGGCTTATATAGGGCTAAGGTAGGGACCAAGAGGAGGAGTTGGATTTTGGCTCACTAATGGATCTAAAACCAATCCATTAATGAAGATCCATTCCACTAAAGGATCTCCATTGAACTTTCTCACCAACCCTCATATTTTCATATGGGCTCCACTTATTATGAGTCATCCATCCCCCCGTGTTTACGATATCGAATTCCCGTCGATTAATTTAAATTACTGATAATTTTAATTAATCGACTTCTGGCTCCTTGACTAGTACCACTCAACCTTATCATCATGTTGGATTAAATCCACCTGCAGGGTTTAACATGATGAACCTTTTGAGCTCATCAAGGGGGCATCATCATCCCGACTCACCAAGACACGGATTCCGTCAATAATCAACGACACACCATATAATTAATATTATTTCTCAACTTACCGGGCGTATCGATTTAACAGAATAAATCTCGCTTATTGGTAAATTAAAGAAATAATTATTAACTATATGTGCCCATTATTATATCGGGATTTAGGGAAGTACAGTACAAATTGGATGACCTCTGGTTTTGGTCCTGCTCAATGCACATAAAGCACACTAGTGTAATTCTATGGTCAAGATAAACCACACCTAATTACACTACAACCATCCCAATTGTTTGTCTAATTTCATCTTGGCTGTGAGCCTCTGCTTATACTAGGCAAGGAACTGATAACATGATCTTCTGTGTATCATCACACACCATGTTATTCACAATGCAAAGTAAAGGATTTTTATGCATATACTAATATAAATACGCATATATTGTTATTATGATTCTCTTTTTAAAATATAGATGATCTTATATATAAAAAGAACAAGTCTTTTAATATACACATCTATCATATACATCCAACACAGATCAATTAGAATAGTACAACCACCCATCCAAATCCATTGTAGACTCACCCTTGACTGGAAGAAGAGGCCCACAATCCATTGCTCGTTTGATGAAAGGGCTTCGACACTTAACGATCGAAGAAGAAGTCTCTAGTAGAGAACGCTTGAAGATGAAGGATCGTGTGTAGGAAGAGAGTCGAACTTGGTGGAGATCGCAAAGTAAGAGGGGTGTCAGCTACTGACCTCGATCACACGAGGATGAAGGAAGCTTCGGCATTGAATGAATCCAAGAGATAGGGCAGCGCTATGCGTTGAGAATTTGCAAGCCGAAACTCACCCCGACAATGCCTCATTGCTCCCCTCTATCCGCTGTGGCTCAAGCTCTCCCCTAAGTGAAATCAAAGAAGAAGGAATGCTCAGCTCTGATGCTTGGCAACGCTGAGTGATCGGGCGAAGGAGGAAGGAGAGCGATGGAGAAGAGGGGAGGATCAGCCAGATGATATGAAGAAAAGGGATACATATAATAGTTGTCATTTTGCAATTTAGCCCTTGAACTTACAAAAATCCATTGCAACTCCTAAGAGCCATGCCCTTTCTACAATCAGCCCCTCTGACTCATGAATATCCAACAACCACCCCTTTAGTATAGGGTTTTACTCATTTTAACCCCTATAAATTTAGGGTTCAAATCCCTTTACATCTCTTTATATATACTTCGTCCAAGAAATCAAAACACTAAAACCTTCAACAAATTACTCGAAAAATTTTCTACACCGGGTTTTCGATTTGCCATAGTTAACATTCTCCCTCACTAACAAAACTTTAGTCCCCAAATTTCGTTCTTCACAAACGGCAAATACTAGCAACCCATATGCAGTACTACGTAAGTACAGTACGCAAACTAATACCCTGTTCAATCAGTTTCATAACTGAATGAACCTGCAGACAATCCCAGGTCAGCTGCTTGAATTTTCCATTTATGCTCCCAAACTCTATCATTTGGAAACTAGTAAATCCATGGTGGGGGTATAACAACCGAAAACCAGTGGACATCTTTGACCTCCTGATTAATGTCCAACACCGCTTCGGAAGGTAAAGACATAGCTAACCTCCAGATCCTCTGCACTCTATCAGGTCGGACATCTTGATGTACCGTCGAAATTATCCAACCACATACGCCCAATCTATGAGTCAAAATCTCTTATAGAACAGCGTAGCTACCAAATGAGTCGACCAACTATCACCTCGTAACCCATACCATCCAATCCCACCAATCAAGGTTCAGGAACCTCTGAGGTCTAACTCTATAGCAAGGAAATAGAGGCACACTACCTTTCAGGAGCATCTCAACATAATCACGAAGTGATTCCTTTACTTCCCGAAGATTGTCTTCGATATCTTCCACCCTGAAGTGGGCTAGCCTCGTAAGTGATTCGCCTCAGTGCAAATCATACGGCCGAAGGTGCCTTCTTGGTTATCCAAACCAAGTACAAGCGCGAACCCGTACGTGTCAAGAAATTAGCTCCACACTTCTCAGTACCATCTCAAGTCAACCACCCCCACCCCCACATGTACTTTCTAGGTCATCAACCAAGCACATGTGATCCAGGGTCAAAGTTCCCATGGAATATGATGTATCACTCCTCTACTAACAATGATAGTAGTAGCTAGTGCTACCCTTCTATATCAATATAGGTCATGTACCCTAAACGTGTCTTCCAAGTCACCTAACCAGGCACCAGCGACCCAAAGGTACGATACTCCTTGAACTAGGGTAAGTCGATCTTATACTGATCGAGTTAATTATGATAGGCAACCCTTGTTCTTGCCCAGCTAGTAATAGCTAGTACAAGTACTATAATTAATAAGCTCCAGGAAAACCCAAAATCTGTAACCTCCAATAGACTATTGACATATTCGACCTTGACTTTTCGACTCAACATTCGGCGCTACCAGAGAATTCTCATTCTCTGCTCCAAGGTTATATCTGCCATGCGTCAACTAATCGCTCACATGAATGATCACGAATAAGACAGACTGACTATATGTTAAACCAACTAAAATCAAGTCTAGGAATACTTATCCATTCAGTATAAATATATGATCCACCAAGTTGGGAAAATCTAACTAATCGTAAATCTAATAATGAATAGTAAAAGTAGGATGGGTCCAGAAAGATATACCTCTTACCACCTGGAGATATCCCGTCGCTAGTCCCATAATATAAATCACATGGCGAAAATGATTCCGAAAATCTGAAATGTACTCAGGTAGATCTCATCAAACCCGAGCTCCGACACCTACCGAGTAGGTATCAGATTTAACTCCGACAAATCTGAAAAGACTCGCCAAAACCTCGGCTTTGATACCAAAATCAATTGGTATCAGATAGACTCCAAGAATCCAAAAACATATACATGCATCTATAACCTCGCTCTGATATCAAAATAAATTATCACGCCCCAAGATCAGTGGAGCCGCTGATCTAATATAAAATCAGACAACACCTCTCCTGTCCGACGGATAATTTACACAAATATACAACACACATAGTTCATAATTTGGCCTAAGGCCTCAAAACAGATATAAATCATAAAGAAATAATTGTATCACAATACTGAAAATCGTAAAGCTCACCTGAGCTGCCCCCAGGGCAGGCATGCAGGAAAAACAACTGCACAAAATCCAATAAAAGACTCGAAAATACAATACCGCATGAATGAATCAAAGTACAAGTCTACGGTATCGAAATGAATACAACACCTATGAAAATGCTATAAAAAAATAAAAATATGCGGAAGCACCCGACAACTGGAGTTGTGGGAACCCGGGACCGGCAACTAGGCTCCTCCGGCGAGCTATCAACCTGAAAACAAAATAACATTGTGACGGGTGGTGAGTCCAAGTGAACTCTGCGGGTATAGAGAGAGATATGCATGGTTGATCAAAAATAGCTGAATAAGCTATATAGAAATAACACGATACAATCTCAGTAGGAATATCAGAATATGCATACATGAAAGTATCAAATGATTGTACATACCAGAAAATCAGCCTATCCTGATCATAAAAGGCTCGTATCATACGAGCAAGTGTAGAGTCATCAAACCACACAAATAGTATATCTGTATGTTTTGTGCATGTCAAACAAGTGCAGCAAATAAATGCAGCAATCACAATCAAATGCACAATGCATCATATGCACATGATGCAATGATATGATCATCTCTAATGCCAGTCAAGCCACTGAGACATGCAATAATGTGTCGGACGAGTGGGTAGGACTGTGACATAGAGAACTCAAAATGACATTAAACAAAATCCTATGTGCTCATTTAGTTCTCTGAAATATATTCTTGCCCTAAAAACATTAATTCAATACACTATATTAAGAGTAGCAAAGTTATTATCATAAAAATTTTTAATCATTAAAAAAAATTATGTCTGAATCGATAGCTACAGGGTCGCAATCGATCTGATAAATGAATAGAGGGGTAAAATAGGTATTGGATATATATTTGATAATTTTGAAATAAAGATATACGATTTAGATTTTTTTAAATTTTTTCTATACGGTTTGATAATTTGTGATATAAAAAGAGACAATTATTTTTCGAAAAAGTTACGGAGGGAGATCTCTATATTATTTATTTATGCCTAATTTTCAAATAGATAAAATTATTAATGACTAAAATTTTGAGCTCGTGTCATTTTCATTTGTAACTATTAGCATAATTAATGTTTCTCGAGTGATGGATTGATGATTAATACGTGAATATTATTATCTTGAGATTTGAGAATCAAAATTTGATAAAGTCAATGTGTCCGTTCTCCTTACGCATTAACCATAACATCCCAGCTAGTAGTCTTCGGATTTACCTCCTCCATATTAATTTTGAGATGGATTGATGGAGATGTTGGGACGAACTAATTTTTTTTCCCACATATTAGCATAATTAAACAATCTAATAATATAATAATAGAGATAATAATTAAAAGGAGCAATGACGACAAAATAAAACTTTTCTTATTTTTTAAACATCATATGAATGTCTTTAAATTATTTTTTGGCGGTTAGATTGCCTGGTATAATTTTCTTTAGATTGAATTGGAAACTTTTCAACTGATTAGGGTGGTTAGCTCCACCAAATGATGAATTTTGATGAAACGTCTCATTCTGTAATTGGTTGATCTATCTTATCACACTAGTTTGAAATTTCTTAATTGGGACGATTGGTCAGGTATAATTTTTATATTTATTTTTTACTGAGAAAGCATTTAAATTTTATTTAATTTATTCATTAAAGTAAAAAAATGATAACAATTAAGCGCGCTTCACTTTTTTTTTTAAAAAAATCATAATTGCCCATTTTTTTTATTCCAAAATATGCCTACTCGTTATAATAACTATTAAAATAATTACAGATATAGTAAATACTGAATCGATCTCTTCTGATCTCCCTGATTTTGTGCTTATCGTCGAAAGGGATGATTACCTCGAAAAGTTCTTTTATTCCACAAGCCGCTCTTCGGCTACGTTAATTGTTTATGTTTCATTTTATTTTTTCAGAAAATATAATTTTCTGAAAAATAATGTTTGATTTATATTTTTCTTCTCTATTTTTTTTAAAATATTATTTTCTTAAAAACTAAAAAATATTTAAAAATTATTTTTCAAAAAATAAAAAAAACATTTTTTTTAGAAAATGAAAAGAAAAATATTCAAACAAAAGACAATCTTATCCTTTTAGAATGTTTTCTCTAAAAGATCCATCATCCTTTTTTCTCAAGAGTAATTGGCTAGTAGAAAGTTTCAAATGGCAATTGCAGTTGTCCATTTCCATTGTAGTTACAACTGTTGCAGCTCCCTACCATTAGTAATATCTCTCACTTATCTAAATCAAGTTACAAAGATTAAATAAAACCATTCAATTCATACTTAAAGAAAAATAATTCATGCAAAAACAAACATATTGAGCAATTGATATTAAAAAAGTTGTTATAACTTACATAGTCATTTTTCAAGATAAATTTAGAGACATCAATATTTTAAATTTATTGTATATTAAATCATTATATCATCAAAATGAATGACTTTAATTTCTCATAATGACTATTATATAAAGAGCATACTCAATATCTTCAATCATTACAATTATTTACAATCACATTTTCAATACTAAATAAAAAAAAATATAATTAATCGAAGAGTGAATAAATATTAAAGATTACAATTATTTACAATCACATTTTCAATACTAAATAAAAAAATATAATTAATCGATCAGTGAATAAATATTAAAGATGTAAATATATTTGACTCTTTTTTTAGCTAAAATTTATTCATTTTAATCAACCATTTTCTTAGTCATGCTCTATAAATCGAATTAACCATAATCATTAGGATATATACTAAGATTGAAGTCAATGATTAGAACTTTAAGTAGACAACTAAAAAGTCACTGAGAGTAAACCCAAGATTATTTTATAATCTCAAAGGATTTACATAGTAGAGAAGTAGAGGTCTATTCTTCTACTATCCTTATTGTCGCTATAACACATATGACATATTACAATATTATTTTCTTACTAATAAAAAGAGCATGTTTTTCATAAATTTAACATCGTACATATTTTAATCTAGATATTCTCAATATCAAATCCTGAATACAACTCATGAATTCTTATCTAGCTTCTAGTTGGTTTAGTAAATGATTGGTACATTTATTCCCATCATTATAAATTTATAAATGATATCATATTGATATTATTATTCAAGGCAACCCTAACTTACAAATACATCTCCATTCACCTTCATTAGTTGTCTCATAAGTAATGATCTTACCTCTATTTATACTTAACAAATAGATATAATTGTCCATGTTAGAATATTAATCTTAACATGTCAACATGTTATATATATATATATATATATATATATATATATATGAGAATGATCTCCTATGCGACTATGCATGCACGATTATGCGCGACATAGTGATCCAGGCACTTGGATTTAATCTAAGCGCCTGGATTCAATTAGATTTTTTTAATCAAAATTTTCTTAAATCTTAAATCCTAAACATATATAATATATCCTGTGAGCATCTAAAATTTTTTATCTTAAACACTATAACTCAAAAATGAAGTCTGAACCCTAAACGAAAAATTTATTAGCTTAAACCCACTATAACTCAACTCTAAATCCTAAAATCTTAAATTCTAAATACATATAATATGTCTAATAAGCATCTAAAATTTTTTATCTGAAACACTATAATTCAAAAAGGAAGCTTAAACCCTAGAGGAAAAATCTTATTGGCTTAAACATAATATAATTCAATCCCTAAATACTAAAATCGTAAACCCTAAATACATATAATATATCCCAAAAAAATAGAACAAATCTTAATGCAACGCCTGGATTGAATCCAAGCACCTGTATTTAATACAGGCGTCTAGGTTCAATCCAGGAGTCGTGAGCGCGAACAATCGCGCACCAAATAGGCACACAACACATCATTTTCAAGGTGTGTGTGTGGTGTGTCTATATATATATATATATATATATATATATATTATATATATATATTATATATATATATAATTATTGTTCCGGAAGGAGTCGTCGGTGATGGCCAGTCACTGAGGCTTAGCCCTAGCGGGGATGATTACGTCGCTGAGGAAGTTGGAGGGTCCTGCGAAAATAACACAAGCGTTAGGGGGACACGCCGGTAGGGTCCGGCGGAGTCCACTTCGACGCTCAAGTTAGTAGGTTGTCCGATTGGCAGTGAAAAAGAAAAGATAGTATGGAAAGACGAGAGATCGTCCCCCCTTACGGAGAGTTGATCTACCTTTTATATCGATGTCGACAGATTAGTCGTGCCCCCTTTATCGGTGCCACGTCGTCGCTATTTAGGCTGCGCCCCCTGCTTTAGGTGATAAAGGGATATCCTTTGAAACAGTCCGCGTTGTTATCACTTTTTCTCTAGTTAGATACTCGGGGCTCCCGAGGCCGGCTGTTGCGAGGACTTCGCCTCCCGAGGTGAGCTCGGGGGTCTTTAGGTGCGATATCTCCCGGAGTACTCTCGGGGCCTTACCCCTCGAGGGGGCTTCCGCGAAGGGTCCTTGGCTGACTTTCCCGAGCGCCCCCGAGAGGGGGGCCCCGGGGTCCGAGAGGAGAGGTTAAGTCGTGTCCCTGCTTCTTCATCCCCCGTGCCAGGCACGAGCTATCCAGCTTCATCACAAGTCCCTCCCTTCAAGTCTGATCGAAGGAAGTGTGGCTGACTGATCGGACTAGCGTCGGGATGAAGAAGGTGCATTCATCTAGGCCCTTGCTCTAAGCAGGGAAGCCTTTTCGGATCGTATCTCTTTCATCCAGAGTTCCTAGGAATCCCCTTTTAGTGCTTTCCCCAAAAAGGCTTTTCCGCTTCCCGAAGGTTTATAATGATGCCTCTCTTCCCGGGATTAAAGGCGCATGATCTCCTTTCTGGAAGGTACAGGATGTTTTACGCGAGTGCCGTAATGCCACGCGTTATAACGGCTACCCTCCCTAGTCCCCCTGGTCGTGTGTGGGTACAGCTAGCTCACGATGATCGACTGTCTGGGCTAAGCGGTTCCTGGCTTTCCACGTGTCCTCTCCCCATTGTGCCTAGGCAGATGCCAACCGAGATATAAGGGGAGAAAGAGCAGACACTGGCCTCCATTTCTGGTTCGGCGACTGGGTGTGCTTCAGCGTTCTCTTCTGTAAAGCTTCTTCTGCGTGTGAGTAATTCATCTTCTTCTCCTTCTCTGTCTAGGGGTCATGGAGGGCTACCGAGCGGAATGGTACGAATCCACCACTTCGAGAGTGAAGCCAGAGACCCTGCACGCAGCCATAGAGGCTTATGGGGTCCCGGCCGAGATGGCGATGGTCATCCCTAACGTGGACCAGAAACCCGTGGAGCCCCTAGCAGGCATGCTGACCTTCTTCTTAGGACAGATGGAGCTAGGACTTCATTTTCCTATCTCCCCTTCTTCACGAACATAGCTTCCTATTTTAATATTCCATTACATCAGATGACTCCTAATGCTTTAGCTCAGATGGGGAGGGCATATATCATCTTCAAGCTTTTCGGTCTCCCTCTGACTCCTCATCTTTTCCCGATAGGATCGAGAGTTTTTAGCTTCGCGGCCCGTCCGGGCCATAGGTTTCTAGAAGGATTTCCCTCTTCGCACAAAGGGTGGAAAGAGAAATTCTTCTTCATTCGCCTATCGTCACTGCCCTTCAGCCTCTGCGTTGGATAGCAGATTTGTCGACTCCTCCCCTCTTAGAGAATTTTCTTCGCAACCCTACGTATCATCATGCTAGAGAGTACTTTCAGGCATGGAGTTCAGTGGCCCGGGGCTGGTGCAGAGCGAAGAGCTTATGTACTGGGTGGGCCTTAGCCCTAAAGTAACGCAGATCAGCCCCACCCTAGGTATGTCCGTCTCTTTCTTCCAAGCACTTTGGTTCTGACTGACGCTTTCTCTATTTGGCTTCTGCAGAGGAAGTCATGTATGCCAAGGTGATGAGTCGGCTCATCAAGTGGGAGGAGGCCAATAAGGAGGCCCTGAAACCTCCTCTGATTGTTTTTGACACTCCTTCCATCCCCGGCGAGTTCACCGAGGGGCCCGCTATCTCGCATCGTGGGGTCGCTCCCCCCGAGGGGGTCAATGTTACTGTTCCATCCTCACTAGCCGAAAAGCAAGCGCCCCCGTCCCCGCCGGTTGCGCTAGTAATGGATTCCCCTTCCGGGGGTAGCTCCCCCTCGGGCACGAGCAACCCTGGCAGGGGGGCCAAAAATCTACTTCCTCCGTCACCCCGTCGGTTATCCGGCCCTTCGGTCGGCAGAAGCAGCGGCTTCCCAAGGGCTTGGGCCCTTCGTGGAAAAAGCGGCATCCTACCCACTCTTCTCCTCTATCCTCGGTGCTTGAGGAAGCGACTCCGCCTACCGAGGTAGTCTCGCCTGCATCAGCCACACCCGTTCCTACTCCAGAGGTGGCCACCCTGGTGCCTCCTTCCTGCTTCATCGACCCAGCTATCCCTCCGACGGGTAAGGAGGTGTTGCGTATTCAATTCCGTATGAAACTAGATCGACTGAGGGAGAGATTGGATGCAGCGTTGGAGGCCTCCTTGCAGACTTCCTCCACGGCGCAATTGAAGGAGACTCCGAATGAGGGGGCTTTGCCGGAGGGGATTTCCAATCCTGAAGGGATGGACTCCGCTTCCCCCAGCTCCTGCCGTCCAACAACCTCCCATTCACCAGCTCTCTCCATCGCTCGAAGAGCGGGGCGACACACCCCGCCCTCCGGTCGAGGCAGTCATGCGAGCCTCTGCTGGGCCACTAGCCAGTCTTCGGAAGACCCTTCTACAAGTGCGAATTATTATAGTATTGACTGGTTTTTGGTCCGGCTGCTAATTTTTTAATGTGGTGGCAGGCAGTTGAGGATTGCCTAGTAATCGGTCGGAGCCTGTATTCTGGGCCCCAAATGGAGGTCTTACTCCACCGAGCAGTTCAGGCGGAGGCTACCGCGAGCCTCGAGCATCAGGCCGGGGTGACGCAGGCAGGCGTCAGCAGAGCTCTTCGCGGAGAAGTAGAATAGCTGAGGAAGCTCTTGCGAGACACGGAGCAGGCCCTCGAGAACTCCCAGCATTGGGAACGCCTAGCGTCCGAGAAGGCCGTGTCAGTTACCCGGGATCTTCTTCGGGTGACGCAGGAGAGAGATCAACTCCAAGCTAGAGAGAAGAGGCTGTCAGGCCAGATGGAGTCGGACCTCCTACTGGACACCGACCACGCCTTTATCCTCGAGGACGACCTGATCCAGGCTCGTTCGGGCGAGCGGGCTGTGTCAGAAAGGCTCCGAGAGGCCCTGCTCGAACATGACGATACGTCCGCGGAGCTGAGGTGGGTGAGGCGTTCTCTAGAGACGGCTGAGGCGGAGCTTCTCGCCCTTCGTGCTAGTACTTCTAGTTCTGAGGCAGCTGAGGCAATTGGAAGGCGAAGTTCCTGGAGTCGGAGGAGTTCCGCGTTATTATGACCGACCAGGTTATGAAGAGCTTGCAGCAGGGCTTCCATGGAGCTATTGATAAGCTGAAGAAGGAACAACTCCTCCCTCCTAATGCTGATCCTCAATTGTAAATGCCCCCCCTAACTGGCTAGAGGTCTTTTCTTGAGGTCCCGAGCTCCTGGGGCTGATTTCGGCCCGCGGAGCAAGTCTCGTTGTAATAGTTTTGACTTTAGTGCAATTATTTTCCTGCTTACCTACGTGTGTGCCTTTGCGGGATGCACCTTCAAGACGGATTTTATAAGTCAAATTCTTGCACCCTGCCTTTATGTATGCGGCAACTCCTTGCCGATCTTTTCCCGTTGAGGTGCAGGGGTGGTTTTTGAACCGTCTCCTTCGTATTATTCGCGATCTCATTGATTGGACCCATTAAGAGTCGTGAGTTCCTAGGCGCAGTAAGGGTGTGTCAGTCGAAAAGACGCTTGGCGTTACTGCATCTACCACGCCTTAACTGCTAGGAGAGGCTTTCATCGTTATAAATAGGGGGAGAGGGGGAGCAAGCCTCCTCCATCCCTTTTGCTTTTGCTTGCTTCCTTCCTTCTTGCGGGCTTCTTCCATGCCCCTTCTTCAAAACACCATGGGGCTCTTGGCTGAGGGACCAGAAGGGGCAGAGACCTCCTTGCCACACCCTTTGCCGGGGAGCATAGTGGAGATGATACCCCGGGTCTCTCTGAAGCTCCTGGGGGATGTTAGGGCTCCCGGGTTATCTGAAGAGTTCAGAAAGGACCTTACCCGACTCTCCAGGGAGCATGGGGGAGATGACGTCTCCGGATAGTTGTCTCCTACGCCAGCAAGCGCCATCCTCTTCCGAGTCATTGTTTTCCCCATGTTTTGGGCGGAGGGTGGTGTTTTGTGGGATACGTCATCAAGGGGGGAAGAACTGCCCCCGCTGGCTTTTCTCTTTCTTCTTTTCGTTGAGAAGTTACGGGGGTTGCCCTTCTGATATATTTTTGTAGGCATGAAAGGATCCTGGACCTAGGGCATACTGGGTCAAACTTGAGTCGGAAGTGGAACCGGATCGAATTATCATGTTTTGGATTAATCCGGGCCGTCCGATTCAAGAGCGGCTAGATCTGAGCCATCCAGGACGATCTGAAGCAATCCGAGCTAGGGTTAGGGTTGATCAAGCTCTATGATCAAGATCTGAAGGTTTCATTCCAATCAGAGCTAAATCAACCGTTGGATCAAGCAAGGAGGGCTCTAGAGCGTCCATTCACAGATAGAGTCGATCTGGACCATCCGTTGCACATTTGGAGGATCCGAGCTACCACAAGGCAGATCCTGACCCCAGATCATCATCATCAAAGTTTGGCTCAAATCAGAACAAGATCAGCCGTTGGATCTCCTCCGATCAATCTGGGTCGTCCGTTGATAACTATTTAATCAAAAATCTGCCCAGTTCTTCCCTGTCGCGCGTCCACGCCGCAGCTCGTTTGCTTTGGTTTCTTCCTCGTTTTTCTTCGTTTCTTCAGCAATTTCTTCGTTTTGAAGGCGTGACCACCTCGATTCGAGCTCATCCTTGAGTGACAGCAAGGAATTGGATTGGGGATTAGCTTAATTTCGGTTTAGCTGTAATTTCAGTTCTGCACAGAAATTTTGTTTCTGTATTTCGAATCCGATTGCTTAATTTTGTTTTCTGATTTGTTTAGCTTAAATAGGTTTTGATTCCTCAAGTTAATTAGTTTAGGAACTGGTTTAATGAACAATTAGATTCAATTTCCGCTGGTTTTCATAGTAATTTCTTGCGTGCCAATTTCAGCCGCGTGCCACTCAAACCCCTGCATTTTATTTCAGTATCTGAACCTGTACAGAGTGCTTGTTTTCTAATTGTCTCTTCATTTAGTAGTTGTTAATTGCTGCATTTGAGCTAGATAGATACTTGTTTAGTTAGCTTAGAACATGGTTTTGGTTGGCCGCAGCTCAGTTTCATAATTTCAGCTTAGTTAGCGTATCAGCTTAAATTTCTGCCACTTAGTTTCAACTTCAATCTATTTCAGTCTGTAACTTCTGAATTTGCATCAGCTAAATTTCAGTTCTACATGAATTTTATGGGAGCATTAGCTTAGAGCAGTTGATTTCCATTGCTTGTTGAGTTTAAGATTCAATTCAGCTCCAAAATGTTGCATCTCATTCTTACATTACTGCCTTATTCAGTTTTCTGCATTTTTCAACAATTCTGAAATCGTGTTTCAGATTCAGTTCTTTGCATTATTCAGTGTCTGAACTCAGCAATTAATTCCATAGTTTCACATCAGTGGTAAATCTGCCCTTTGCATCAAGTAACCAATTAAAAGTGTACTTATCTTATGTCTTTGGCACATGAGTTGGTTTCATTCGAGTATCAAGTCATCTCATTGCGGTGTTTTGTATCAAGTGCATGCTTTGGCTTCGAAAGGTGATTCCTGAAGATCAATACAAGTGGTGGTGTACTCTTACAATTTGAATTTATATTGGTTTTCCAAATTCGTTCAAGTTTCATTGGGTTGTTTAAGTTGTTTAGTGGTCAAGCTCATAAATTACCATTACTTGGTTTAAGTTTGCTAGGTCAAGTTTCTTCTTTTTCTTCATGCGATTTCATTTCATGTCTGCAACCCCAAAATCCCCCCTTCCTCCTGTTAAGGGCCAATTCTTTCTTTGGCCACTCACAAGGGGAGAACAATTTGGCCCAGTTGCAGTCACCGCCCCCCCCCCCTCCTCTTTTTCTGTCTCTTTACGGCGAAGATCGAGGGTATCCAAATAGAGTCGAACTACTCATATGTCACATCAGGCATCAATCTTCATTCTGGACCACCCAGAGGGAGTACCCGAGCTACTCATGTGTTACCTCAGACATCATCTTCATCCGCTACCCGCAGACTACTTGATGTGTCTTAGTAACTTACTGAGATGTATATCTTCATGTATTGCTTCATGTAAATAAATAATTCCTTTCAGATACTTTTCATGTGTATATAACTGCCCTGTGTTGATATTTCACTGTTCTGTCGATTCTTCGGAAGGCGTGTATGCCTTGTTGCCTTCGTTTTGAAACTAGTTAATCTCTCAGTGTAGCGAAGTAGTAAGGTCCAAGTTCACCTGGTCGGGTGCGCATGCCCTGGACCAAGCCTAAGTGCCCCCGGGCATAGGCTGCACCGCGGGGCATTAGGATTTTAAATTACTTGGATGGCGCGCGTAGGTCCCGAGCCAAGCCTAAGTACCCCGGGCGTCGGCTGGACCGCGGGGTATTAGGGTTTTAGATTACTTGGACGGGCGCGTAGGCCCCGAGCCAAGCCTAAGTACCCCAGGCGTCGGCTGGACCGCGGGGTATTAGGGTTTTAGATTACTTGGACGGGCGCGTAGGTCTCGAGCCAAGCCTAAGTACCCCGGGCGTCGGCTGGATCGCGGGGTATTAGGGTTTTAGATTACTTGGGCGGGCGCGTAGGTCCCGAGCAAGCCTAAGTACCCCGGCCGTCGGCTGGACCGCGGGGTATTAGGGTTTTAGATTACTTGGACGGGCGTGTAGGTCCCGAGCCAAGCCTAAGTACCCCGGGCGTCGGCTGGACCGCGGGGTCTTAGGGTTTTAGATTACTTGGGCGGGCGCGTAGGTCCCGAGCCAAGCCTAAGTACCCCGGGCGTCGGCTGGACCGCGGGGTCTTAGGGTTTTAGATTACTTGGGTGGGCGCGTAGGTCCCGAGCCAAGCCTAAGTACCCCGGGCGTCGGCTGGACCCGGGGTATTAGGGTTTTAGATTACTTGGACGGGCGCGTAGGTCCCGAGCTAAGCCTAAGTACCCTGGGCGTCGGCTGGACGGCGGGGTATTAGGGTTTTAGATTACTTGGGCGGGCGCGTAGGTCCCGAGCCATGCCTAAGTACCCCGGGCGTCGGCTGGACCGCGGGGTATTTGGTTTTAGATTACTTGGATGGGCGCGTAGGTCCCGAGCCAAGCCTAAGTTCCCCGGACGTCGGTTGGACTGCGGGGTCTTAGGGTTTTAGATTACTTGGGCGGGCGCGTAGGTCCCGAGCCAAGCCTAAGTACCACATTTGTCATTTTGAAAGAAACATCCCATTTTATTACTTGATTCTGCTGCAAGCGCACAGAGAGACATAGACAGTTGCTCTAAGAAAATTGCAAATCTTACCAAGATAAGAAGGACCGGGGACCTCAGTCAGACTAAGACCTCCCGCGTTTCTTTCTTGTTCTTCAGCGGCTATTCTTCCAGGCCTCGTGGGTTCTTCCTAGACTTGGCCCTGACCTCGCCATTGTAGCACCTTCGTGAAACTAGTTGATCCCCTCGGACTTCCACCACTCGGTCGCCCACCGGGAACTTGATTTTCTGGTGGTATACAGAGATCACCGCCTGGAAGGTACTGAGCGCTGGTCGACCCAGGATGGCATTATAGGAGGAAGGCACGCCCACAATTAAGAAAGGAGTCCTCTGAGTCCTTTCGAGCCTATCGCTGCCCAGCGAGAGTGACAAGGTAATCTGCCCCAATGGTTGTATGCGATATCCCGTGAAGTCGAACAAGGGGGTTGAGACGGGGACTAGTTCATCCTCGTCTATCTGCATCTGTTCCCAAGCCGCTTCGTACAGGATATTCACGGAACTTCCCATGTCTACGAAGATACGCTTTACCTCATAATTGGCAATGCGGGCCACGATCACTATGGCGTCCTCATGGGGAGCTTCCACTTCTTCTAGATCGGATGGCCCAAACGAGATAGTCGGGCCCGCCACCTGGCTTCGACTTGTCCCGATGGAGTAGTTTTTCAGTCGCCGGGTGTAAGATTTCCGGGTTGGGTTAGAGTCGCCCCCGGTAGGTCCTCCGGAGATGACCCCTATGTGGCCCGAAGGGGACCCCGCCTAGGGGCATTGCCCTTTGGGGATCTCTCTCCAAGGATATGGATCTTCGAGGCGCGGGCCCCCGGCTTCTGCCTCTGGATCGCGATCAGGATCGCGATCGGATTTCGTTTTCCCCTGCAGGCCGTCGACGAGGGGAAAGGCTTCGTCGTGGCGACCTTCAGTGATACCCTGACTTGTTCCATTTCCTCCGAGGTTTGGTCTCCGCTTCTTCAGTGAACTTTTACTTCAGGGCATGACACTCTTCTGCGGAGTGAGTCGAACTGCCATGATAATTGCAGTACTTGGGCGCCGCCTCCGGCTGTTCGGTGTCTATTGTTTCTGTTAGGATGTATACTAAAAGCTTTGCCTTTTGGTTAAGGATACATCTACATTTTAAAGAGAATCAGAAAATCACACAGTGCATGTTTATATTAGTATGTGCACTAAACGTCTAATACTTGGCATTGTAGATAACATGATGCGTGGTGTCGCACAGAAGATCATGGTATTAGGTTCCTTACTGAAGTATAAGAAAGAGGCTCACAACCGAGATGGAGTTGGACAAACCATCATGATGGTTGTAGTGTAATCAGGTGTGGTTTATCTTAACCATAGGATTACACTAGTGTACTTTGTGTACATTGAGTAGGACCAAAAGAGAGGTCACCCAGTTTTGTACTGACTTAGTAAATTGGATTATGCCTCGGATGTTATTATGGAGTACGATCTCTGAATCCCGAAATAATGGCGGGCATATATTATTAATTATTATATTTTTGATTTACCAATGAACGAGATCTATTCTGTTAGATCGATAGACCCAGTAAATTGGGAGATAATATTAATAGTATGATGTGCCGTTGATTATTGACGAAATCCGTGTCTTAGTGAGTCAGGGAGATGATGCCCCCTTGGTGAGATCAAAAGGATCGTCATGTCAAATCTTGCAAGTGGATCATGGTCCGGCATGTCGAAAAGGTTGAGTAGTACTAATCAAGGATCAAGAAGATAATTAATTTAATTATCAGTAAATTGAATTAATTATCGGGCATATGATATCTTAAACACGGGGAGATGGACGACTCGTAATAGGTGGAGCCCATATGAAAATATGGGGGTTGGTGAGGAAGTACAATGGAATCCTTTAGTGGAATGGATCTCCATCAATGGATCGGGTTTGGATCCATTAGCGGGCCAAGAACTAACTCCTCCTCATGGTCCCTATCTTAGCCCAATAAAGCCCCATAAGAATCATAATAAAAGGTTGGATTAATTAAGAAATTAATTTGGGATTAATTATTTTATTAATCTCGAATTAATTAAAGAATTAATCATAGAATAATTAAGAAATTATTCTATATAAAAATTTAGATGGAATAATTAAAGGAATTAATCTTGGGTTAATTAAGGAATTATTTTATATAAATTTTTATAATCAATCCATATTTAATTGGAAAATTTTTCCAATTAAACATAACTAATTACCTATATAAACCCCACCTCTCCCTCTCCCTCTCTCTAATTAATCTCTCTTCCCCTCTCCCTCACCCAAGGTCACTACCAACTATAGGAGGAGAAAGCTTGAAGCTTTCATCATCCTCCTTTACAACTTCTCTTCTTCTCTTGTTGGTGGCCGACCCTAGACAAGGAGGAGACACCTCCTCCTTTGTGGCGCACGGAACAAACAAGAAGGGAGGTGGCCGGCGGCAGTGAGGGTGGATATTGGAGGTTGCGGCGCCGAAGGATAGAGGAGATGGAAGCTTGAGGAATTCGTTTCTTTAGCTTCTCATCCTCAGCACTCTATTGGGCGAGAGCAGCCGGATTCCAGGGTCCAAGGTTCACCGGCGAAGTGGAGGAAGATCCTTCTTCCTCTTGATTGGCCGGCAGGAAAAGAAGAGAAGAGAAGGAGGCTTGCGAGGGTTTAAAGGAAGAAGAGGGAGTTCTCTCGGCTTCTTCTTCCTGTTCTTCTTCTTCCTAGTCTTCTTCTCGGTGTCCTCTTGAAGTTGGTCGGACCTTGGAATTCAAGGTGGCCGGCGGGCTGAGGTGGAGAGGAAGAAGGACCACCGGCGCAAGGAAACCCTAGGATTCTAGGGTTTATGTTGGTGCAAGGAAAGGAAGGAGAAAGGAGGATTGATTCAAGGGCCTTGGTGACTCCGCGTCTTAGTAGCTCGTCGCCCACACGACGTCCAGGAGGGGAGGGTCATAAGATAGAAGACTGCGAGGTAAACGGCGAGGTATATTTCTCCCGAGCTCCGTTTTTATTATCACATGTCTTAATTGTGATATATTGCTTTGCCTTGTCATTTTATGTAAGTTAGTTTATTATTTTGATATGATATCATAGTTAATAATTAACTAACTGGACCCCGAAGATAAACACAAAAATCGGCGATCCAAATCGTCGTCTTTTCCGCAGTTAGTTAATCCGGAAAGTTACAAAGCCTTTTGGCTAAGTTGTGACTTGGATTAACTAACACGACAACGAATCGGTCGTTATAGGGACGGGTCTCTATTCGGATTAAAATTTTTAATCCGTGGACATAGAGAGGTCTCTCAGGTACGACTACGTGGTTGTCTTGGAAACCGCCAAGCCATACCCACAATTTCCACCAACCGACGCCTACTAGCCCAGTGGTCTTTTCCGGGCGGCAGGTCTTTCCCTCGCGCCGGGGCCGGGGGCTCCTTCCTGTCTGACCGAGGGGCTGTGGGAGCAGGAACTCCAACTGGATCCTTGCGCCGGGCGTATTATACTTCCTCTACATTGACATGCTTAACTGAGTGTCCTAGCAAATCATCAAAGCTAGCAGGGGGCTTCCTCACCAGGGACCGAAAGAAGTCTCCTTCCGCGAGCCCTTGGGTGCAGGCGCTGACGAGTATCTTCGACGTCGCGCTGGGTACATCCTGCACCACCCGATTAAACCTCTGTATGTACTTCTTGAGAGGTTCTTTAGGCTTTTGCTTAAGAGCGAACAGGTTGAGTGCTGTCTTCTGGTAGCGCCGGCTACTTGCGAAATGGTGAAGGAAGGCCATCTTGAACTCTGCGAAGGAGTTAATGGAACCCTGTGGCAACCTCTGAAACCACCTTTGCGCTGCTCCAGACAAAGTGATCAGAAACACTCAGCACTTCACTCCGTCCGTATATTGGTGCAGAAGTGCCTCATTCTTGAACTTACAGACGTGATCCTCTGGATCCATCTTTCCGTCATACTCAGGGACCCTCAGCCCGTGGAACTGCTTCGGCATGGGGTCCTCAACAATCTCGGACGAAAAAGGGATAGTGGGAGTTTTCTGAAATATCTTGGGTCCATCCCTCCTTCCCGGTCCCTCCTCGTGCCTCTGAGCACTGGAGGCCACTGAGTGGGTCTTTTCCCCCCCCCCCCCCCCCTCCCTCTCCAGGGGATTCTCTATGAGGGCCTTGGGCTGCGCCGTCCTGTCGCCCCACATGGGTCACGGACATTTTGGAGTGCGAGGCGAAGATTCTGGGGATCTCCTCCCTCGCCGGACCCGCTGGTTGTGGAGCAGCCTGCTTGATTTGGTGCTGCTCCAAGGCTTCCTTGATGGTGTTAGCCACTAGGCGGTCAAATTCCTCTCGTGTGAGGGTGAGGGGTTGTTCCTCCGGTCCTGCCATCGACGCTCCTTCAGGTGCTTTGTTGTTTCCCACAGACGGCGCCAAATTTGTTCCGGAAGGAGTCGTCAGCGATGGCCAGTCACTGAGGCTTAGCCCCGGCGAGGAAGACTACGTCGCTGAGGAACTTGGGGGGTCCTGCGAAAATAACACAAGCGTTAGGGGGACACGTCGGTAGGGGTCCGGCGGAGTCCACTCCGACACTCAAGTTAGTAGGTTGTCCGATTGGTAATGAAAAAGAAAAGATAGTATGCAAAGACGAGAGATTGCCCCCCCCTTTATCGGAGGGTTGATCTGTTGGATATCTAGTGTGAATGGAAGAGAGGTGGTGGGACTTTAGTCCCACATTGACACTTTCTAGTGAATGGAAAGTGAGGAGGAGAATAAAGAGACTCTATTGTGAGTGGGGCTTTAGTCCCACATTGGGAGTTTCATGGCATAAATATTGGTTTATATTGTTTCACAAGCATGTTAGTTGTGAACAAATGCTAGGGGAGAGACTCTCTCTCACGCGTGGGTGCGCAGGGGGGTGCAAATCCAGGGCCCGGATTTGTACCGAACCAAGTGAACTCGTGTGCGTGCACGACCCGCGCACGTCAAATGCCCGACCGGTCGGGGCAAAATTTATCCAAGCAGATGAACCGACGTTTTGCCAAATTGATTTTTGCTCAAATGTAACTGATACATTAATTTTGATTAATGCAAGATCAGTAACCTTCCAGACGTTTGGATATGGTCGGGTAAATGGCAGTAAATGACAATTAATTCGTCATTTACGACTGCAGGGGTCTGAGCCTATATAAAGGGGTTGTGACCGAGAGCAAAATGGACAGACGATATATAGAGAGATTCTCCTCCACTCCACCTTGTTCCCAACCTCCTTTGATAGCAGTCGGGTACTTCCTCAGTTCGCCACGAGCAACGAGTGCTCCGTTGTGCCTGTGGTCTGTTGTTGTATCCTGAGAGACAGAAGTCCATCTGAGCCTCGAAGCACCGCCGGAGGAGGACGAATCTGTTTCAAGGAAATTGCGCTACGCAGGCCTTAGCAAATTCCTGGTTGGTCGGGAGACGCCCGACCACCACTTGGGAGATCCTAGTCGGGAGACTCCACTCGGGAATTCCTACTCGGGAATTCCGCTCGGGAGACACTGCTCGGGTCAGGAACCTCAGTCAGTCGGGAGCTCGGGAGATCGAGTCGGGAGCTTGGGAGACTCAGTCGGGAGCGTCACTCGGGAGCTCGGGAAACTCACTCGGGAGCTTCACTCGGGAGCTCGGGAAACTCACTCGGGAGCCCGGGAGACACTGTTCGGGAGCTCGACACCCTGGTCAGGAGCTCGGAAGACACTGCCCGGGAGACTGCAGTTTGAGAAAAGGCAGCTCGAGCCACTCAACAGAGATAAGTTGAAGTTATTTTAATAATTTCAATTTATTGTAAAATCTCGGAAATTCCTCCAACATGATCTACCTTTTATATCGATGTCGACAGACTAGTCGTGCCCCCTTTATCAGTGCCACGTCGCCGCTATTTAGGCCGCGCCCCTGCTTTCGGTGATAAAGGGATATCCTTTGAAACAGTCTGCGTCGTTATCACTTTTTCTCTAGTTGAGATACTCGAGGCTCCCGAGGTCGGCTGTTGCGAGGACTCCGCCTCCCGAGGTGAGCTCGGGGGTCTTTGGGTGTGATATCTCCCAGAGTACTCTCGGGGCCTTACCCCTCGAGGGGGCTTCCGCAAACGGTCCTTCGCCTGACTTTCCCAAGCGCCCCCGAGAGGGTGGCCCCGGGGTCCGAGAGGAGAGGTTAAGTCGTGTCCCTGACTTTTCATCCCCCGTGCCAGGCACGGGCCATCCAGCCCCATCAATTGTATTGCACAATCAAACATCTTACAATATCCATTTGTCTTATATTACATTTGGCGAAGTCCCAAAGATTTCATATCTCCTCAAAATGACTTTTTAGTTAATGACTTAGTAAAAAGATCAACAATGTTATGCCCCAGAGACCCGTGCTTTGCTTGAAAATCGAACAACACTTCCTCTGTACGGCGGATAATCTGAAACTTATACAAACATATCTCCACACATGTAAAGCTCAACCACACTCGACTGACATTCACATAATCACAACCACGCAGATAAATAATTTGCATAATAAATGATAAACATAATAAATAATCCTCCATAAACTAAAATGCAACGATCCAAAATCCAGTGGAAGTAGATAAATACACGTCCAAAGAAAGTTAAATACCATCTAAAATGAAAACCAAACTAAAACAACATCAATATGATAAGTAGACTACAAAAGTAGGAAGATGGTATAAATACTCAAATGAGGATTGACAGTTGGATCCTCTCCTGGCGACACGAGATACAACTATCAACTACCTAAAACAAAAAGAAGAACAAGGGATGGTAAGTCTGGGCGGACTCTGCGGGTATAAAAATAGATAAATACATGGTATATAAAAGGATAAAAACAAGCATATAAAAACAAAGATATATAGTCTTTGGAATAAAGAACATAAATCAAAATGCACTGTACGATTAAATATACTTGAAAACCAATATAACACGTATGGACATGATCAGAAATCCCCCTAATACCTCAGTAAACTGCTAGTACAGCTGAGCTGATTTAGATCTTATAATAAATGTAAATTGTAACCGAATATGTATGTCAATTAAATGCAACAATCATAGCCCAAACAAGTGTAGCAAACACAAGTAAATGCACAATGTATAATATGCACATGATGCGATGACCTATACTGTACACACACCAACCACCTCTACATTGAGTAGTTTGAGTAGACAAGATATAAGCATCAAAATCTGTGACTATGCAGATACACCATAATACATGTGCCCTTGAATGAAAAGATGTAATGCTTGTGACTTTAAAATTCTGAAATACCTGTGGGGACTCTAAATACTTAGGGAGTATCAACTGTCTGCCCATAACTCCAATTGAGCATGACACGATAAAAAATAAGACCGACGACACGTATCAACCACAAGAGAGCTAGTGGTTGTCAATATGTAAATAATGCCATGGTGCATGTAACTAATATGCATAACCTTAATCAAACTAAAATCATGCAGTACAAAACGCAATTAACATTAAAGTAAATAAACATGCACTAATCTACTAGGTAGGATTTATCTAATACCAACTACATCCTAGATAAGTTAAATGATAGTTTTACAGTATATGCGATACTCTTTAGATCAAAAATCAAAAGATGAGACTGTATAACTGAAATTTTAGAGTACTACTCAAAGGTCAAATAAGAATAAGTATCAACCAAAAAAACAAGACAAATAGATTTAAAATAAAGTAACCTACTCAAAAAATAAAATAACTATGCATTTAAAGTTAACGAATCTATAGGAATCGAGTAAGAAATACCTGTCTCAGAAATGGAATCCGTAATAGAAAAGAGACTCCCGCGTCCAAACGTCCAAAGTAAATAGATGTCATATTTCTACAGCTTCGGGTTCATTTGTCTTCTAATGCTTGGCAATATTCTCATATAGTGGATCATCTGGGTTCGGAGCGCTCAACAGTGCTTGAATGCTCGGCCATACTATTAGAATTTGTAGTGCTGGACTCCACTTTTCTTTGAGAATATCAAAGTATATTTGTCCAAGCTTGTCAATATTTGGATGGTAGATTTTAGTGAGAAAGCGAACCTTGAACCTTCTGCACCATCTTATTGACCTCATCCTTACAACCTTCACAATGTATACTGACGATAAGAACACAAGTCTTATTGATCGACTTTGTAGAATCGGGGAGTTTTCTCGGACAGCCATAAACTAGGTAAACAATAATCGAGATGTAGCTGCACGATCCTGGGCATCTTCTTCGGCCGAGGGGCTTCGTTCCTTTAAACACCAGGTAGTCTTGTTCAATCTCCTTATGGGACAGAGAGATTGAGAATTTCCACATATCCGCTCCATCTGATCTCCCTCGCTTGACCGCTTCACGCAGGACGCTTTTATCGTTTAGCAAAGGGGAAGAAGAGGGTTTGGAGGTAGGAGCACGATACTCGGCCGGAGCGTTGTACGCATCTCTCCACGTCCTCAGATTCCAGGGCCTTGCCGCCACGACCACCGTTGGAACTGAAGGGAAAATGCTTCTTCTCTCTGCCTCCTCTCCTCCAATCTTCGTCGATGGGGGGCGAGACGGAGAGGCTGGCAGGTGGATACCCGTCGTTCGGACGATCTAATTGGATGCAAGATCCTCCAGTTCCTCGGTGCGTGCGATATCGGAGAAGGGGTGGTTGGAGAAGCGGGGGTGGCGCTAGCCGCACCAACAACGAGTGGGTAAGGTGAAGTTATGCAGCATCCGGGCAGGCGGCGGAGAGGAAGCATCAGAGGGCACTAAAGGCGAAGGTTTCGACATGCTGGGAGGCAAGTACTCCTTTGCTCGCGGAGTGATCGCCATGGAAATCCTCGATCCAAAGCGTCGGCTTCGCTTGCATGAGGACGGTGGTGGTTGTCATGCGAGGAGGGGGAGACAGCGTGGGTTTAGGGCACGAGAGCAACGAAACAAAAGTATATATATATATATATATTAAAAATTAAACCTTTCCTCAGATCATTTAAAAATAATTCATCTCGCACCGGTTAATCCTACATTTTCTATAAGATTATTTTCAATTTAAATCCTTTATTTATGATATTATTATTATTTTTATTATTTATTTATTTATATATATGTCGTATTTTACAAACAAACGTAGCACGTGTAAGATATATTTAAGAATTATCCTTTTATTAACTATATCCCTTATAAAATTATACTTAATAGTTATGTCTTTGCCTTTGTTGTGATACTTAGATCCTTAGAAAAAATTATGATAGCTTGAATAATATAGTAAATTATTATTGGACTCCTACTATCCTCATCAATTTGTAGATGCTTTAGGATCCTTCTTAATGAGACGACTTCTTGTATAGCCACTGAACAAACTACATACTTAGCTGTCATTGTCGATAATGTTATAAAAGCTTGCCTTTTGATGTTCCACAAGATCACATATCGATTCAGCAAGAAAACATAGCTAGATGTTAATTTTTTATAATTAAGGTCTCCGACCCAAATTATATCTGTGTAACCTTTCAAGCTAATATGGGATCCTTGAAAATATAGACAATAATATGTTGTTCCTTTAAGATATTTGAATATCCTCTTCACTACTTTCTAGTGTCTCGGTCCTGAGTTTGACTAAAATAGCTAACTAAGTAAATAATATAGTTGATATCAGGATGTGCATACAACATATTATATATAAAACTATCAATGATATTGACATATGATATTTTCTTCATTTGGGTTATTTCCTCGAAAGTCTTGGACACATACTTTTGCTGAGTACCTTTTGCTACATGTGTCTGTTCAATATTACAATTTGACATATTAAAGTATGGTAGCATCTTAGTCATATAAGTCTTTTGAGACAAACACAAAAGTCTTTTTAATCGATCTTTCATAATCTCTACTTCTAAGATATACTCAATTTCCTCATATATTTTATGTTAATTTATGATGAAAGTCATGCTTTAACTTTAATAAACTCTATGTCACTTCCAACTATTAGCATATTAGCAACATATGATAAAACAATAAACTTTCCTTTTTGTATTTTCAGACAAACACAAACTATGTGTCTTCATTGATCATTTCATAACTATAAAATAAAATAATTTTATTAAATCTTAGATTTCATTGTCTTGACGCTTGTTTTAGATCATAAATAAACTTGTTAAGTCAACATAATTTGTCCTCTTAGTGTTAAGAAATATAACATTCTGGCTATGTCAAATATATTTCCTTGTCAAGCTCACCATTTAAGAAAGCTATTTTTCAATCCATTTGATGTAATTCTAAATCAAAATATACTACTATAACTAAAATGATACCAATTGACATAAATTTTATAACAAAAAAATGTCTCTTCAAAATCAATACCATCTTATTGTTGGGGTCGGGAGGACCAGATAATCAAACATGGTTTTAATGTTGGCAAAGGTTCAAAATTAAGGTCTGTGGTGATCTAATATATTATAGTGAGTGTGCAAGAAAATTCTAGTGTAACTAGGCACGAAGTCTTAATCTGCAAAGTTGAACATGAAGACCTGACCGAGGGTTGGGTATGAAGACCTGGTTCAGAAGATTGAGCACAAAGACTTGACCAGGGGTTAGGCACCGAAGTCCTGATCCAGAAGATCGGGCAGGAGTCTTAGCCGAGCGAGGACAATGGATAAAAGTAGGGATGGGTTAAGGTACGGACGTCTTGAGATCCGGAGTCTTCGGAGGTCGAGCAAAGTCCAACCGGAGGTGCCGGTTAGCAACAGGTAACTTCTCCATAGTAGAGTAGGTGAGGACGCGCTCCCTAAAAGAGAAATAGTAGGTGTTGGTCCGACTTAAGATTTCAGTTGAAACTTAAAGTCAATATTAGACAACACTGACCGTCGTACATGCATTTACTTTACATGTTATTGTTGTATGGACTAACCCTGTATTGTAATTGAGGCACTTGGAGACTGGCAGCACCCTAGGCGCCCGAGAGGACTTAGGCGCCTGAGAATACAGGCACCCAAGAACACAGGTGCTCGAGAGGTCTCATGTGCCCCTATGCCTGTGACTCAGCCTAGGTGAGGCTGAGTTAACACACGCTAGTTGGAGTTACCACATCGGCAACACAGGCACCCCAGTGGCTATCAGGCGCCCGATAAGGATAAGATTTGACCAGGTAGTAGATTGGGACGTAATTGGATCGCAACAATAGGAGCGCCCCTGTAGGATCGATCGTGTCCGCTAAATGGGGGTGAATAGCGTTTTTCGAACCCCTTTTCTTCTTGGTATCCACCCCGAACGGGTGACTAATCCAAGAATCCGTCGATGGATCAATCCCCGGATAACCTCCGGCTAGCTCTCGTCGCTCCTTGTGAGTGGAGAAATCTCGCCACAATCCCAAGCAAAGCTTTGAGCACAAAGACTACTATCTTGCCTTTAACCAAGACAAGATTCGTCAATGATCTCAGCCACCACGAAGTCCGCTTTAAATAGGACTCGGGCTGAAACCCTCGCCACCAGTCGACTGATCCCAGGGCAGTCGACTGGTGCCACTGAAATTCGACCGTTGCACCCCAACGTTCGAATTCTCATCCAACTCACCAGCCACCTATAAGTCGACTGCTCCTAGAGCAGTCGACTGGTCCCTGGCCAGATCCCTTTCTATGAGTTTTATTAGTCGACTGCCCCAATGGCAGTCGACTGCCCCACTAACACACCTAGGGTTTCCCTTCCCGAATACATTTCACTCCGCACTCAAACCCTAGGACTTTCCCGAGTACAATCACACAGCACTCGTACCCTCACGACTCGACTGACTCCTCATCTGCAGCCTCGACTGTTGCCTTCGCGCCCTCTTCATCTTCGGCTCCCGTTGTCACGCCCCGAGGAGCTGCCCGTCCGATACTGACCGGACTGCCACTCCCTCGTCCGACGGACAATTCAGAAACCTAACCTCTACGACCACCTCAGATAATTGTACCACAGCCTATAGGGCTGGAACAACTATCTGCAATCAACAAAAGCGAGACGGCGATGAAAGCTGCGTACCGGTACGACTTACGACAAACACAAAGCACAAGGCCTCCATGGCTCACAAAAGTACAACTATACCGTTGTATAAAAGGACACGACCAAACACGAATACAGCAGCGGAAAAAAAATAAAGTAAAAGAACAGAGAATGGGTACCAACAAGTACCACTACAAAGTAAAAGAAACATCCCGGAGTCATCTCGAAGAAATACGCGAACTGGGACAGGCTGCCGAGCACTCCAGACAATCATCCTGAAATAAAAACAGGGAGCTAACGGGGTGAGTAACAATACTCAGCGAATATCTCATCAGATATACAAGATAGTCTAGCTAGCAATAGAGTAACAGGCTATCGAATTAACACAGGTACATACAGTGGTAGACATAACTGGAATAGGAATAGAAATACCATACCAATCTAGCTGAGTCGTCGAAACTGACATAAGGGTCTCCTGTATGTACATGTCAACAAACACGGGCAAGTGCAAAAGATTCGTATGCACATGGTGCAATGACATGGTCACCTCTGTCGCCGGTCGGACATCGTCAGCTACGTACGGGAGGAAGCTGAGCGGAGGCCACCCTCCTGCGTAGAGCTGTGACTGCCGTCCGTACTCTGCCGCTGCTAATCCTGAGCAACCGAGTAGACGGTATGCTGTCGGTGTAACACCCCTACTCCATGACCTATCCTGGCGATATCATTAATAGCCCCAGGCTAAGACCTATCCTGGCAATATCTCTATCAGCCCCAGGCCATCACCTATCCTGGCTATATCACTAATAGCCCCAGGCTAAGACCTATCCTGGCGATATCTCTATCAGCCCCAGGCCATCACCTATCCTGGCTATATCACTAATAGCCCCAGGCTAAGACTTATCCTGGCGATATCTCTATCAGCCCCAGGCCATCACCTATCCTGGCTATATCACTAATAGCCTCAGGCTAAGACCTATCCTGGCGATATCTCTATCAGCCCCAGGCCATCACCTATCCTGGCTATATCACTAACCGCCCCAGACCATCTCTGGAGGATATCACTATCTGAGTGTTAACACCTACCCCATGTATATAAATGGGGGAGAGACTTCTTTCTCTCATCTCCTGGTATATGGACTACTCAAGGAGGGATATCTGCCTGCTACCACGCTCCGATTCACTAACCCATGAGTGCATGAGCGGAGCAGTACAGAGCACACTACCCATACTCCGTCAACCACTAACCCATGAGTGGTCATATGGATAGGTCAGTATGACTGTCGACCTGACTCACCCATAAGGGGCCCCTGATCGACAGTGATGCACAGTGCATGATGATGCATGACTCTGGTCAAACAGCATCCACTATCTAATCCACCTATATCAACATGATATGCAAGGATCATAAGTAATGCACCATAGCCTAGATCCTAATGGTGTAGGTATCACATGCTAGGTATATCCTAAACAGTATCAGCAAAGGTAGAGCAGGTATATAAGGCAATACATTACTCTACCTCTAACATAGCATATCAAGTATATCAGCTATGACAAATCTAAAAGATAAGTCAGAGATATCCGCCTCCAATGTAGTAAATAGTATGCGAAGAGAACCCCCGTCTGAAATAATATCCGTCGTAAGTGGAGTCCAAATAGCCGCGTCAATGACCTGTATATAACACATAATTAGCTATCTATGCAACTAAGAATTTGACTAGATACCAAGATAATTCCGGATTAACCCAACCAAACCCTAAGTGTGGTTTACGATAATCCTAAACCACATCATTAGGCCAACCTAAATTCAATTAGAATTAGCCTTGATTAAATATCAAATCCCTTAAAGGCTCAATTCCCTCATCCAATGATACACACGATCACCCATTACTACACTAACCTAACTCGAGGTGAAATCATAGATATCAACTGATCCAAATTACTTATCCCACACAACCAGATCCAATTTACCATCTACGGCAGGAACAGGAACCCTATCCCAAAACCTATTTACATCAAACAAAGAACATGGCAGTGATCACAATACAGGAAATCCAAACCTAACTATCAACAATAGTAACATTACCACAATAACAGAGGCACACGGCCAAGAACAGATCAGAGTCAAGAACTCCAATTCGAAGCCAAAACCAATCAATTGATCAAATAACTGCTCCACAGACACAGCAGAATTCAAAACCCAGATTGACAACCAAATCCTGATCAATCCACGACAACCACAAGACCGAAACAGATTTACCAATTCCACACATGGAAACTCAAGAATCCATCTTAAGCAGAACATCAATAAACCTAGATCACCATACCTAGATCACCATAAACAGAATAAACTTACCTAATGCCCACCACCTCTTCGCTTGCTTAGATCCACGCCGACCCGATCAGCCTCCGACCGTGGCCTCAGACAGCGAAGCTGGATCAAGCATGAAGATTACCAGAAATCCTACCCAACAGATAAAAACAGCCAACTAAATCAAAGAAATTCCTCACCTTCAATCTGCCTGGAGGAAACGATCAACCCTAGCCAAAGATCCTTCCTCTTCGATCGGTGAGCAGCAAGATCACGACGCCCGCGCGCGATGGAAATCGTCGATTCAAGCCAGCTTTTCCCGGATCCTTGACCGTCGTTCCCATCAGCTTCCTCTCCCTCGCCCAATAGAAGAAGAAAGGAAGGCAGAGAGGTCGTCGGCCTCTCGAGATGGCCTTGATCGCTCGGAAGAGGAGAAATCGCCTGGGGTCGCGTGGGTTCGGTGGTTGGGAGGAGAAGAAAAGAGGAAGAAGTGGAGCGTTGGGTTCGGGTTGTGCGCTAGGGCAAATAAGGAGATGATTCGATACATTAATATAAACGGCATTTTGCAATCAAGCCCCCTTTTTTTTCCAGCCCTTAACTTATTCCTTTTTACCTTTTAGCCCTCTAAAATTTCGTATTTTAACATTCTCCCCCACTAACAAAAATTTGGTCCCCAAATTTGTTATCACATGTGCTAGGTACGGCAACCAGTACAAATACTGGACGAATCACCTACACGCACCTCAATTAAACAAGTGAGGGTCGCGAGCTCGGATAATATCCACGAGCTCCCACGTCGTCTCGGCATCTGAATGGCGTTGTCATCCGACTTTAACCAATCAGGTTGCCTTACTCCGCAACCAACGCTCCTGGAAACCCAAAATCCATACAGATACCTCCTCATATGTGGCGTCAGACTGAAACGGAACAGACACCTCAGATAATATGTGAGTGGGGTCTGGCACATAACCTCTCGACATGGATACATGGAACAGTCGTGGTTGTCGGTCAAAAACGGTGGAAATGCTAGACGATAAGTTACAGCTCCAATCCTTTCCAGAATCTGGAACGGACCATTATACCGTGGAGCTAGCTTACGTCTGAGACAAAGACGTTTCACCCCTTCGTGGGTGAAACTCGAAGGATAACATGATCACGCGCGGCAAACCCTATGGGTCTGCGCCTCCGATCAGCATAGCTTTTCCCGCGATCTCGCGCTGCTAATAATCTCCGTCTGACAGTCCGTACTAACTCTGCCTCGTGCTGAACTCTCTGGGGTCCCAGCAGCTGAGTCTCACCGACCACATCCCCGAGGGTGGGTGTCCTGCACGTCCTACCCTACATCGCTTCAAACGGTATCATTTGTATCGCCGAATGGAAGCCGTTGTTATAGGCGAACTCCACCCAAATGCAAATGGTCCTCCCAACTGCCCCCAAAGTCCATCACACACGAGCGCAGTAAGTCCTCTAGGACCTAAACGGCATGCTCGGACTGCCATCTGTCAATAGACGAACAATTAACCGAAACGCAGCTATGCACTTGTAGCTCGTAGGAGACTCCTACCAGATTCCAGAGTAATCCCTAAAATCTAGTAATCTTCCTATCGTATATCTCTACTAAGTGATCCATCGAGTCCATCTTACGGATCGAAAGAAAGTGCATAGATTTGGTTAATCATTCAATGATCACCTAAATCGACTCGTGTTGCCTCCATAAACCTACGTACTAGGTTTTCTCTCGTAGGGAATTCTTCAAGAGTAAGACCGCTAGTCTCTGACACCCCCTGTAGGTTATGAGCCCACTGCGCTACCACTGCGTCAATCGACGTATCAATAATCTGGATACGAAGTCTCTCGATGTCCTTTTTCCATGTCGTTCCGCCAACAGGAACGTTTCGAATCCCTGTACACTCGGGTACATCCTGAGGATATCGTAAAACTAGGTCAATGCGCCACCGAAGTAAATTCTCCGGACCAGAGGTGATCTCAAGACTGCACCACCTATTACGGAATAAACTATTCCGTATACACCACGAGGACCCCTACATCCAATGCCCTAAGGCTACTCTGCCTCGAACACACCAAGGGTAATAATCTCTAACTGGAGCACTCCTAATCTGATCGACAATAGTGTCCAATCATCCAAAGGTAACAACACGTGCTCATATACCCAGTCAAGAATACATTCGGATGTCGTCTACGAATAGTAACGACTCATCCCAACATCCTAAGGGCACCAAACTCAACCAATCCACGTGGTGGCCAGATCCTCGGTATGCCCGTAAAACATACCAAGGCATAACTGATCGAGGGATCATCATCTAACCATCAACTACAACCGAGCAACTAATCAACATCACCTATATCAAGGGTGCTCAACCCTAGGATCACTTGTGCCACATCTAGAATCTGATCATCCAAATCCAGAAGAAACTGCGCAGATTGGGTTAATCGATCAACGATCACCCAATTCACATCAAGCCCTCCCCGAGTCCTAAGTAAGTCCACGACAAGGTCCTTAATACCGATTACCATTTCCAACCATAAATGGGGATCGTCTAATATAACCCAGCGGGTCTCTAGGATTCAACCTTCATCTATTGACATACCCGATATCTAATCAAAACATCTGCGATACCTTTCCCAATATCGGTCCACCAACAGGGATGCCTCCAGTCTCCGTATCAACCGCATTACCTGCAAAACATAGAAACCAAGAATGGTGAGCCGCACTTGCCTCATAAATGCAACAATCACGGAAGCTCCTCCATAAATAGGTCAGAAAAATTTCAAACTATTGAAAACACTAGAACACTCCTTCGGACATGCGTCCGAAAATTCTCGAATTACAAGAACACCCCAGAGCCAAGGGCTACCACTGTCCTCAGTACGGCCCAGTGACAATAAGAATCCCTAACGTTCACATGTTAGAACCTCTGGGCCCGAGACGAGGAGGTAACTGGAATCTCATCGTCTCTGGCGCCAACAAGTCACCACATGGACTGGGTTGGGGGTCAGATCATAACCACCCTTACTTGACAACCACGGTCTACCCCTCGAACACCGTCCTCGATAACCTCTACCGATCACGGTCGAATTTCTTAGGTGTTATGCAGCTAACACCCAATTCACCGCACCATATCTATTCCTAATTCTCGATGTATCATCGAGAATATTTAACAAGTACGACCTGTCTATGAGTCATGATACCTCATAGGCTAGAACAGCGTCAGATCAGTCGACTAACCGTCGTCTCGTAACCCGATATACTCCAACTCCGCTCCAAAAGGCGATAGAGACACACCATCTTTTAGGAGTATCCCAAAGTAATCGAAAAGTAATTATTTGTTTTCTGAGTACCGTCCTTAGTGTCTTCACATAAAGGTAACTCAGTCTCGTAAGTGATTTGCATCGCTGCACAAATCAGAAGTCCAAAGGTACCTTCTTGGTTATCCAAACCAAGTACGAGCAATAATCCCGTAAGTGTCAAGCAACTAGCTCTATACTCCTCCGGATCGGTACAAGTCACATTTGACTGTACTATTTCGGTTATCTAACCAAGTATAATGAATCCGAGCTCAAAAAGTCTCACAGAACAGGATATATCTATCCCCTATCTACTGAAATGATAACCAGTGAATATCATCTCTGCTGCATCCAACAGGTCATGTCCTCAAAACATGCCATCTAGGATATTTGTACGGAAATAAATAACCTTAACCGCCCAAAGCTCCAGGAGCTAAAGTGGATCGATCCTATGTCGGTCGAGCCAACTACGATACGCCAGCTCCAATAGGTTGTCGTCCGATGTAACCCTAGCTTCCCAACTCATCAGTCGATACCATTAAAGAATCAATATTCTCCACTATACAATCGAATTCACAACGTGTCATCCGATCATCTCCTTAATCAACCTTGACCATAATGGTGATTTGAAAAAAAACTTGACTAGGTGTCAATCGAGCTACCTCCAAGTCAATGAATACGCACCCTAACATTATGGGAATCGATATCCAATCTCTCTCGGGAAATATCCATCCAACCTATCCAAGGTAGAGTATACAAAAGTATAAGCGATACTCAAGAGATATATATCTACTATGATATACACCAAAATACCACCAAGATATATATCTATGAAAGTCATACTCATTTTCCAGCTATATCGATCTTTTACTATCAGTTATAGTATTTAGCTAGTACTACCCTTCCTGCATCAATGCAGGTCATGTACTCACTCGTACCCTCTAGGTCACCTAACTCAGCACGAGCGAACCAGAAGTCGAAAACTCCCTGATATAGGAGAAATCATCACTGTATCGATATGCAGTCTCCATGTCTCACACAATCGATAACTGATACTAGTATACAACTGGTATGGGACAGGAATTCTATAACTTGAATTCATTAACCTCCGATAGGTTATTGACAAGTTCGACCCTCGTCTTCCGACCATATATCGGTGCTACTCGAGAATCAACATTCTCTACATCCTAGACGAGTCGGCAACATGTCAACCAGTCACCTATAATCGACTCCCAACATGGTCGCAAATAAAATGGATCGACTACATGTCTTCCAGCCCAAAACATATCTACGAGTACCTACCGGTCAAGAATATAAGTCGATATACAATCCCATCAAAATAAGGAATGTCGAATGTCTAATACTACAATAGAGAGTGGATACAAAAGAGGTAATTAAGACTTGTCATATACCTCGTGTCGTCTGGAGGAGTCCCGTCGCCGCCATGTCCCAATTACGTACATCGAGAAACGACTTCGGCATAAAATCTGAACAAACACCCACAAGACCACAAGGTATCTCGAGAACCTGGCTCTGATACCAAAAATTGTCACGCCCCGAGGAGCTGCCCGTCCGATACCGACCGGACTGCCACTCCCTCGACCGACGGACAATTCAGAAACCTAACCTCTACGACCACCTCAGATGATTGTACCACAGCCTATAGGGCTGGAACAACCATCTGAAATCAACAAAAGCGAGACGACGATGAAAGCTGCGTACCGGTACGACTTACGACAAACACAAGCACAAGACCTCCATGGCTCACAAAAGTACAACTATACCGCCATATAAAAGGACACAATCAAATACGAATACCGCAGCGGAAAAGTAAAGTAAAGAAACAGAAAAAGGGTACCAACATGTACCACCAACAAAGTAATAGAAACATCCCGGAATCATCTCGAAGAAATACGCGAACTGGGACAGGCTGCCAGACACTCCAGACAATCATCCTGAAACAAAAAACAGGGAGCTAACGGGGTGAGTAACAATACTCAGCGAATATCTCATCAGATATACAAGATAGTCTAGCTAGCAATAGAGTAACAGGCTATCGAAATAACACAGGTACATGCAGTGGTAAGCATAACTGGAACAAGGATAGAAACACCATACCAAGGTAGCTGAGTCGTCGAAACTGACATAAGGGTCTCCTGTATGTGCATGTCAAACAAATGCAACATCCAAGCATAACAAGCGCGGGCAAGTGTCCGCTCACTCTCCTGCGTAGAGCTGTGACTGCCGTCCGTACTCTGCCGCTGCTACTCCTGAGCAACCGAGTAGACGGTATGTTGTCGGTGTAACACCCCTACTCCATGACCTATCCTGGCGATATCAATAATAGCCCCAGGCCAAAACCATCCTGGCGATATCTATATCCGCCCCAGGCCATCACCTATCCTGGCTATATCAATAACAGCCCCAGGCCAAAACCTATCCTGGCGGTATCTACATCCGCCCCAGGCCATCACCTATCCTGGCTATATCAATAACAGCCCCAGGCCAAAACCTATCCTGGCGGTATCTATATCAGCCCCAGGCCATCACCTATCCTGGCTATATCATTATCAGCCTCAGGTCATCTCTGGAGGATATCTCTATCTGAGTGTTAACGCATGCCCCATGTATATAAATGGGGGAGAGACCTATCTCTCTCAACTCCTGGTATATGGGCTACTCAAGGAGGGACCTCTGCCTGCTACCACGCTCCGATTCACTAACCCATGAGTGCATGAGCGGAGCAGCACAGAGCACCCTACCCATACCCCGTCAACCACTAACCCATGAGTGACCGTATGGATAGGTCAGTATGACTGTCGACCTGACTCACCCATAAGGGGCCACTGATCGACAGTGATGCACAGTGCACGATGATGCATGACTCTGGTCAAACAGCATCCACTATCTAATCCACCTATATCAACATGATATGCAAGGATCCTAAGTAATGCACCATAGCCTAGATCCTAATGGTGTAGGTATCACATGTTAGGTATATCCTAAACAGTATCAGCAAAGGTAGAACAGGTATATAAGGCAATACATTACTCTACCTCTAACATAGCATATCAAGTATATCAGCTATGACAAATCTAAAAGATAAGTCAGAGATACCCGCCTCCAATGTAGTAAATAGTATGCGAAGAGAACCCCCGTCTGAAATAATATCCGTCGCAAATAGCCGCGTCAATGACCTGTATCATAACACATAATTTAGCTATCTATGCAACTAAGAATTTGACTAGATACCAAGATAATTCCGGATTAACCCAACCAAACCCTAAGTGTGGTTTACGATAATCCTAAACCACATCATTAGGCAACCCTAAATTCAATTAGAATTAGCCTTGATTAAATATCAAATCCCTTAAAGGCTCAATTCCCTCATCCAATGATACACACGATCACCCATTACTACCTACTAACCTAACTCGAGGTGAAATCACAGATATCAACTGATCCAAATTACTTCATCCCAACACAACCAGATCCAATTTACCATCTACGGCAGGAACAGGAACCCTATCCCAAAACCTATTTACATCAAACAAAGAACATGGCAGTGATCACAATACAGGAAATCCAAACCTAACTATCAACAATAGTAACATTACCACAATAACAGAGGCACACGGCCAAGAACAGATCAGAGTCAAGAACTCCAATTCGAAGCCAAAACCAATCAATTGATCAAATAACTGCTCCACAGACACAGCAGAATTCAAAACCCAGATTGACAACCAAATCCTAATCAATCCACAACAACCACAAGACCGAAACAGATTTACCAATTCCACACATGGAAACTCAAGAATCCATCTTAAGCAGAACATCAATAAACCTAGATCACCATAAACAGAATAAACTTACCTAATGCCCACCACCTCTTCGCTTGCTTAGATCCACGCCGACCCGATCAGCCTCCGACCGTGGCCTCAGACAGCGAAGCTGGATCAAGCATGAAGATTACCAGAAATCCTACCCAACAGATAAAAACAGCCAACTAAATCAAAGAAATTCCTCACCTTCAATCTGCCAGGAGGAAACGATCAACCCTAGCCAAAGATCCTTCCTCTTCGATCGGTGAGCAGCAAGATCACGACGCCAGCGCGCGATGGAAACCGCCGATTCAAGCCAGCTTTTCCCGGATCCTTGACCGTCGTTCCCTTCAGCTTCCTCTCCCTCGCCCAATAGAAGAAGAAAGGAAGGCAGAGAGGTCGTCGGCCTCTCGAGATGGCCTTGATCGCTCGGAAGAGGAGAAATCGCCTGGGGTTGCGTGGGTTCGGTGGTTGGGAGGAGAAGAAAAGAGGAAGAAGTGGAGCGTTGGGTTCGGGTTGTGCGCTAGGGCAAATAAGGAGATGATTCGATACATTAATATAAACGGCATTTTGCAATCAAGCCCCCTTTTTTTTCCAGCCCTTAACTTATTCCTTTTTACCTTTTAGCCCTATAAAATTTTGTATTTTAACATAGGCACCTGGCGAAGGACTGCCAGGATCCAAAGACCTAGCGAAGGACTGCTAGGCACCGGGCGAAGGACAGCCTGGGATCCAAGACCTAGCGAAGGACTGCTAGGCACCCGGCGAAGGACTGCCAGGATCCGAAGACCTGGCGAAGGACTGCTAGGCACCGGGTGAAGGACAGCCTGGTATCCAAGACCTGGCAACGGACCGCTAGGCAAAAGTCCAACCGGAGGAGGTGGTTGGCATTAGGTAAATTCTCCCGAAAGGAGTAGGTGAGGACGCATTCCCCGACGAGGGAACAGTAGGTGTCGGTTCGACCTAGAGCTCCATTTTGGAGACCCAAAGTCAGAACCAAGACAGCTAAGGCTGTATAAATCTAACATATTATTGCTCTATGTTATTTTGGACTAACCCTGGATGCAGGAGCAAAGGAACGAGTGTCTGCAGCTCAGAGAGTCTCAAAGGAGTGAGGCAGAAGCTGAGTAGGGCGCCCGGAGTGTCCCGGGCGCCCCCAAGGTGAATACAAAAAGAAGAAGAGCAAATGTATGCTTCGACAGCTTATGGGCGGGGCGCCCCCGTGCTCCCGGGCGCCCCGGATGGTCCGGGCGCCCCCAGCTCAAGCTAACGAAGCACAAGCCAGCGAGAAGCCAACGGATAAGAGTCATCCTGGTCAACCCGGGCGCCCCCAGCGTCCTGGGCGCCCCCGTCAAAGTCTGATCCCGAGTTTGAAGGGATTAGAGCTGACCGAGAGGAACTCGGATCAGTTGACATGTGGGGGGGCGCCCCCGACGTTCCGGGCGCCCCAGGGGCTATAAAAAGGCCCTCGACCCCAAGGCTTTCAACAAACAATTCTTTCAACGAAATTCACGCTCTTCTACTCCTGCGCTCTGCTCCGGAAACCTCCCGACTCGAGATACAAGTGCCGACGACGTCCCTCTGCTCCAAAAACATAATCTACATCGGACGTCGGTAACGAAGAGCTACTTTTAGTTTACTGTTCTAATTTTGTAATACATTTTGTAAACTGGTTTTGCGCACATATAGAATTGCCCGCAGTAAACGGTCAACGACCGTGGGCCTTGGAGTAGGAGCCGACCACGACTCCGAACCAAGTAAAAGATCTTGTGTTCGCGTTTTGTGTTTAATTCTTCCACTGCGTAATTTCTCTAACTCTAATCCGAACGTTTTACGATATTCACCCCCCTCTATCGTTTCTCTCGATCCAACAAGTGGTATCAGAGCGGGGAAGCTCAAATTTGGTGCAACCACCAATTTGAGAATTTTTTGGATTTTCTTCGAATTGTTTTAATTTTTTTCTTTATCGTTAATCGAGATTGGTGCAACACCACTCGATCTTATTCACCTTTTATTTCAAATAAAAAATATCTGTAGGTGGATTTAAAATATTCTTATGCCTTTTTCAATTTTCATTTTTTTAGCATAAGTCAGAATTGATAAAACGATCAAGTTTTGAAAATTTGTCATAAATTTTTTTCATTATTTTAATATTTTTTTCTCGAAATTCATGCCACCTTAATTCGAGCAACTTTTTTTAAACTCTTATTTTTTTAATCAGAATATTCATTTTCTAAAAATTTATCTCAAAAGCTTTTATTATTATTTTATTATTCTGCCTCGAAATTCGTGCAATATATTTTTTTGGGATATTTTTTCTCTCTCTCCCACACTACTAATCCAAGACCAAGTCATGGTACATTTCTATTTTTTCTCTTTGTGTGCAAGAATTATCCTTAATGGCCAATCAAGAATGGAACAGTGTTCGTCCGCCTCTATTCTCTGGCGTAAATTTCAACTCCTGGAGAAGTCTAATGGAATCCACCTGAAGGCCAATCTGGAACTTTGGTTGATAATCCAAACGGGATTCACATTCCCCACAACAGATGGAACATCGATCACTTGGAATAAATTGGATGAACCAACTATGAGAAAGATCGAGACTGATGCCAGGGCAACAACAATCTTACAATGCGGCCTGACCAAAGAAAAACTGTAGCGGGTCGGATCCTTCAATTGTGCCAAGGAGATGTGGGAAAAGCTAATCAATCTACATGAGGAGAGCTCCGGTATTGAGATCTTAGAAGAGTCAGCACCCGACTTTAAAATTGACTCCGGATCAGAAGATGGGATAGAATCCATACTTGACTGCGAATTCGAGTCAGAGTCAAAAGACAAAGTGACTGAGACAAAAATGGTAATCAATTTTGATTTTTTTTCCAGAATTACAATTAAATAATCAGACTGATACTATAATGGCCGAGGAAGGTATACTTTCAAGTGCAGGGAAAACTTCAAAGAAGAAGCTTCAACCTGTACCCGAGTCCGACTCAGACTCTGAATCAGAAGCCAATAGGGAGATCGACCCAAACTGGTCCGATTAGCTCGTGATCATTACAAGAGTACTGGACAAATGATCGGGAAAGGTAACTTTTCAATATTTGAAAATGTAATACTTATCTCAAATAACATGATTGATTCATACAAATTAGTTAAGGTTAATATGTTAGAAAACATAATTCACAACCTTGCTAACTTTAAAAACCCAGAGTATTATTTCAATTATGATATAACTTAGATCATTTTTTTGTCATGTTTGCTTGTTTTTTTTAATTAGGATTGGTTAGTATAAGGACTAAATCAATTAACTGAAATTTGAACAACATAGTATTGGGTGGTGGTGAGATGATAGTACGTTAGGGAAGCCAATTCTAATAAGGTCAAGTATACACTACTTGGTCTCTTTAGGCTGGTGAAACTAGCCGAAGCTACCGATCCAAGACCCAAACTAGTTAGACCAGAATTTACCAAAAAGTAATTTTGAAGATGAAATTTCACTAAAAGGCTTTGTCTAGGAAAGGGTTGATGATCCAATAAGGCTACGACCAAAGAAGGTCTTGTGCCTCGCCAAGACCTAGAAGCCAAGTTTTGAAATTCAAATTCAATTTACTCTTTGTTAAATTCGAATCTAACACAAATTTTCAGTTAATTTTAGATTCAAATATCTCTTTTCAAAATAAATTTAAATTGGGTTTAAAAATTAATTTAACTTTTCAAAAATTAATCATGGCATTTTCAAAATAAATCTTTCTATTAAAATATTTATCTCACAAAACCCATAAGGTTAACATGTTTGATCACATAGAACTGGGTGAGATATCTAGGACCTAAGAGTATATGTCACTATCCTCTTAAATAAAACTCAAAGTGCATTCAAATTTATTCAAAATTTAATTCAGTTTACTATACCCTACTTTTTCATCTCTATTTTTTAAAAAATATTGAATTTCATGTTAAATATCACAATAGACTCATTTTAAATAGAATCTAGGGCTTGTTTCATTTAGTTATTAATTGGTCAAACATAGTCAACTGAGTTAAACGTGGTCAACACAGTCAACCCTAGTCAACATAGTCAAACCTGGTCAACACTAAAATCCCTTAAGGAACTTAGATAAAAGTCAGACTGTGTCAGATACAGGGGGAGTTCTTCTTAATCTTTTTCAAAAATTCAGATTTTTCAAAAACCTTATGCTCTAAAACTTATTATCATCTCAAAATAAGGTTTTCAAAAGTTGATTCAAAAACCCTCGTATATTACTATCTCTTTGAAAAATTATCATCATGATTTTCGAAAACTGTGCTCTCATTCCAAGTTGTGTTTTCAAAAATTTATCTCCTTGAAAGTTATCATACTCAGAAGGTTATTCAAAATCATTCTTTTGATTTTAATAAACCCTAAAGTCACAGAGGAAGGTCCACTTCATGATCTACAAGGACTCCTAGGATGTGTAAAATTTAGGGGGAATTTGAGTCAAAAGAAGAATTTATAAAATTTCTTTTGATAAGTATTTGTTTTGAAGTTATTAAATAATTCTTATAATTTAAATCAAACCCTAAAACTCAGAGGAAGATCGCTTGTAGTCAACAAGTTTCCTAGGACTGGGTCAAGTTTAGGGGGAGATCAAATTAAAAGAATTATTAAACATTTTCAAAATTATATGTTTTCATGCACTGCAAGTTTAAAATCCTTTTGAAAACTTAAATAATTTTTTTCTTTCAAAATACTATTATTTTATTTTTCAAAATTCTTGTGGCTTATGAAGTTACTTTTATAATGTACTTGGGTTGAAAAATTTCCAGGACACTTAGGAAATGTCATTTTAGTTAACAAGGTTTCCTAGGATTGTGTCAGACTGGAAAAGAAACCTAGTCAAGTAAAATATTATGTTTTCAAAATGCATAATACTTTTCAAAAATTACTCATATTTTTCAAAGTCTAATAGTTTTCAAAAACTTCACTTAGACTTTCCAAAAAGGCTCAATTTTTTTTAAAAAAAATTACTTATATTTTCAAAAAAAAATTGTATAATATCCTTCAAAGTGACTTATATTTTGTTAAAGATACAAAGTACTTGCATCTCTCAAAAAGCTCAATATCTTTTAAAGTACTTGCAGTTTTTAAAATGTTCAAAACAAGTAAACTTATTGATTAAATATTTTTTGTCATGCATGGACTCAATGAAAATATACACTTGACTCCAATTCTAATTTTTTTTAGCATAATTCTTCATTCTTTCAAAATGTTGTTAATTAAAAATTATCGTTTTTAACATTATTCTCTCACTCAAATATTTATGTTTTCAAAACCCATAAGCTCTGATACACAAATTTTAAATGTTTTTCAAAATATATTTTTCAAGAGTTCTTTATTGATATATGGCCAAGGGGGAGAGTAGAAAAAGTTCTTCCTTAAACATTTTCCCTTTTTAAAGAAACTTTATTGAAAACTTCGAGTTGCTCTTAATTAAGAATTTCCTTTGTGATACTCAGAAGTTTTTCAAAATACCTTTTTTTAACTTAGAAATGGTCTAAAACATAAGGAGAAGAATTTCACATTAAGGGGGAGAGAAAGGAAATTTTGTTTAATTTTTTTTAAAGTGCTTCAAAAATTTGTAAGCATTTCTAAGTGTTTCAAAATTTTTTAAGTGCATGTTTTTTTTCTTAAGTAAAATTCTTCTTAGTAAACAAAATTTGTCTGAGCAAAACTTTTTTTGAAAATTTTGGCAAATGTTTCTAAGTAGAATTTTTTTTGGTGAAAAACGTGTCTAGAAGTTTTACAAATTTTGTTTTTCAAAATACACAAAGTATTTCCAAGCAAATTCGTCTAAGTGTGCAAATTATTTTAAAACAAATTTTTTCCCAATTCTCAAAGTTGAATTTTTTTGGGGGGAAATTTGGCTTCAAAATTTTACCTAAGTAAAATTCCTTTTTCCAAAGCCTTGTAAGTAAAAGCTTGTTTAAACAAAATTTAGGTTTACAAAGCTTTTCAAAATTGTCTAAATGTAAAATGTTTTTATGCAAATGCTTTTTAAAAACACTTTGTCAAAAAACTTAGAAGTTTTACACAGACTCAAAAACTGTCTATTAGAAACCTTGTTCACCCATGTTTGTTTTTGATATATGTCAAAGGGGGAGGAAAGGTCAAAGTTAAGTTAAGTGTTTTATAACACAATTATTCAAGGGGAATATGAGAAAAAAAATTTTGTTCAGAAAATTTTTTCTATTCAAATTACATTGGTTTTAGACTGTTCAGAATTGCTATATTTCATTAGGTCTTAACGTTCTTTCTTAACTGTTATAAGTTTTTACTTAACTTTGAATTGTGTTGCCATAAATCAAAAAGGGAGAGATTGTTGGTGCAGGAAGCACCATATCGAACCTTGTTTTGATATTGGCAAAGGATTCAAAGTTAAGTGTTATTTGTGATCTAACGATGTTACTAAGTGTGCAGGAAATAAAGTCCTAGCGAAGGGCTGCTAGGCACCTGGCGAAGGACTGCCAGGATACAAAGCCCTAGCGAAGGACTGCTAGGCACCTGGCGAAGGAATGCCAGGATACAAAGCCCTAGCGAAGGACTGGTGGGCACCTGGCGAAGGACTGCCAGGATCCAAAGACCTAGCAAAGGACTGCTAGGCACCTGGTGAAGGACTGCCAGGATCCAAAGACCTAGCGAAGGACTGCTAGGCACCGGGCGAAGGACAGCCTCGGATCCAAGCCCTAGCAAAGGACTGCTGGGCACCTGGCGAAGGACTGCCATGATCCAAAGACCTAGCGAAGGACTGCTAGGCACCGGGCGAAGGACAGCCTGGGATCCAAGACCTAGCGAAGGACTGCTAGGCACCCGGTGAAGGACTGCCAGGATCCGAAGACCTGGCGAAGAACTGCTAGACACCGGGCGAAGAACAGCCTGGTATCCAAGACCTGGCAACGGATCGCTAGGCAAAAGTCCAACCGGAGGAGCCGGTTGGCATCAGGTAAATTCTCCCGAGAGGAGTAGGTGAGGACGCGTTCCCCGACGAGGGAACAGTGGGCGTCGGTTCGACCTAGGGCTCCATTTTGGAGACCCAAAGTCAGAACCAAGACAGCTAACGCTGTATAAATCTAACATATTATTGCTCTATGTTATTTTGGACTAACCCTGGATGCAGGACCGAAGGAACGAGTGTCTGCAGCTCAGAGAGCCTCAAAGGAGTGAGGCAGAAGCTGAGTAGGGCACCCGGAGTGTCTCGGGCGCCCCCAAGGTGAATACAAAAAGAAGAAGAGCAAATGTACGCTTCGACAGCTTATGGGCGGGGCGCCCCCATGCTCCCGGGCGCCCCGGATGGTCCGGGCGCTCCCAGCTCAAGCTAACGAAGCACAAGCCAGTGAGAAGCCAACGGATAAGAGTCAACCCGGTCAACCCGGGCGCCCCCAGCGTCCCGGGAGCCCCCGTCAAAGTCTGATCCCGAGTTTAAAGGGATCAGAGCTGACCGAGAGGAACTCAGATCAGTTGACACGTGGGGGGGCGCCCCCGACGTTCCGGGCGCCCCCAGGGGCTATAAAAAGGCCCTCGACCCCAAGGCTTTCAACAAACAATTCTTTCAACGCATTCACGCTCTTCTACTCCCGTGCTCTGCTCCGGAAACCTCCCGACTCGAGATACAAGCGCCGACGACGTCCCTCTGCTCCAAAAACATAATCTACACCGGACGTCGATAACGAAGAGCTACTTTTAGTTTACTGTACTAATTTTGTAATACATTTTGTAAACTAGTTTTGCGCACATATAGAATTGCCTGCAGTAAACGATCAACGACCGTGGGCCTTGGAGTAGGAGCCGACCGTGACTCCGAACCAAGTAAAAGATCTTGTGTTCGCGTTTTGTGTTTAATTATTCCGCTGCGTAATTTCTCTAACTCTAATCCGAACGTTTTACGATATTCACCCCCCCCCCTCTGTCGTTTCTCTCGATCCAACAAAGAGGTCTTCAGTGGACTGAGTGCTCAGGGAGGTCAGTGGGTTCAGGCTGTGCTCAGTGGATGCTGACGAAGCTTGGCGACGAGGAGAGGAAGCTTAAGAAGAAACTAGGAAGCAGAGGAGCGGAAGAACGAACAGAAAAACGAGTGATGTTTTTACTGTGGGGTTGAGCTCTCTGTGTGTAGTATTCTTGCTTAAGCATTCCTGTGAGATTTCTGAGAGTTTTCCTTCTTGATTGTCTCATGTGCTTAACATATATCATCTGGAGATTATTTGTGGGGAGATTTCTCCACCGAGAAGGAGGCTCAGTTTTATCCGGTTCAGCGGGGCTTGATCTGCCGATGATCAAGGGATCGCCCACCTCATGGGCACGCCAAGGAGTAGGGGCAAGTTATCCCCGAACCTTGTACGTCGCGGTGTTAGCGTCGGTTTGCTTTCTTTCCCTGTTTTCTTTCTGTGTTGTTGTTTCCGCTGCTAATCTTTGATCGCAGAAAGAAGAATTTCAAAGAGGGGAACAATCTGAGTGTCTGGCTACATTCACCCCCCCTCTCTAGCCATCCAAGCACCAACAAGTGGTATCAGAGCTTGGGGCTCTGCCCAAACGGCTTAACATCCGAGAGTCTACAAGATGGCGATGGGAGGAGAAGGCTTCAGCACAAACCGACCTCCATTTTTGGATGGAACCTATTTCCCGTACTGGAGATCTCGAATGGAATTTTATCTCAAGACCAACATCAGCATGTGGTTCTCAGTCAAGGAAGGATTCCCCACTCCAAAGGATGATGAGGGAAAAGAGCTCGATTTCTCAAGGTGGTCGGCTGAGCAAAACAGAAAGGGGGAAGCCGATGCCAAAGCTATTGTCACCTTGCAATGTGGGATGACCAAAGAGCAGCTAATCAAGGTTGGCCCCTTCACCTCTGCCAAAGACCTATGGAACAAACTCATTGAGCTCCATGAAGGCACTCAAGATACCCGGAGAGCCAAAAAGGACTTTCTTCTCAGTCAACTTCAAAACCTTTCCATGGAAGAGAATGAAAAGGTAAGTGAACTCCATGGATGATTCAAAGAAATCCTCAATGGTCTACATTCCATAAGTGAGAAAGTAGAAAACCGATACCTTGTGAGGTATGCCCTTAAATCATTTCCTAGGAATGCCTGTTGATGCAGTCTGGCCCGATTGTTGTTTTGGTGTTGACAACGATTTAAGTTTGGTTGAGCGAATTCGGATTAAGTCCTGGTCGGGGACTGGGCATGAAACCCCAGTGAGTGAAGTCGGGCCCCGGTGAGTGAAGTCGGGTGACTGAAACCCTGGTGAGTGAAGCCAGGTCCTAACTTGGGAAGCTAGGTTGATTGTAACCCTGGTGAGTGAAGTCAGGTCCTAGCTTGGGAAGCTAGGTTGACTGAAAGCCTGGTGAGTGAAGCCAGGTCCTAGCTTGGGAAGCTAGGTTGGATGAAATCCTGGTGAGTGAAGCCAGGTCCTAGCTTGGGAAGCTAGGTTGACTGAAAGTCTGGTGAGTGAAGCCAGGTCCTAGCTTGGGAAGCTAGGTTGGATGAAATCCTGGTGAGTAAAGCCAGGTCCTAGCTTAGGAAGTTAGGTTGACTGAAAGCCTGGTGAGTAAAGCCAGGTCCTAGCTTGGGAAGCTAGGTTGGATGAAATCCTGGTGAGTGAAGCCAGGTCCTAGCTTGGGAAGCTAGGTTCAATGAAGTCCCGGTGAGTGAAACTGGGCACGGAGTCTTGGTTCGGGGGGCTGAGCATGAGTCAGAGAAGGCTTGGAGCCCGTTCCCTTGACTTAGAGTGGAATCAGCCTTGGCTGGATCGGTCTGGTGACCGATCAGGGAAGTTAGCACGAACTTCCTTCGTGGATCGGTCTGGTGACCGATCCAGTGATGTCTGATCGGTCTGGTGACCGATCAGGGAGAGGTTAGATGAGTTCAGAAAGTTTCTGCAAGGAACTTTGCTCGGTCAGATTGACCGATCAAATTGTCGCGAGAAACTCATCCTGACCGATCAAGATGGACCCTGATCGGTCAAGAAGTGCTCTGATCGGTCGGGTGACCGATCAGAGCTTTGGCCTGTAAAGGCTGGAGTTCCTCCAGCATGTGTTGGATCAGTCTGATGACCGATCTGTTAGTAGGAGCCCTAGAGTCAATTATGTGATGATTGACTGGGGGCATTTTGTATCATATTCTATTATTAATAAAGGCATGTTTGGTTATTATACTTATTTTGTATTCTGTGTCGAATGACTAAGTATAATAATGTCCTTGTGTAGTAGGTTCTTATCTACATTATATCGATTGGTTGAATCGATAGTGAGATAATGTAGAGAACACTACACTAAATTATTCCTAGTCAAGCATCAATTATTCAGGGACAATATTGATGCATGGAGACTAGCATGTAGGTCAACTGATGACTTGAGCTCACAAGTCATGGATATGTGATATCAAGTTGACACATGGGTATACATTGGAGAATGTGTACTGAATGACCCGCCATGAGAAAGTTTCATAGATTGTCATATGTCATAAACATTCTCATTTGACTATTGGTATGAATAGTCCTTAGACCTGAAGTCACTACGGTTCCCTACATAAGGAGTTATGTACTTTAGTATCGTCAAACGTCACTCGTAACAGGGTGGACTATAAAGGCGATCACTGGGTATGCAATGAATTATGCGGAGGGATGTGAGTGATGTAGATGGGATCTATCCCTCCCATATGACGGGAGTGATATCTGTGGGCCCCTTGGTCGAGTAGGACTACTGAAACGCATGACCATGCTCAAATGAGTCAATATGAGATATTGAGCTCATTTGTTTGAGTGAGTCTACTCGGGGATTAAGAAACACAAGATTGATTGAGGATGACACGGTCTATGCCTCATTAGTCAATCTAGATATCAAGGATAGAAGGACAAGGTCATACACTATCATAGTCACGGAGGTTTAGTCGGATCTCGACTTTTCTTGTTACTTGGGTAGCAATGATGTATTGCTAGATTCCGCTCATTGCTTATGGGTCTAAAGTGTTTAGGCGCATTGCCAACGTCACGAGAACCTATTGGGTCACACACAAAGGACACGATGCTTCGGGAAATCTGGTTAGCAGATCTGAGCCCGAGTTGGGAACTCGGAAGATCTGAGCCCGAGTTGGGAACTCGGGAGGCCTGAGCCCGAGTCAGGGACTCGAGAGATCTGAGCCCGAGTTAGGAACTCGGGAGGTCAGTTTGGGAGCCCGAGTTGGGAACTCGGGAAGACCGAGCCTGAGTTGGGAACTCGGGAAGTCCGAGCCTGAGTTAGGAACTCGGGAGCGCGGGTCGGGAAGTTGGCACTCGGCCGACTGGGTCGGCACTCGGTCAACTGGGTCGGCACTCAGTCGACTAGTTTGACACTCGGCAGGCTGGGTCGAAGCTCGGCAAACTGGGTCTGGAGCTCGGCGCTCGGGAGACTTGGTCAGGAGACCTAGTCGGAAGCCCGAGAGGCCCGGTCGAATTTGCATGTAGGAAAGAGAAAAGTCTCTCTTCATTGGATGAAGAGAAGATGAAGAGACACATGGAAAGATGTGCTCTTTATTGGCTTTAATGAAGGGTAGGCAAAGAGACAAATGACTCTTGGTATTCATGGATGAATATAAAAGGGGTCAAGTCATTTTGAATGAAAAACTAAGTGTTTTCCTTCTTCCCTTCTTCTCTTCTTCCTCTCCTCCCTCTTGGCCAAAACCTTATTGTAAGGTTCTTGGTGTTTTCGAGCTACCTCAAGTTGCTAGCACAACTAAGGTAGTTCTCCCGAAGTTGAGAGATTGTGTCCGTGTGGATACGAATAGAGGCACGGACGTTTGAACGTGCAAGAGATCTGGTGCATCTTGGACGAGCGGGATAACCGAAGGGCACGCTTCAAAGGTATAAACAGTAGATAAATCTATTAGATAGATAGCTTTGTACGAGTTTTCTTTCGCATGGATTGCTCGTGGGTTCTTGTTTCTGCTGCATTTTTATTGTTTTGTGCCGGGAGAACCCAACACGATCCACGATCGGTGATCGGTCAGGGTGACCGATCATAAGAAACTCGCGATTCCCAGTTTCTCACCATGGACCGATCAGGCTGAAGCCTGATCGGTCAGGACCTATCCTGATTGGTCTAGTGACCGATCAGGGGTCACTCTGATCGGTCCGGTGATCGATCAGTAGCTAACAGCTTTAATTCAAAAAAGTTGTCAGAGTTCTGATCGCGTTCTGATTTCTGCTGATACACTACTCTGAGTCTTCTGATACTTGATCCTCTGTTGATTTACTGTGCTAATGATCTGCTAAGTGTGCAGATAACTCGGGTTTACTCAAGGGGAGTCAAACGGAGGCTTTTGCTACAGCAGGTTTGGTTGTTTCTCATCTGTAGGAAACAACGTCTTCTGGCGCGAGCTGCAACGGCTGAGAAACTGATGACCTGGGGCTCGATTGGAGAGGGTTCAGTGAGTCCAGAGGAGGTCAGGGGTAGCTGGGTCGTTGCAGGTGAGCAACTGGTGAGCTGTAGAGGAGCGTCTGTGACTTGGCAATGGTAAGCAGGTTAAGCTGTGAAGTGGAGAAGGAGCTGGGGATATCTCTGCTAGCAATAAGCTGCTTCTCCATCACATACGCATCACTCTGAATTCTCAAGCAACTGTTGCATACACTATGAGTGATCTGTTGGCTGTGACTGGAGTACTTGGAAGCGTTGCAAGGGCGATCAACAAGCAGACAAGGGAGAGCTGAGTGAAAGCTCTTGCCGAGGTTGTGTTGGGTTGTGAGTATCGCATTGTAGACGTTTCTCCTTGTGCTCTGTAAGTGTGATTTTGTCTCTGTACTTTGATTTCATATCCTGTTGCTGAGACATATTGTGGAGAGGTTACTCCACCGAGAAGGAGGTTCCATTCTATCCAGATTTTTCAAGGCTTGATCTGCCGACGATCAAGGGATCGCCCACCTTACGGGCACGCCAAGGAGTAGGGGCAAGTTATCCCCGAACCTTGTAAATCCTCCTTGTTAGCGTCTTGAGCTTGTGCTTAGTTTAGGGTTTTAGTTTCTGCAACTTTGTTTCTCTGTTTCGTATTGCTTCCGCTGTTGCTGCTAACCCTTGAAGTGCAGAAAGTTCAAAAGTGCAAGAAGTTTGTGTATGGCTACATTCACCCCCCCCCCCCTCTCTAGCCATCCAAGCACCAACAAGTGGTATTAGAGCTTGGGGCTCTGTTTAAACGGCTTAACATCCGAGAGCTTACAACAACGATGGCTTTGAGAGAAGGTTTTAGCATCAGCAGACCTCCCTTCCTCGACGGATCAGATTTCCCATATTGGAGGTCAAGGATGGAGTATTACTTGAAGACTCACATTGATATGTGGTTCTCAGTTAAGGAAGGTTTCTCCTCTCCAAAGGATCATGAGGGAAAAGAGCTTGCGTTTTCAAGGTGGTCTGCTGAGCAAATCAGAAAGGGGGAAGTCAATGCTAAAGTCGTGGTCACCTTGTAATGCGGAATGACCAAGGAGGAGTTGATCAAGGTTGACCCCTTCACTTCTGCCAAAGACCTATGGAACAAACTCATTGAGCTCCATGAAGGAACTCAAGACACCCGGACAGCCAAGAAGGACCTTCTTCTCAGCCAACTTCAAAATCTGTCCATGGAAGAAGGTGAAACTGTAAGTATGCTTCATTGTCGGTTCAAGGAGATCTACAACGATTTGCATTCCATCAATGAAAAGGTAGAAAACCGAAATCTTGTAAGGTATGTCCTTAAATCATTTCTTAGGAATGCCTTGTGGTCATCCATGGTGGATGCTTACAAGGTTTTCAAGGACTTATCTTTTGTTAAGTTAGAGGACTTATTTTGTAAAATGGAACTACATGAGATCTCTAACCAAAGCCCAAAGGAGAAAGGGTTGGCATTTGTGGCAGGTAACAGAAGAAAGGAAATGGAGGAGAAAAACACCCATCACTTTACTCTCATGGCAGTAGAGAACTCAAATGAAGAAAGTGATAATGAACCAAGTAGCTCCTCAACCGCGACTTCATCATCTTCGGATGATGAAGGGGTAATTTCTCCCGAACTAGATAAATGCTATAGAACAATAGCTTGCTTGACAAACATGCTTAAGAAATCTAAGAATAATATGAAGGCTTTAAAATTAGAAATAGAACAATTGAAAGCACCTAAAGACCATGATATTGATGACTTGCATGTTAAGATTCTTGAGGATGAAAATAAGGACTTGAAGAGTGAAGTTGAAAACCTCAAGAATATTCTTGAGAAATTTTCAATTAGCTCCAAAACCCTAGATATGGTTCTTAACTCCCAAAGGGCGGTTTACAACAAGGCCAGTATAGGTTACCGACCTAAAGAACCGAGCTTTGTATTATTAATGTCAAGAACCCATTTTAGATCATCAAATGATTCGAGGGTTCAAAAAGTCAAAAAGAAAATAACTAAGACATGGGTGCCTAAGTCCTTCATTGTTGATGCATTAGGTCCCAAAATTTGGGTACCTAAAACTTCTATCTTTAGAATTGTATAGCATTGATTGAGGGGGAGCATCCATCAACATGGGTGGTTGATAATGGGTGCTCCAAACAAATGATCGGGGGAAAATTATTTTTGGATACAAATTTAATATGTAAACATGTTTTGGGTTGATGATACAAACATGAATTAGAAATATGAATTGCCTAGGATGTTTAGCCTCATTATTGCAAGGTTGAGGTTACTAAATTCTAAAGGTCAACCACAATATTAGAATAACAGTTTACTTTTGCAGTATCTATTTATATATCTGAGGTCTAAGTTAGGTTCCTTGAATTGCTTGCATTTATAGATTTTTAACAATTTCATGTTTTGGTGATCAATATTTTGAATTTTCTGAAATTGTCTAAATTGGATAAATACATGAAGATAGTTTAGTTAACTGCCTCCTTATAGAGAATTTAGACAATTCCATGGCAAATTCATGTTTGTGTGTGATCAATGTATGTTTTTGAAATGTGTTTCAAACTTTTTAAATGAGATAAATGCATACAACATTATGAATTGTATTGATACACAAAATTTGTTTTGGGATTTTGATACAAATGTGATAGAAAAATTTGGGGATTATAGACTTGACATATATTTTGAACTCACTTAGAACATGTTGATGCAAACTTGTACATGCCTGGTTTTAAGAAGTTTAACCCCCAAGGAAATGAGTTATCAATAGAATGGGGAATTAGGACCATGAATTGTTTAGGATTGAACTCTATAGTTCACTGTAAATCTAGAACTATAAATTTACCTTAATATATCTTATGATATATCTTAGGCTTAAGTTTCCCTTAATATCTTGGAGATGAACCTAGTTGAGTATGTCATGTTTTTACCGTACATGTTATTAACATTAATCTATGGCATACAAATTTTGTCTAAGAACAAGATGAACACATAGTTTGAACTAATCATCATAAAAATCTCAGAAGGCATCACCAAACAAAGAACATGAGCTTCAAAATTCACTACTTAAGTTCTATGTTTTAGTGCCTTCCTTGTATCAAACTAAATTAAGGTTCTAGGACTTAGGATATATATATGTACATGTATCCCCAACATTTAGCTCATCACATTCAAGTTTACTATTTTTTTAAAACTTTGTATTTTTGTGTTTTACTCTCGAGTTCTATTATCATCAGAGATGTTGTATGATATGAAAATATACATTTTGGTTAAAGGACCCCCTTTTAGGAACAAATGGATCAAATCTGATTGTATAAGGGTCAAGGAGTGGTTGAGATTTGAACAAACTGTGTTCTGAAATGTCTGAAATCTGATCGGCTTGTAAACAAACCTTCTGTATCTTACCTGATCGGTCCACTGACCGATCAGGTGTCATTCTGATCGGTCTGGTGACCGATCAGATCAGTGCTGATCAGGGAACTCCCAGATCGTTCCAAAGGTATAAGACTACTCCTCAGTCCGATCACCTTTCATTAAATTGTATCAGATTACTTGATCAAACTGACACAAACAAATCTGATACAAACCGATTACGATTGGAACATACTCACCATACTTGGAACAAAACCTAATACTGATTCAATACAAACTCATGTTGGAATTTTTAAAATTCATAAGAAAGGGTTGTTTTGAATCATGACTCTTGTTCCTTGATCATGTTTTAGAAATTTTTCTGAAATATTGTATGGAGTCTACACCCCTGTTATGGAATGTCAATTGTTAATGCAGTCTGATCTTGAATGAATCAGAGTTACAGAAATTTTTCTGAAAACTGATAGTTTATAGATAAATCAGAATTTCTCTGTATCAATCATCCGTCTGATGAAGCTGCTTTACTTACTTGTCATATGAAACATATACATGTTCGACCATGCTATAATTCTGTATATGTTTTCATATGCAATTCAAAATTTACCTTTGATTATTTTTGGTTTGGGGAGAGACCCGTGGTTAAGGGGGAGTTATGTTGAAACTTAATAACCATACCCTTTTCGATGTTTGACAAAGGGGGAGAAAATGGTTGATTAAGTTTAGGGTTAATTATTGGGAGGATTTTGATTCCCCTACAATAATTGACTCCGATTGATCATTAATACCTAAACTTAAATCGGGTTGTCAAACAACAAAAAGGGGGAGATTGTTGATGCAGTCTGGCCCGATTGTTGTTTTGGTGTTGACAACGATTTAAGTTTGGTTGAGCGAATTCGGATTAAGTCCTGGTCGGGGACTGGGCATGAAACCCTGGTGAGTGAAGCCGGGTCCCGGTGAGTGAAGCCGAGTGACTGAAACCCTGGTGAGTGAAGCCAGGTCCTAACTTGGGAAGCTAGGTTGATTGAAACCCTGGTGAGTGAAGCCAGAGTGAAGCTAGGTCCTAACTTGGGAAGCCAGGTTGATTGAAACCCTGGTGAGTAAAGTCAGGTCCTAGCTTGGGAAGCTAGGTTGACTGAAAGCCTAGTGAGTGAAGCCAGGTCCTAGCTTGGGAAGATAGGTTGGATGAAATCCTGGTGAGTGAAGCCAGGTCCTAGCTTGGGAAGCTAGGTTGACTGAAAGCCTGGTGAGTGAAGTCAGGTCCTAGCTTGGGAAGCTAGGTTGGATGAAATCCTGTGAGTAAAGCCAGGTCCTAGCTTGGGAAGCTAGGTTGACTGAAAGCCTAGTGAGTGAAGCCAGGTCCTAGCTTGGGAAGCTAGGTTGGATGAAATCTTGGTGAGTGAAGCCAGGTCCTAGCTTGGGAAGCTAGGTTGACTGAAAGCCTGGTGAGTGAAGCCAGGTCCTAGCTTGGGAAACTAGGTTGATTGAAATCCTGGTGAGTAAAGTCAGGTCCTAGCTTGGGAAGCTAGGTTGAATGAAGTCCTGGTGAGAGAAACTGGGCACGGAGTCTTGGTCCGGGGGACTGAGCACGAGTCAGAGAAGGCTTGGAGCCCGTTCTCTTGACTTAGAGTGGAATCAGCCTTGGCTGGATCGGTCTGGTGACCGATCAGGGAAGTTGGCACGAACTTCCTTCGTGGATCGGTCTGGTGACTGATAGACCCAAAAGAGGCTGTCACGAATGTGGGTCTCAAATTTAGATATTTGATAAAGCTGGAAACCCTTTTGCTAGCAAAGATGGAAACGTAGTAAAGGGGCCACAGGTCGTATTTTTCCTAAGGCTAGTTAAGATTGTTTGATTCGAGCTTGAGTTTATTTGTCGTCAAATGTCTTTGGGTGTCAAGTAAAACTTGGGTTTTCGATTAATAGCGAAAAGGCATCACTACAGAAATGGCATCCAAACTTGATACAACTTGATATGCAAAAAAAAAACCGCCTTACTAGAAAAAGATTGATGTGCCAAAAACTTAGTACTAACTGCAGGAAATATAAACTTAAGGCAGTAATGGAATCTAAAATTCAGGAACCACTGAATGCAATCTAAACTGATCAATTCAGAAATATCTTGATGCAGAAATGAATTGCAGCAGCAAATTGGATGCAAAAATCAACCAAAACAACTGATTTCAAATGCAGATTAATTCCAATGCCGAGCTTCACTGATGCAGACTCAAGAAACTACAAACTGGAAATTTCAGAAAGGTATTGAGTTGCAGAAATGAAACTGGGTCGCAGAAATAGAAATCGATGCAACCAACTGATGCAAAATGCAGAAATGAGGCTGAATTCTTTGTAAATGACACCAGCTACAAAAATAGATTTAGAAGAAAAACTAGACTTTCTTGATACAAAGATTCCGGAACTGAAAACAAGAGCTGATATACAAAAACTGATGCTAATTCAGAAATAGATCAAATGCAGATGGAAACTGAAATCGAGTGCAGCAATTAACTAAAAACTGAGTTTACTTGATACCAATCCATGATAAATCTTTGCTTGATACAAAAGCATGAACTAACAACTTGAAATGCAGGACATGAAACTGAGTTTCAGAAACAAAGGATGTGCAAAAATGAACTGCTCAATACTAAAACAAACTGATTGCAAATGGAGCTTACACCAAGTGCGAGAGTTCACTTAGAATTGAGTTTAACTTGGTACAACTCCAAGTTGAATTGTTATTTGATACAAAGACAGGAACTAGTAGAAAACAAGCTGAGATCAAGTTCAAAAGTTCACTAACTAGCAACCTCTTTGATGAGCTGAAGTCAAAATTGCAGACACGAGCTGAAGAAATGCAGAGATGATCTGAATTACAGACATGAAATCCAATGGCAGAAATGGAATTGAAGTTTTGCAGAAATAAAACTGACATTAATCAATCGAAACTAAATGCAGAAATGGAATTCAAATGCTTTGTAAACGAGACAAGCTACAATTTAAATTCTGAATGTAAAACTTAAACTAACTTGATACAAAACTGATACGCAGGAGGTATAACTGAAACACAGCTTCAAACCTGATACGCAAGCAATGAAACGAGAATTAAACTGAAATTGCAAACTATTGTTCACTAAACAAGTTCACTAGCTAACTACTTGCAGAATGAAACCTAATTAAAGCAGTAACAAATCATAAGATGAAGCTTAACAAATCTAAAATTCAGAAACAGCAAGGAACATGGCAGAATTCGAAATTACAACTAAAAACAGAAATGCAATAAGAAAACTAAGCCTCAATCACTCCCTTAGCTCAAGAACTCCTTGCTCGTCACACAAGGGTGAGCCTCGAACCCCTAAGCTCAACAAATCAATGGAAAAAAAACAGTCTCGGTGAATCAATCCAGCTCACACTCTGATCCAAGCTGAAAACCCATTCGATCTCCTTAATCTAGCCTTGTCCAGGTACGCTGATGGTTGGGGATGAACCAAGCACTCCAGAGAACCCCTCCAGATAGCTCAGATGGATGACGGATTGAACAAAACCAAGATCAAGGCAATCAATGGCAGAACTGAGGAAACCCTCACTCGGCTCTATTTTTGGCCAATTCGGAGCTGGAATCTTCACGGCAACAGCTTCCCAAGGATCTAGCACTCGATCTAATGAAGGAATTGAGTGGTCACGCCTTCGGATGAATGAAATTGAAGAAACGATGAAGAACTACGCTAAACTACTGAAGAAATCGAACTGCGGCGAAGAAGATGCGACGAGCTGCAATGGGGAGAAATTTTTTATTAAATACTTTGAAATGAACGACCCAGATTGTTCAGGTCAAATCCAACGGTTGATCTTCATCTGATCTGAACCAAACTTCGATGATGTTGATCAAGGGTCATGATCTGCCTCTCAGTGGCTCAGATCTTCCAGATTTGCAACGGATGGCCCAGATCAACCTAATCATTGAATGAACAGTCTAGAGCCCTCTGAGCTCGATCCAACGGTTGAATGATCTCTGATTTGGATGAAAATCTCAGATCTTGACCTGAGTGCTTGATCAGCCTTAACCCTAGCTCGGATAGCCTCAGAGGTTCCCAGATGGCTCAGATCTAGCCGTTTTTAAATCGGACGACCCAGGTTTGTCTGAAACTTGATCACTCGATCCGGGTCCACTTCCGACTCAAGTTTGACCCAGCATGCCCTAGGTCCATGATCCTTCCATGCCTACAAAAGTAGATCCAAAAATTTAGTGGCAAAAATAATTCAAATGATCTAGATTTACAATTAAGTCCAAAATAGCAGTAATTCCTATAACCTAGAATAAATGCAAGATTAAGCAAGTAAAATAGGGGTCAAACTTGGATTTTTGCAACTAAAATGATCAATAAAATGGTACTTATCAACTCCCCCACACTTAAGCTTGAGCGTCTCGCGAAACTACTAAGTATGTATCCCTTAGACTCTTTCCAAGCACAATTAGAAGCAAATGAAAAGAAATTACCTAAGGTTGTCAATTCTCAAAAATCTAAGCTCTATGGATTAGTATCTCATCCTTAAATCAACAACTTAGCCTTTTCATCCTTCATGATTCATTGAGATGAATTTAACTCACTAAGCCTTTCAAGGGAAATTTCTGGTAGCTCTCTCTTCTTGAGTTCTAAGTTCATGATGAAAGTGGAGCTTACTTAAACACAAATACTTTTTGCACTACCATAGGCTTGCTTGTTATCTAATCTCCACCATTATTCATGATTAGGATCCACATCTATAAAAAACAAGTGAAAGACAAAGGACATGGTAAGAAATCAAGTAAAAGTCAAGAAAATAGAAAAATTGATGAAGTGGGAGACTTGGTTGCTCAAGAATATTTCCAATGCACTTTGCTTCTCTTTACAGTCCTCTAGTGATATAAAAAGTGTGGTGAAGTCAAACTTGAATAATGCCTTTGATTTGGATGAAGAAACCTTCCTTGACTTCATTGTGCCAATTTCCCATTTGCATGCCAACCTTGCTTCCTTCTCTTTTCACAGCCAACAGATCAAGCCCCGGTGAACACCGAATAATCTGAAGCCTCCTTATCGGTGGAGAAACCTCTCCACAAGCTGTCTCACAGATGGATACAAGTTAAGCTCATGAGACACTCGAGAAGAGAACCTAACAAGAATGTAGTAAGAACACTTAAGCACAAAGCAACAGAGAGCACTCGACACAGCTCAGCCAAACTCCTCAAGTTTCTGTCTGTTCTCTCCCTTTGCTCCTCTGCTTCCAGCTTTGTCTTAAGCTTCCTCTCCTCATCGCCAAGCTTTGCCAGCATCCACTGAGCACAGTCTGAACCGACTGACCTCCCTGAGCACTCAGTCCACTGAAGACCCTCTCTAGCTGAGCCTCCGTCAGTCGCCAGCCGTGCCTCAGAAGCCGTTGAAACCTGAGAAGAGAATACATACAAACTTGCTTAATGGAAAGTCTCCCATTGACCCTCCTTGAGTGTTTGAATCCTCCTGTATCACCTGCACACTTAGCAGGCCCTTAGCAAATGAGTATCAAACCATATCAGCAGTGTATCAGTGTATCAGATGAGAAAACAGACGCGATCAGAGCGTCTGACAGTGATTTGAATTAAAGTGATCGGTCACCAGTCCGATCAGAGAGGACCCTGATCGGTCACCAGACCGATCAGGATAGGCCCAGTCCGATCAAGCTCCAGCCTGATCGGTCCACGGTGAGAAATGAGAAATCGCGAACTCCTTGTGATCGATCACCCTGACCGATCACAGATGGTGGATCGGTCACCGGACCGATCCACAGCAGTGCTGGGATTCCCAGCCTTCGCAGGCCAACCTCACTGATCGGTCACCAGACCGATCAGGTTGTGGCCTGATCGATCTAGGGATCGATCAGGACACTTCCTGACCGATCAGGTTGAAGCCTGATAGGTTATAAGGAGAAACTCGCGACATTTGATCGTTCACCAGAACACCAGAATGACATGAAGGTATCCCTGATCGGTCACCAGATCGATCAGGAGCCGAACACAAAAGCTTCTGCTCTCTCCCTGATCGGTCACCAGACCGATCAGACTTCTCTGGATCGGTCACCAGACCGATCCACGAAGGAAGTCCGTGCCAACTTCCATGATCGGTCACCAGACCGATCCAGACAAAACCAATTCCACTCTAAGTCAAGAGAACGGGCTCCCAGCCTTCTCTGACTCGTGCTCAGTCCCCCGGACCAAGACTCCATGCCCAGTTTCACTCACTGAAATTTCATTCAACCTAGCTTCCCAAGCTAGGACCTGGCTTCACTCACCAGGATTTCATCCAACCTAGCTTCCCAAGCTAGGACCTGACTTCACTCACCAGGATTTCACCTAGTCCCACTAGGTGTGCCTAGTCCCACTAGGTCTTTTCCACCTAGTCCCACTAGGTGTGCCTAGTCCCACTAGGTCTTTTCTGTTAGTATTGTGAGAGAAGTGTCCTAAGGCAATCGCCTTATAAATGTAATCATTTATTTTAATAAATGAATATTCACTATTTGAGTATACATGTTTGTGTATTTGATTGAGATCTTAAACTCATTTACTGAATGCCCGTAATACAATTCACAGCATGAGAGAATTTATGATGAATTCACAACTAGTGATTATCTCTACATGTGCAATTGTGAAGTATTGAAATTGTCCCTAGTCGATGAATTGATAAATACGGACACTATCAATTCTGTTGAGACTAGCATGGGTTATTCTCTAATCAGCTGATTCTCAGTGGCTGGTGACATTGGGATGTCCGGAGATAAACATGAATGCTAGTTAAGGGAACTAGTTCATTGAAGTGACTGGCTGTAAAACTTCATATGGTAATCTACATATAGATATGTCAATGAAGTTCCTACTGCAGCTTAAGTGTGATGTTCCTTTGACTTGCGGTGTTTAAGTCATCTTGGTCATGGAGACTTATACTTTGACATCTTAAGCAAGCATCTCTAAGGAGGTGTGGACTCAGGATGGTTGGGTATAAGCCGAAGTGCCCGAAGATGTTTGAACAGCCTACAAAGGATTCACCACTCCTTGCGAGGAGATGTATACCCAAGGCCTATCGTCGGATTGTTACTCGAAGCCTCTGGCCAGAGCATCACATATTCAGAGTATGAATCTCTCAGAAACATGAGAGTAATTAGAATCCGTTGGACGAGAAAGACACTACTTGGGCTAGGTGTGACGTCCTGAACCAAGTGGGTATAAGATGGTGAAGGGAATGGGGCACGATTCATTATAGCTGCTGAAGGGTTTCAGAGTTATTTCTGAGGTCAACCGTTGATCTTTCGATTAATTGGGGATCATGATGTACTACTAGGTGCCACTCATGATCGTTCTATAATTGGTTAATTATAGACGGCCAACATAAATCGAAAGCCTATTTAGTCACACGCACTACGAGTAATCCGAGGGATTTAAAACGAGTTGAAAATTAGATTTTTCGATCAAGAGAGATAAGTCGAATCTGAATTTTTCAGAGACGCATCGGAAGCATAAAATGGCTAAGTCTTTTGAAGACTTATTGGACGAATTAAATGAGTTTAATTCGTATGGTATAAGCTTGGGTTTGGCCGGCCAAAGAGGGTCCCCACCCTCTTTGTTTGGCCGGCCACATTAAAAGGGGAGAACCAAATTATTTGGTTCAAATTATAAAATAAACCGAGCATGGTTTGTTTTATAAAATTATGGATAATATATATAAATTTTTATAAACCGAAGTTTGGTTTATTATTTTCATGGAAATTAAAATAAACTTTGAATAGTTTATTTTATTTTATAAAATCAATTATGAATTGATTTTTCCATGATAAGAAAAATTTATATAATAAATTTCTTGTGAAAATTTATTATATAATTAAAAGGGAGACATGATTGTTTTTATTATAAATTAAATTATGATAAAAACTTGGCATGATGGAATAATTCATAGAAAAATTTATATGATAAATTTCTTATGAAAATTTATTCCATAAAAAGGAGACTTGGCGATTGAAAGGCTACTATATAAAGGAACCAAGGCAAGGTTTGGAAATCAATCTAAGAGATCTAGAAATAAGCCCTCTCTCTCTCTCCTTCTCTCCCTCTCCCTCCTCTAGTGCCGCCGGCCCTAAAAGGAGGACCCCTTTGTTGCCGTGAGCTTCATCCACCAAGCAGCTGCCGAAGAAGAAGAAGAAGCGGGTGCAACTCCTTCCTTCCTCCCGGAATCTTGATTCCGTTCTTCGTTTGGTGGTTAGTCCTCCCATCTCTCTCTTGGTATTCTTGTCGTGCCTTTGGAGAATCTAGTAGTTCTTGTCGGCACGAAACTCGTGGCTTTGCGAAGTCATCCCGAAGAAAACTCGGCGTGGACGTGAATAGAGGCGGAGCTTCCAAGGGACGCTTACGGTTGGATCTCGTCCATTCCTTCGAGTTACGCGGGTATTAAGTAAATTAGTTTACTTTCTGTAAAATTTTAATATATGATCATGTCTACACAATATAAGGTTGAATGCTTAGATGTGTGGTTAAATAATTTGAGAAATTATTTATGCTAAATCTTCCGCTGCACGTAATAAATTTTAAAATTACGAACCTGCATCCATGTCAACATGCACCCGGTCCCAACATTTTTCACTTCACCTAGTCTCACTAGGTGTGCCTAGTCCCACTAGGTCTTTTCCCATGCCAGCGTGCAATCTCCCGATCCACCTGGACTTCATCCGAATTCATTCAACCAAACTTAAATCGTTGTCAACATCAAAACAACAATCGGGCCAGACTGCATCAACAATATCAAAACTCAACCTAAGTTTGATTAATATTGACTAGAGATCGATTACACTAATAATTTTTAGATAATAATTTAAAACTTCATAATATGGTCATCTAAGACTAAGAACAATAGCTTGAAATATTTGGAACTTATAATTGTCTCATATAATCAATTTGTTGAATTTTAAGTTGGTGCAATCAGATTGTTGGTGCAATTATATTAGTGGACGAGTTCAATTAAGTTGTTTTGGTATGGTTAGCAAGAAATTTAACTTAGATTTATCTTGTTTTTTTTAAATGTGCATCAAATATATAGGAAGTTGATAGATTGCACATAATATTGGTGCAAATATGTTTCATGGTGGTCAAATTTGACTAAATAATTTTAATGTATTTATCCTTTTCAAATTTGACTAAATATTTTAAGTTAGGTTAATTTTATCTTTTAGAACCCTTGTCATGATCTCCCTTCTCTCGATCTTGTCATGATCATCGTTTGAATGCATAATAAAAATCTTAATTCAAACATGATACAATATGTATAACTCTGAGATTTATTTAGCATCCGCCTCTTAAGTGATTAATTCAATGTCTACTCCTAGTGATCTCTCTTCACTATGAAGTTCTCATTTTCGGATACCTTCCAGAAGCAGAGAAGTCTCTTACAACATGTTCCGGAAGCGAGCGACGGGGACGATGAGTTACAAAAGCGCAACCCACGAAGACGGTGACTGGGAGAAGATGCTCATGCTCTGCGAGATTAACACGAGCGTTAAAGGGAACACACCGGAAGATTTTTCGGTAGAGCCCACTCCGACGCTTAAGTTAGGAATCTTATCTCTTTTCGGAGAACAACAAGAAATAGAAGTTTTTGTCTAAGTTCGAAAAGCTTCCCCCCTACCAGGATGCCGAAACACTTTATATACCTGAGGTTTCGGTTACATGTGTCCCCACTTTCTCCTCCACGTTTTTTAATCATCTGTTACTTGATATATTTTGGTAACGATTACTGTGATCATTAAGGTCTTAATTGCTGCATGTTGCGAACAATAATTATTCGATGACTTTCTTATTCTGGAAAGAGGAACGGCTACTTGAAGTCGGGCTTTATGACTCATATGTTGATCTTTGAGCTCCACTCTCCCAGGCCAGTCTCGGAAGCTCACCTCCTGAGCTGGCCTCAGGGCCTTTATTTATTTTACCAAGATGGTCTCAGGAGCCTAACACCCGGTCTGACCTCAGGGGCTTTTGTCTGTTCTCTCGAGGTAGTCTCGGGAGCCCGACCCCGGTCTGACCTCGGGGGCTTTCTTCCATTCTCCCGAGGTAGTCTCGGGAGTCGATTGCTGGTCTGACCTCAGGGCTCTGATCTATTCTCCCGGGATAGTCTCGGTCTGACCTCCGAGCTCTGACTCGTCGTCTCCGTCGCTCACTTCCAGAACACAACAGATTCTTACAAGAATAAATACAATAAAAACAGGATGCAAATACAAACAAAATCGAAAACAACTTTACAGTGAAATCTTACTTTGCTTGATCTCTTATTTCTTGGAAATGCTTCTTGTTGGTTCAGAAATGTAACAAAACTTTGCTCTAAAATCCTCAAGAATTGACACCTTCAAATCTCCACAAACCCGTTTTTCTAGGGTTGCAATCGAGTTGAGCCTACCAATTGATTGTCCTTACTAACCAATCGATTGCCACGTTAGATTCCATGATTCAAACTTATCGAATGACTATTTTTGTTTGACCAATTGATTGCGCCAATCGATTGTTAGTGGCCCATCAATTACACCAATCAATTCTGAAGTATTCTGTTTGCTGGCCACCTTCTACCAATCAATTGCTAGTTGCCAATCGATCAAACCAATCAATTTGCCTGAAATAAGCTGTCAATCGATTTCAAGCTGCAAGCCTAGAATTCTAGATTTATGGTTTATCAATCGATTGTTAATTCTAATTTTAGCCTTTTCATTGTCGAATTCATGTCTTGTCTAGTATTTGATTGACCTCAACCTAACAGGACTTTCTCTGCGTATCATCCGGTCATCTTTGACTTACTAGGACTTTCCATTGCCAAATATTCGATCAACCTTGATTTATTGGGATTTTATCATTGCCTAATATCTAGTTAACTTCAACCTAGTAAAACTTTGTTGTTACCTAGCATCTAGTCTACCTTGATTTACCAGGATTTTTTTGCTCATGCCAAGTGTTCAATCCTCCATAACTCACTTGACTTCAGATCACCAAGTGTCCAGTCAACCTCGACCCACTTGAGCTTTCCTCTTGCCAACTTTCTGTTGGACTTCTAATCACCAAGTGTATCCAGTCAACCTTAACCCATATGGAATTTTCGCCTCGTGCCAAGTGTGTGGTCCTCCATAACCCACTTGGACTTTCACCATCTATGATCACTAAGTGTCCAGTCAACTATGACCTACTTGGATTTTTATTACCAACTTCATGTTAGACTTCTCGTTTCTAGTCAAGTATCCGGTCAACCTTGACCAATTTGACTTCTCGTGCCAATTATCTATTTGACTTCTAATATCGTCAAGTATCTTATCAACCTTAATCCACTTGGACTTTTTCTCACAATTAAGCACCTAGTCAACGTTGAACTACTTGACATCTTATGAATATATTGATTAAATATTGAAATTCAATTCGAGTCAGCTCGAGCTTGGTCAATCCAGTCAACCTTGTCCCATATGGAATTTTTGCCTCGTGCCAAGTGTGTGGTCCTCCGTAACCCACTTGGACTTTCACCATCTATGATCACTAAGTGTACAGTCAATCATGACCTACTTGGATTTTTATTACCAACTTCATGTTAGACTTCTCATTTCCAGTCAAGTACCCGGTCAACCTTGACCAACTTGACTTCTCGTGCCAATTATCTATTTGACTTCTAATATCGTCAAGTATATGATCAACCTTGATCCACTTGGACTTTTTCTCACCATTAAGTACCTAGTCAATCTTGAACTACTTGACATCTTATGAAAATATTGATTAAATATTGAAATCCAATTCGAGTCAGCTTGAGCTTGGTCAATCTAGTCAATCTTGACTTAGAGGTCAATTGCACCAATTATTATCCTTGTTGATGAGATGTATTTGTCAATTGGTCTAATAATTTTAACAAGATGAAAAAATTCGAATGAATCGAGCTAGGTTGATCAGTAACTTGATAAAACAAAGAAAACTTTAACAAATAGAGAAGCCAAAAAAAAAAAAATCAAGAATAATTAGATACTTTGTGGAAGTCTAATAAGTGTTGGTGCATTGAAAAGTTTTAATACTAGGTAAAAGTTGATATATTAAATATTCGATAAATGAGGAAACTTAGACATGAGGGCTTTTAGGAGGAAGACCCAAAAGTAAATACTCTATGTGAATTGTGAGTCTATAAGTGACTTATACTTAATTAGTATTGGATAAAATTTTATTCGGGCGAGGATAAATTAAGAAACAAGTGTTTTAAGGTTGTAGCTGAAATATTCCAACAAATTAGGATTAATACCAAGTCTTGAGATCCAGCTAACCAGGGTTAAAAAGCCTTCTAGAACTTGTAACCTCCTATAATTACTCTAATTAATTATCAAAATATCACTGTGAGATGGGCTGATGACTAACAGCAATATTGTCATCGTAAAATTTGAGAGGTCAAAACTTTATAAAATAGTGTTTCTGTCCTTCTCATACGCTAATTATAATATCCGAATTAATAATTTTTGATTGACGAAGATATTAAAATAAATTAATCGTCTTTTCCTACTAATTAATTATCAAAATGTTTCATGGATCACGAGATGGTTAACATTCTGGTGGCAACTTCCTTTAATTATGCCGTGAAATTTTGTAGAACCCGTAACTTCCTTTAATTGACCGAGTGCTCAAATTAATTTTTAAAGTCTTTGAGATCAGCTGGTGACGACGATTGTACTGCGAAATTCTTCCGAACACGCAACTTTCTTTAATTAGCATAAAGAGAATGACGTGTCCATAAACTACTGCTGTTGTGTTCGTGTGATTCCAATTAACTAGTCGTCATATATAACCGTCGGTCGAGCTGTTTGGGGAAGTGAAAATGTAAGCAAAATGTCGTGGATTGCGGTTCGTTAGCTGTTGCATTAATGAACAAAAAAAATAATAATAATGAATTAAATAATATTGAATTTGAGATAATAAAAAATTATTCAAATAAATTAGAAAATGTTTATGATCTAGAAATTTAATATTATGTGATTGTATATTTTATTTGGCAGAAATTTTTTTATAAAATTTATCATAATTGAATTCGCGAGGGAAAGAAAAATAGATTTCCTGATTAATAATCTCGGGTGACCGACCCCGAGTGGTCGACCCCGAATCTTATTTGCATCGACCTCCGCTCTTCCTGCTAAGCCTCAGGCCCGGCCCATGGGGCCGAGGAGAGCCCGTCATACCCTTCCCTGACCCAGGTCAGGCTCGATCTAACCCGACCAAGCCTCCAATCCTCCTCAAGAAACCACTCGCCCGGATCACAAGTCTCCCCTTCAAGTTTAGTCGAAGGAGGCGCGTAGTCCGACTGACTAGGCTCCTGGCCCGGTCAGCCGAACTCTTCCTCGCGTTCCCGAGCGTTGCCTCGCGCTCCCAATCTTCATCTTTAAACGCCAAATCTTCTGTCAAATGACCTATTAATGCGAGGTCACGTGTCGCCTCCCGACTGGGAGCCTCTGGCACCGAGGCGTCATCGGCATGGCTCGTGCGGTGTCAGAGCGAAGCTTCGCGACCTCGGGAAATGGCAGGAGATGGACGGCCCGGATTTGATACCGCCTTTTTCCCCATTTACATCCGACGGTCCTCCTTGCTTTTGTTGTGGTATAAATAGCCCCACTCCTTCATTTTCACCCTTCTTCACTTTTTCTCCCATTTCTTCCTCCGTTCTCGTCTGACCTCCGCCGCCCGACCTCCTTGTTCTCCAGCGATCAGTGTTTTCGGCGAACTTAATCCCTAGGTATTTCCTCCTCTTCTGAATCTTTTCCGTGTTTCCCAACCCCATCTTGATGGTCGAGTCATCCTCCCCGACCGAATCGTGCTACCTGACCACCCGTTCATCATTAACCCTAGGTCATCTAGAGACCCTGGGCATAGATTACCGGATACCCGAGAACCGCTTACTGGCCCTCCCCAGCCGTCGGGACCGACCTCACCAACCTCCCTTGGATTACTTCACCATTTTCTCAGACCAATTACTGGCTGGGTTACGCTTCCCTCTTCACCCAGTCTTCCTTGAGGTCTGTCGATACTTTCAAGTATCTTTGTCCCAATTGGCACCCAACTCTATTAGGATCATGCGCGGTACGGTGATCCTTTTCACGGCCTATGAGGTTTCCCTCGAACCCCGAGTATTCAATTACTTTTATTATCTCCAAAAACAAGAGCCCAGGAACTTCTATTTCTAGGCTCGGATCAAGTCGGCCTTCTTAGAGAAGGTCCCTTCTTCCAACAAAGGTTGGAAATCTCATTTCTTTTATATTAAGTCTGCCCCACCTGGCCCACTGAGTGGGTAGAAGACCTTCCACCCAACCTCCTGTGCCCAAGAATCTTCGCTCGGAGCCAGGCTATCAGTTTGCTTTCTCTAAGCTCGGGGGAACCCGCTACCATGCGGGCAAGCTGCTGATTGAGGGCATGTTATATCTTTTTCAGCTGAGTCAGATTCCGGCAGAGTTATACGGCACCCTTGGTAAGTTCCTGCTCGGTTCATAAACTTATTAATGCTAACTAAGACTTTCTCCATGTTGCAGCCGAAACTATGTACGGCGCCCGGGTCACCGACATATTGGCTTTGGAGGTAGAAGCCTTGGAGGCTTTAGCCGCAAAGTTGGCGGCCAACCGGGCGGTGCCGCCAATAAACGCTGCTCCGGCTCCCGAATGACCCGAGGCCGGGGAGGACGATTCAACGGACAACCTCCCGGCTGGGGGCTCGGATGCGGCTCCCCGAGTAGTGAATGAAGACACAGCCGATCCGGCAGAAGAAGAAGAAGAAGAAGAAGAAGAAGCGGAGCAGGCAACTTCCGAGAGCCTGGTAAGGAAGCGGCGCTGAGTAACTATCTCCCTAGGTACGTCTTCGACCCAAGGATTAGCTTCAGGCAGTCCAACTGCACCGACCCCTCGCCCTAATCGCGCTTCGTCCGGCACTCGGGCCTTGGCTTCCAGCTCGACCCCTCCTCGGCCAAGCACCCGGGACTCGACTTCGACCACACCTCGCTCGGGAACCCTGGCATCGTCCTCAGCAGCGCACCGCTCAGGAGGCTCGACTTCGGGCACCGCCCCATCTCTTTGGACCCCCTTTCCAGATGTTGCAAACGTCGATGCGGTAGAGGTTCTTCTGTCGATGCACTCGCCTCCCCGACCACTGGTGGATGTCCAGCTTCCCTCTGAGACCACTTTGACCCAAATAGTCCAACCCCAACCACTCAACCTACATGGCCAGCTGGTCGCTAGTTGGGATCAAGGTCGGGCCATGACTTCTGAGAAAAACCCTATGAGCCTGGCCAACCGCTTTTTCATGGAGGCAACTCAGGTACATCTCCCCCCTACTTGGTTCCTTCTATTCGCACTCACAATGTTCTTATCATGGTGTAGCACTGGGTGGCAAGCCAATCGATCTCCCAAGCCTTGGTCATCAATATTCGGGGACTTCGGGCGGCAGAGATGAGAGTGAAGGAGCTGGAGACCAAGCTGGCGCATTGCACCATTCCCCCGGGCGATGAGGGTCTAGACCGTTTGCGCTCAGAAATAACCACCCTACAGTTGCAATTATCAGAATCTGAAACCCGGTCTGAAGAAGAACATCACACGATGGCCAACGCCCTCTTGGAGATAGACCGATTATCCAATCGGTTGGCCAATGTAGAGGCCGAAAAGAAAACTATTCAGAATCGTCATACCCGAGCCCGTTCCGACTTGGACAAGAAAACCGCAGAAGCTAAGGGTCTCCAGCAGCAACTGAAGGAGTCGGCCACAACTCACAACCAGACCCAGCTTGCTTTAAAAAACAAAGAGACGGAGCTGGCAGCTCAGCAAGAGGCCTTCCAAGCTCTTGAGGCTCAACTGGTGAGCAAGGAGAAGCAGTTGGCGGCTCGGGAGGCTACTGTTCAGGAAAAGAATGCTGAGATCGCCCGATTAAAGAAGGAACTAGAAGACTATCGGTCGGGTGAGCCAGCGCGGATCGAAGCGGCCCACCTGGCTTACATTCAGTCTGACCCTTTCCTCGATCAGGTGGCGGCACGCACCGGCGGCATGATCATGTTTGGCGTGAGGGGCACCATTCAACAACTAACAGAGGTCGGACATCTCCCAACAGATCTTCCTCCCAACGCCGTGAAGCCCACTCATATCAGAGCAACAATCCCAGAAGATGCTTTCCCTCCATTCACCTAAGTTAGGTTTCGATCTTTTCTTGCTTTTCTATGACTCGGCCTTAAGGCCTTAAAATTTGTGTGATGATACTGTCCTGTCTGACCGGGCCTTTAAGGCCTAATTTTGTAATGGCCCTGGGTCTTGCTTTATTTCCGTCAGTTCTTTATTTTACCATTCTTCTTGTCACATTACTCTGCTCAGTTATTCATGATGCGTGAAATTTTCGCTAAGTGCTGCCTACTCGGGATATTTGAGTTATTCACCTAAGGTCGCTTCTTCCGGTCGGGCAAGAAATTTTCGTTAAGTGTTAACCACTCGGGATACTTGAGCTATTCGCTCAAGGTTGATCCTTTAGGTCGGGCAACAAGTTAAGTCACCACCAAGAGACCTACTCGGGGTCGCTCGCCTGACTTAGTCATAGCTCAAAATCAATGATTTTACTCGGCCCAGCTAGAATTTTGACGTGAGGCTTTCATTAAGTCAAGCCGAGATCTAGATTTGACCTTGCCTTTTCGTTCAGTTCACCCCCAACTCGACTATATAGCTCAATCGAGTCGGCCTTCAGCTTTGGGCAGGATCGGTACCCTGCCTTGGCGCTTTCGCTTGGCCGGGTTGACACCCAGACTCAGCATTTTTTCTTGGTCGAGTCGGCATCCGGACTCGACGATGTTTCTCGGTCGGCTCGGCACCCAGACTCGGCTATATCGCTCGGTCGGGTCGGCACCCGGTCTTAACATTTTTGCTCGCCTTTCATTGACTGGCCTTCACGGTGAAACTGAATTAACTTGTTTGTTTGTGTTTGATTACTTTAGCCTTACCAGGTTGACCAGCTGCCTGGTTTGTCTGACCGAACGTGGAAGGCCACGCCCAGCCAATGGATATTGCGAGAGCATGCCCATTCATGATTTGCCTGAGTAAGAGTCTAGACACCGTCTGGCTCATCCTGATCGAGCGTCGAATGCCACGCCCGACCGGGCCCGATCGAACGTGGAACGCCACGCCCGATCGGCGCCGAGTCCGGTGGGTGCGTGGGAGGATGCCCACTTATAACTTGCCATAGCAAGAGTCTGGACACCGTCTGGCTTACCCTGACCGAACGTGGAACGCCACGCCCGATCGGCGCCGAGTCTAGTGGGTGCGTGGGAGCATGCCCACTTATAACTTGCCTTAGCAAGAGTCTGGACACCGTCTGGCTTACCGTGGCGAACGTGGAATGCCACACCCGACCGGACCCAACCGAACGTGGAACGCCACGCCCGATCGACGCCGAGTTCGGTGGGTGCGTGGGAGCATGCCCACTTATAACTTACCTTAGCAAGAGTCTGGACACCGTCTGGCTTATCCTAACCGAGCGTGGAACGCCACGCCCGACCGAGCCTGACTGAACGTGGAACGCCACGCCCGATCGGCGCCGAGTCCGGTGGGTGCGTGGGAGCATGCCCACTCATAATTTTTAGAAGCTATCTTTTGGATGCTCTGAGCCTTATTATCACATTTTCTAGGTACAATTACAAGGATCATTTCACTCAACTCTCCTCACGGTACAACATCAAGTGTATTGCACTCCAAGGTCTTCCCAGCTTCTTCCCTTGAGCATCCTGCAGATAGTAAGCTCCCGATCTCAATGCCTCAATCACCAAGAAGGGGTCGCACCACTGAGGTTCTAGCTTGCCTACTCCCCCCACTGGCTTGATCCTCTTCCATACCTTGTCACCCACTTGAAAGCTTCTGGGTATAACTCCTCGGTTATATCAACGCTGCATCCTTTGTTGGTAAGCAGTCATGCGAACTGTAGCTTTAGCCCGAACCTCCTTGATCAGGTCTAGCTCCAATCATCTTTTCTCTACATTGTCATCCCCGTACAGGTGTCTTCTGTCAGACTCGCAGTCGATCTCCATGGGAACTACAGCTTTACTACCGTATACCAACTGGAAAGGAGTACAACCTTACCCTTCTTTAGGGGTGGTCTGGAGAGCCCATAGAATACCAGGCAGCTCATCCTCCCAAGATCCACCTACCTGATCCAACTTGGTCCTGAGCCCCTTCAAAATCTCCCTATTGGCTACCTCTGCCTGACCATTACTTTGGGGATATTCCACTGAGGTGAATGCCTGCTTGATCCCAAAGCCTTCACACCATTCCCTTATCTTCCGACCCTGGAACTGCCGACCATTGTCTGACACCAACTTGTGTGGTATGCCATGTCGACAGAGAATGTTTTGCCAAAAAAACTTTTTTACTGCTTGTTCAGTAATTCGGGTCAGAGCCTCTGCCTCAATCCACTTGGAAAAGTAATCCACTACCACGAACAAGAACTTCTTCTGAGCAGCTGCCGGGGAAATGGTCCCACTATATCCATACCCCACTGATCGAAGGGGCAGGCCACAGTGGACGTTCTCAACATCTCGACCGGCCGGTGGGATAAGTTCTGATGCTTCTGACAGGAAAGGCAAGCAAAGGTTAGCTGCTCGGCGTCCTTCTTGAGTGTAGGCCAAAAAAGACCTTCCGGGCCATAGACCGACCTCCCGAGTGATTTCCGCAGGACCCCAGGTGTACTTCTCTCAATACATAATTTGCATCTTCCTCCCCTAGGCACCTGAGTAATGGCCAAGAAAAGGCCCGCTTGTATAATGCATCTCCTATCAGAGTAAACCGAACTGCTCTTATCTTCAATATCCTTGCCTGCTTGGGACTATCAAGGAGAGTCCCCTCTCGTAGGTAGGCTATGAAAGGAGCCCTCCAGTCTCCTTGTACTTCTATTTCCGTTTCCCTTTCAATCTAAGCCATTAGCATGACCTGAGGTGAAGGCCGAGTGAAGACCCATGGATGGACGGTGCTGGCCAGCCTAGCCAACTCATCAGCTTTGAAATTGTCTCCTCGTGGGATCTGTAAGACCTAAACCTCTTGGAACTCAGTCTGTAATTGCTTGTAGGCATCCACATAAGCTTGTAACTTCTCATCATTTACTTCGAATTGCCCCGCCACTTGCCGAGTCACCAACTGAGAGTTTGAGTATAATATGACCCGAGTGGCTCCTACATGCTTGGCGGCTTATAAGCCGGCTAGGAGAGCCTCATACTCTGCCTAATTATTAGTGGCCCGGTACTCTAGACGCATGGCCAGATGAAGCTGATCTCCCTTAGGAGACACTAACAAGACTCCGATGCCACTTCCCGCTCGAGTGGCCGAACCATCCACATACACCTTCCAAGTCTCTTCTTCCCTTTCAATGTGAAGTTCACTGAGAAAGTCGGCCAACGCTTGAGCTTTGATTGCAGTCCGGGGCTGGTACTAGATATCATACTCACTCAACTCCGTTGTCCACTTAACCATCCAACTTGAAACTTCGGGGTTAACCAACACCTTCCCGAGCGTGCTGTTAGTCAGCACTCGGATGGGATGAGCCAAGAAGTAGGGGCGCAGGCGCTGAGCCATCAATACAAGAACGTAGGTCAATTTTTCGAGTGTAGTGTACCTACACTCGGCGTCCTTAAGTAAATGCCCAAAGAAGTATACAGGCTGTTGCTCAGACTCCTTTTGGGTTACAAGCACAGCACTCACGACCCCCTCAATAGCTGACAAATAAATATATAATGGCTCTCCTTCTTCAGGCTTAGCTAGAACCGGCAGGCTGACCAAATAAGTCTTCAGTTCCTCAAAAGCTTGGTCACACTCAGCATCCCACTGGAACTTGGTGGTCTTGCGCAAAATCTTGAAGAAGGGCAGACTCCTATCAGCCGACCGAGAGATGAATCGGGAAAGGGCTGTGATCCTTCCCGTCAGATGCTGGACTTCCTTCAGGTTCCTGGGTGGAGGCATGTCTAGCAGAGCTTTTACCTTGCTTGGATTAGCTTCTATTCCTCGTTCAGTCAGGATGTAGCCGAGGAATTTTCCACTCTTAGCTCCAAATAGGTACTTGGATGGATTAAGCTTGAGGTCGTACCTTCTGAGAGTACAACAGGTTTCTCTCACGTCTGCTATCTGATCGGCAGCCCTGAGGGATTTGATGAGAATATCATCTACATATACTTCCACATTCCTCCCGAGTTGCTCTTTAAACATCTTGTTCATCAATCTTTGGTATGTTGCCCTTGCATTCTTGAGCCCGAAGGGTATGACCGTGTAACAGTAGGTGCCCTCGGCTGTGACAAAGCTAACCTTTTCTTGATCATCTGGGGACAGCGGCACTTGATGGTACCCTTGATAAGCATCCGGCATGCAAATGAGCTCACTCCCTGTAGCGGAGTCTACCATCTGATCAATTCGGGGGAGTGGATAGCAGTCTTTGGGGCAAGCCTTATTGAGATCTTTGAAGTCTATGCAGACTCTCTATTTGTGCCCTGGCTTGGAGACCAACACCACATTGGCCAGCCAAGCTGGGAATTGCACCTCTCGGATATGCCCTGCTTCCAACAGCCTTTCCACTTCTGCCTGGATGATTTTGTTCTGGTCAGGACTAAAATCTCTTTTCCTTTGCTTCACCGGTCTAGCATCAGGATAAACATGCAGTTTGTGTTCCATGACCTCGGGTCTGACCCCCTTCAGATCTCGCTGGGACCAGGCAAATACATCTTGATTCTGTAGGGTTTTTCAGGCCGCGAAAATCGCTTTTTCGCGTCGCGGAAACCCCGAAAGCCCCAATAGAAAGGATCCGAGCGAAGAAAACCATTTCAAAAATTTACGAGTGCTCATTTACATGCTTCAAAACCGATCTACAACCTAGATCTATTAGAGAAGAGAAAAACTACCTTCGATGCGTGCCCCGCAATTCCCGCTCGCTCCTCGGTTGGTGTCGGATCTCAAGGACGCAAAGTAGCAACCCTCTAGAAGTATCCACACAAGCAAGAGAGTGGAGAGGAGAGCCCAAAAGTGTGCTAGCACTTGCTTGGGGTCTCGGCCACAAGAGAGGAGAGGGAGAGCCAAAACCAAAAACTCATTAGGAGAAAAATCAATCACACACAAGAAAAACTCATTTTGTGTGTATAAGTGGCAGGCCACTTAATGGCCATTATTAGCCATTAAGTGGCCGGCCACCACCTTCCATAACCCCCTTATTTGAATTCAAAATTCCAATGGGGAGGTTACTTAGCCTTGATGATGATGCCAAGTCATCACTTGGTCAAGTCAAGGTGATGTGGCTTGAGTCAAGTCAAACTTGCCTCTTATGGACTTTCCATATTTAGCCAAAGTCAAACTTTGGCTTCATTATTCTCCCATGATTAGATTCATCCAACACTTGGATCAAACTCGAGTCCAACTCAAGTTGTCTAATTTGAGTCAAGTCAAACTTGCCTTTTATGGACTTTCCATATTTAGCCAAAGTCAAACTTTGACTTCATTATTCTCCCATGATTAGATTCATCCAACACTTGGATCAAACTCGAGTCCAACTCAAGTTGTCTAATTTGAGTCAAGTCAAACTTGTCTTTTATGGACTTTCCATATTTAGCCAAAGTCAAACTTTGACTTCATTATTCTCCCATGATTAGATTCATCCAACACTTGGATCAAACTCGAGTCCAACTCAAGTTGTCTAATTTGAGTCAAGTCAAACTTGCCTTTTATGGACTTTCCATATTTAGCCAAAGTCAAACTTTGACTTCATTATTCTCCCATGATTAGATTCATCCAACACTTGGATCAAACTCGAGTCCAACTCAAGTTGTCTAATTTGAGTCAAGTCAAACTTGCCTTTTATGGACTTTCCATATTTAGCCAAAGTCAAACTTTGACTTCATTACTCTCGGTCCATCATATGGACTTATTCTCCATCTATTGCTCTATGTGTGTGACCCTATAGGTTCTTGTAACGTTGGCAATGCCCTTAAACCTATTTAAGGACATAAGCAATGAGAGGTATCTAGAAACACATCATTGCTACCCAAGTTACAAGAATGTCGAGATCCAACATCACCATTGTGACTAATAATTGTGACCATCACAATATGTGACAACGTCCTTCTATCCTCGATATCTAGATTGATCTTCTATGAAGCATAGACTGTGTCATCCTCCAATCAATCTATGTGTCTTGAACTCCAAGTAGACTCACTATAATCAAATAAGCTCAATATCTCATATTGCCTTATTTGGGCATGGCCATGCACTTAGTGATCTCACTCTATCAAGACTATGATATCTCTCCCGTCATATAGGAGGGATAGATCCCATCTACATCACTCACATCCCTCCGCATAATTTGTTACATACCCAGTAATCGCCTTTATAGTCCACCCAGTTACGGGTGACGTTTGACGAAACCAAAGTACATAACTCCTTATGTAGGGAACTATGGTGACTTCAGGTCTAAGGACTAATAGTCATACTAATAGTCACATGAGAAAGTATATGACACTCATATAACGATCCATGATACTTTCTCATAGCGGGTCATTCAGTATACATTCCCTAATGTATACCCATGTGTCAACTTGATATCTCATATCCATGACTTGTGAGATCAAGTCATCATGTTGACCTACATGCTAGTCTCTATGCATTAACATTGTCCTTGAATGTTAATACTTGACTAGGAATAATTAAAAGTAGTGTTCTCTATATCATCTCACTATCGATTCAACTAATCGATTGATATAGATAAGAACCTTCTACTCAAGGACGTTATTATACTAAGTTATTTGGCACCAATACACATAAGTACAATAACCATAAGAAATGCTTTTATATATAAGAAATATATATACAAGAATATGATACAATGAGTCCAAAAAGTAATCATCATATGATTGGCTCTAGGGCTCTCACTAACAGATTCTCGGTCAGGCATTCCACCAACTGCTGCTTGAGGTCGGGCTGTAGTCCGGGGGCTATTCTCACCTTAGTTTCTTCTCGATCGGGTAGGAGTTGAACCTTTCCTTCTCTTCTACCAATTCAGCCCAGGGAGAGGGCTGAATCATGTTGCAGCTGGCTGGAGGAGCTCGAAAGGTCTTCCTTACCTCTACCCGAACATCATCCACATAACCCGGCGTGCTACCTTCTGATCTCCTCTAGCTTCGCCAACTTAGTCTCCTACTGGAAATTTTACCTTCAGATAGAAGGTTTACGCCACTGCTCGGAATTCGTTAAGTGCTGGTCTGCCTAGGATAGCATTATAAGCGGAAGGTGCATCCACTACCAGGAAGGTTGACCACCGGGTCCTTCTCAGGGGCTCTTCTCCAAGTGAGATGGCTAATTTGATTTGGCCAAGGGCTGGACTTCATTTCCCGTGAATCCAAACAAAGGCGTGGCCACAGGCTGCAACTCGGTGGTATCGATCTGTAGCTGCTCAAATGCTTTTAAATATAAAATGTTCACTGAACTCCCTGTGTCTACAATGGTCCTGTGGACCTGATAATTTGCTATAACTGCCGTGATGACCAGTGCGTCGTCATGGGGCACTTCCACTCCCTGCAGGTCTGAAGGGCCTAAACTAATTTGTGGTCCTTGGGCTTGGGCTGAGCTGCTGCCCACCTGATAGATATCCAGACGTCTAACCTGGGACTTCCGAGCTCGGTTAGAGTCTCCATAAGTAGGGCCACCAGAAATCACATTGATAGACCCGTGCACAGCATTCTGTTGGTTAGCTTGTTCTTCACTGGCGTTCCCTTGCCCGGGGGAGTCGGGAGTCGGGAATAACTGTCTGGCTGCAGGAGTGGTCGCTCGGGCATTGGGCTCTTGTTGGTTCGGCGGTGCTCTTCCTCGGCCCCGACCACCTCCCTGATAAGCTGCTCTAGGGGTCCCTAGGCCGGTGCGACCTCGGCCTCGACCAGCTTGCCAGCAGTCTTGGAGGTCATGGGTGTGGCTGTTGTGGAAGGAACAGTAGGGCTGCCATCTGGCAGGGAGGCAACCCTGAGCCACCTGCTGAACTATACCTCGCTCGGCTCCCGGCTTGTGTCCCATAGCTCGGGGACTTCTTAGAGGTCCTCCAGGAGGCATAGTTCTCTGATGATGTTGAGGAGTCTCGGGCGTAGGTCTGGCTTCTGGTCGTCTGGCAGCTTACGCTTCTTCCACGTCTACATACTTAGTAGTTTTGCCTAGGAGGCTTTCAAAGTCTTTGGGAGGTTTCCGGATCAGTGACCTAAAGAATTCACCTTCCTGTAGGCCTTGGGCAAAGGCACTGATCAGCACCTCAGATGTGGCCGTAGGTACATCCAATGCGACCTAATTGAATCTTCTAATGTAAGCCTTCAAGGGCTCCTTGGGGCTTTGTTTCAAGGTGAAGAGGATTAGGCTGGTCTTATGGTGCCTCTTGCTACTTGCAAAGTGTTGGAGAAACAATTTCTTGAAGTCTGCAAAGTCCCTTACAGATCCCTCTGGGAGTCTGTCAAACCACCGTCGAGCCGCCCCTGCCAAGGTGGTCAAAAAGGCTCGGCACTTTATGCCATCTGAATATTGATGCAGCAGCGCGGCGTTCTCAAACTTCATCAGATGCTCTTCTGGGTCTGTAGCCCCTCCATACTCAAGGATGGACAGGAGTCGGAAATGCTTGGGAACTGTTTCTTGTAAGACTTGGCTGGAAAAGGGGAACCCGGTGTGCTCAACCAGTGTCTGACTAAGGGGAGCTTTCCCTTTGTTGGCTCTGACTTGACTGGAAGAAGCTTCATGAGGATCAGACTGTCCCACCCCCTCTGCTGGGCCGAATAGTGCTCGGTGAAAATGAGAGTTGTCCCCTTGGCAAACTCCTCCTTCAGTGCCCACGCGAGCTGTGGGCTTGGCTGGGCCCTCCTGAGTGGGACGGGCGGCTATTCTCTGCTCTGTCGCCAGCTTCTGGGCTTTGGTTGCTACTAGCAGATCAAGGTCTTCCTGTGAATGTGTCACGGTCACCCGGTTGGAGTCACTCATCTTCAGCTTTCGATCAGGCAGATTCCCACAGACGACTCCAAATTTGATTCTGTCGACAAGCGAAGATCGGTTCCCACTCGGCTGACTCGGTCTGATCAAGACAACCCGGTCTGTTGTAGCACGGGGGGTCAGGGTCGGGCTTAATCACGGATCAAATCTCACTCACTCAGGTCGGACCAAACTGGGAGCACAAAATGTGGAGTTGAGGTTGCAAATGGCAGCGATCCCTTCCTTGGAGCCCAAAGGGGGGTTTATATAGGGAGGGGAAGCTCTCTGCTTTGTCAGAGCTGTCATGTCTCATTTAAGAATGGTCAGTTGGCAGACTGGGCCCGTGGCAGCTTTCCTGTGAGACTGCCACAGCCGCCTGACATCCTGTCTAAACTGACTCTTCTGATTCTCATTAACATTCGGCGGCTCTGTCAGGCGGCTCTGTCAGGTGATGATTATGTCAAAGGTCTACTACATTATTACTGCAGAGGTGGTTCTATAGCTATTGGTGGGCTTGCCCTAACTCGCAGTTTGAGTCGGTCGAATAAGTCTGGATCCTAAGCCTCCGCTCATGGGGCAAACTCAGGGCACTCGGCTAGGGACTCCCGACCCGAGTGATCGACCTGCTGACTGGCCTCGAGGGGCCGGTACAAAGTAGCTGAGCTCAGATGATAAGCTCTGAGTGGCCGACCTCGGGTGACCAACCACGAGTGCCCGACCTCGGGTGACTAACTACGAGTGGCCGACTTTGGGTGACGGATCCCGAGTGGCTGATCTCGGGTGACCGATCCCGAGTAGCCAACCTCGGGTGACTAACCCCGAGTGGCCGACCTCGGATGACTGGCCCTGAGTGGCCAACCTCGGGTGACCGACCCCGAGTGGCCGACCCCGGGTCTTATCTGCCTCGACCTCCGCTCTTCTTGCTAAGCCTCAGGCTCGGCCCATGGGCCCGAGGAGAGCCCGTCTTACCCTTCCCTGACCCGGGTCAAGCTCGATCGAACCCGACCGGACCTCCAATCTTCCTAAGAAACCACTCGCCCGGATGACGAATTAATAATTTTTGATTGGCGAAGATATTAAAATAAATTGATCGTCTTTTCCTACCTAATTAATTATCAAAATGTTTCATGGATCACGAGATGATTAACATTCTGGTGGCAACAATTATGCCGTGAAATTTTGAGGAACCCGTAACTTCCTTTAATTGACCGAGTGCTCAAATTAATTTTTAAAGTCTTTGAGATCCGCTGGTGACGACGATTGTACTGTGAAATCCTTCCGAACACGCAGCTTTCTTTAATTAGCGTAAAGAGAATGACGTATCTCCACGTTGTCCCCATCTCATTGGAGATACGAGGCCCCACGCGTATATAACGGCAACCGTTGTTTGGGTAAAAAAACGACATGACGTGGCTAGAATCTGCTGTTACGATTCGATTAATGTCAAGGCGTCGAAAAGAAAACAGCATGACGTGAATGGGACATCAGCTGCAAAGTTGGGGATTAACTCGGAGGTTTTAAAATTTCTGACTTATCAACTGTTATGATTCTGGGTACAGAGAATGTCATGGATGGTGTATCTATCACAGTTTGAAATTTGAAATCTCGATCCTTAATTTATTTATTCAAGACGATTATAATTTCTGATTCAATATCATCGATTATTTAAGGTTGTAGCTGAAATATTCCAACAAACTAGGATTAATACGAAGTCTTGAGATCCAGCTAACCAGGGTTAAAAAGCCTTCTAGAATTTGTAACCTCCTATAATTACTTTAATTAATTATCAAAATGTCATCTTAAAATTTGAAAAGTCTGTCCTTTTCATACGCTAATTATAATATCCGAATTAATAATTTTTAATTGACGAAAATATTAAAATAAATTAATCATCTTTTCCTACATAATTAATTATCAAAATGTTTCATGGATCACGAGATGGTTAATATTCTGGTGGCAACAATTATGCCGTGAAATTTTGTAGAACCCGTAACATCCTTTAATTGACCGAGTGCTCAAATTAATTTTTAAAGTCTTTGAGATCAACTGGTGACGACGATTGTACTGCGAAATCCTTCCGAACACGCAACTTTCTTTAATTAGCATAAAGAGAATGACGTGTCCATAACTACTGCTGTTGTGTTCGTGTGATTCCAATTAACTAGTCGTCATATATAATCGTCGGTCGAGCTGTTTGGGGAAAGGAAAATGTAAGAAAAATGTCGTGGATTGCGGTTCGTTAGCTGTTGCATTAATGGACAAAAATAATAATAATAATGAATTAAATAATATTGAATTTTAGATAATAAAAAATTATTCAAATAAATTAGAAAATGTATATGATCTAGAAATCTAATATTATGTGATTGTATATTTTATTTGGCAGAAATTTTTTTATAAAATTTATCATAATTGAATTCGCGAGGGAAAGAAAAATAAATTTCCTGATTAATAATTTCAATAAAAACGTTGTCCCACCTCATTGGAGATACGAGGCCCCATGCGTATATAACGGCAACCGCTGTTCGGGTAAAAGATAACGACATGACGTGGCTGGGATCTGCTGTTACGTTTCGATTAATGTCAAGGCGTGGAAAGAAAACGGCATGACGTGGTTGGGACATCAGCTGCGAAGACGGAGTCACGTATTTTCTACTCGACCTTTATCGACGGATAACGTTGAGGATGAACTGTCGCGTAGGTATTGGCGGGAATGAAGGAGAATGTGTGATAGAGAGGAAGATAGTCTGAGGTTTATTTTTTTTATTAGTTGGAGATTAACTCGGAGGTTTTAAAATTTCTGATTTATCAACTGTTATGATTCTACGTACAGAGAGAATGACATGGATGGTGTATCTAGTACAGTTTGAAATTTGAAATCTCGATCCTTAATTTATTTAAGACGATTATAATTCATTGATGCGATTGAGTCCCACGTGGTTGACGCATGAGTTAAAAAAGTTATGTGGTAAGATATAGCGAGTCTAAATGATTCTCTTTCCGGAGCTCATGAAACCCTCTCGGGAAAGGGGTCTCCCGGACCCTCCCTGCGGGTAGACGCACCCCGGGCTTTGAACCAGAGGGTGTACTCCCGAGAGCACCTCAAGAAGTCAGGGCCCCGAGACCAGCTTAGGAAAGCGGAAGGCTCGGGACCTCCCCCCGAGCCAGAAAGACCCCGGCATCACCTCGGAGAAGCGGGGCCCAAGGAGCACTCAACTTCAAGTAGCGGTCCATTTTCCTCGGATCGGTGGATCATCATCATCATCCATTATTATGGAGTAATCGCGACCCGTGATTTGCGGCCATCAAAGCCTCGCAACGACCCCAGGATGAAGAGTCGTGAAGATCGTTACCAGGATGATCTAGTAACCGATAATCGGGAGGAACGTGGCAGAAATCGTGGAGACGCTTGAGACAGCCGTCGCTTGAAACGTGGCAGAGATCGTGCGCCTTCTCTACTACTCACATACTGTCTTGCCTTCTTTTCATCTTCTCCATCGAGGCACTGACTTGAGCGTCAGAATGGGCTCCGCCGGACAACCTCCGGCGTGTTCCCCTAACTCTCATGTCAATCTCGCAGGGTGTGGAGTTTCTACTCCAGCGTCAGTATCCGCGTGGGCTGAACCCTGGCGACTGACCGTCGATTCCTTTTGGAACAAGTTTGGTGTCGTCTGTAGAAAACCAGTGAAGCACCCGAAGGAGTACCAATGGCAGAGCCGCGCGGGACAACCCATTGCCCTGACAAAGGAGGAACTGGATCGCTTGATGGCCAACGTCATCAAAGAGGTGCTCCATTAGCAACAAATGGAGTCAGCCGCTGCACAGCGAGGGGTTTCTGAGTAAGAGGAGATCCCGGTGGTGTCCGGAGGTCCCCCTAGAGGGGCCTCACTAGAAGTCCTATCGGGGTCCTACGAAACCCTGCAAATCGATCTCGCTCACCCGCGAGAGTATAAGGGACCTAAAGAAGAGCGGAGGGACGTCGAGAGTGAGGAGATCCAGATTCACCCTCAACTGGAGGGAGGAGTCACGAAGATCGTCACCGACCTTGCACCAGAATTAAGAAGTCACCTCCTTGATTGCCTGCGGAGTAATAAAGATGTCTTCGCCTGGGCTGCCGAAGAAATCAGAGGGGTTCCCCCAGGGTTAGCCATGCATCACCTGCACGTTACTCCGGGAGCCCGACCAGTGAATCAGAGACAGAGACACTTTGCACCAGAACAAGACAAGACTATCCATAAGTTGTTAAAGGCCGATCACATCCGAGAAGTTCAATTCCCGACCTGGTTAGCCAATGTGGTCCTCGTCCCTAAGCCAGGAGGTAAATGGCGGGTTTTTATTGACTTTCACGACTTAAATAAAGTCTGCCCCAAGTATTGCTATCCTTTGCCTCGAATAGACCGGTTAGTAGATTCCACGGTCGGTTACGAGTTCATTTCGATGTTGGATGCTTATCAAGGCTACCACCAAGTCGCCCTCGCACCTGAAGACTAGGAGAAAGTTAGCTTCATGACAGCCGACGACACATACTACTATAATGTCATGCCTTTTGGATTGCGCAACGCTGGGGCGACGTACCAGCAGATGATGGGCAAAGTCTTCGGGCATTAGATCGGGAGAAACATTGAGGTGTACGTAGATGACTGATGGTGGCCCACAATCAAGTGTCACGATGAGCCTCAAATTTGAATTTATAAATTGAAAACCCTTAGCTCACAAATCTAAGTGTAGTATAGGGGCCTCAAGTCGTATTTTTCCAAGGACTAGTTAAGGATGTTTAGTTCAAGCTTGAATTCGTCGTTCTATGTTTTGGGTTTTCAAGTAAGATGAGGGTTTTTGCGAATATGAATGAAATAACAATTTGAAACAAAATAAACTCAGCTAATGCAGAAATTAATTCGAAGTTGCAGAAACTATACTTAACCTATTTAAAAATTGAGCAATTCAATGCAAAACTATGAGATTGAGAGACAAAACTAATAATAATTTTTAAATGCTTAAAGTTAAAGTTGATTTTTTTTATCATGTTATTTTTTAGGTGAAGCATAATAAAATTTTAATTTTAGTTTGATTTATTTAATTATAAACTAAAATAAATTTAAGAGATTATATTTTTCTATTAAGAAAATATATAATTAAAGGAGCTAATAGTTAATTGTTTTCTATAACGGAAATTATAATTATTTTAAATAATTTATTATTTTGGTGTTTATTATTCAATTAAAATTCACAAACCGTTAAGAAGTGAATTAAAAATAAGTTAATATCTTAAATTTATTATTTTTTATAATAATGATTCAAATAAAATAAATGTAGTAATATTGAATATGTCATCTAATCGATCGAAAAATTCGGGTAACTGCCTCCCGTTTATATCATGTCATGGCCTATATATTGGCAATAATTAAGCAGTCTTCTGATTAATTGAGGACACTTATAAAGGTGCGAATTTCATCTCTTTTTTCTCCACATTATTACATTAAGTTTTTTTTTAAAGGAAAAGCATTTATTTATTCAAGTCACCAACCCAATGCATTCACACAGCTTCGAACAATGTTTGAAAGGAAGAAGACGACCAAGCTCTAGCCAGCGCTGCTGCATCACTGCAAGGCGGAGACGACCAATGGGATGGTATGATGTTGTACTGCGGACCGTCGCTGCCCCCGTCTTCGGAAGGAAGCCAAGCCGCGAAGATGTTGAGCCTCTACCGGACTGCTGGTGCCGTCCTCGCAGACCCAAACGCTGCCCCTGTGGCTATCATCCGGAGGATCCATGTCGCAGGTCGGCGAGTCGGCGGAGTAGTACAGGGGAAGAGTGCTTTTAGTGAAGTTGCTAGGCTGGTCAATTGACTCTCCGGCAATGACCTTCCCGTTGGGAAGCTTCACGGAGGCCCTGAAGCTTCGGTCGACGCTGCTGGCCGCCACGGTGAGGATCCACGGCGCCTCGTTGGAGAGGCTGAAGTAGTCAGGTCCAGAGTTGCCGCCGGCGCAGCTGACCAAGATGCCCTTCCTGACCGCCGCGAACGCACCGATGGCGACGGCATCTTGTTCGAGAGACGTGGAAGGGCCACCGAGCGAGAGAGAGAGGATGTCGACGCCGTCCTTGACAGCTGCGTCCAACCCAGCGAGTATGTCGGAGGAAGCGCAGCCGCGATTATCGCCGTAGCAGACCTGGTAGATGGCGAGGTGAGCCCGAGGGGCCATCTCGGCGGCAGTGCCTTTGGCCAAGCTGAAGTAGCTCGCGTTGCGGACGAAGTTACCTGCGGCGGTGGCCGAAGTGTGGGTCCCATGGCCTCCCTCGTCGACGGGAGGACCCCCACCCCCACCGCTGATCATCGACCTGGCGCCGATGAGCTTGTTGTTGCAACCGGTCTCGAGCTCGCACCTGCCCTTCCACTTCGAGGGCGGAGGCGGGACCCCCTCATCGTCGTAGGAAGGGTGGCCGGGCGTCACGCCGGTGTCGAGGACTCCGATGATGACTTCGCTCCCCAGCTTCGAGTCGTCCCACAGCCCCTTCCCGACCTCGAGCCCGAGGAAATCCGCCGTGTGGGTGGTCATCAAGCGCAGCACGCGATTGATCGGGGAACGCGGCACGAAGCCCTTCTTCTTCTCCACCTCCTGCAGCTCCTCCTCCGTCAGCACGGCGGCGAACTCGCTGAAGACGTCGCTGTAGGAGTGCAGCAGCCGCCGATCAGCGCCAGACTCCTCGGTGGCCGGCGGTAGGAAAGACTCGTGCCATTATTAACTTATTATTACATTAAGTTAATAATATTGAATCTATGCAAATTTTTTTTTCAGATAAACTAGGTGATCATGGAACAATGCACAGAGCAAAACGATTTGGCTTTAACATCGGGGGAAGTAACTACTGGATGATTATTTTTAATGTCCTAAATACACTCGCAGGTTCTTTATATATAAATTACATAAAATTTTTATTCATGTAATTATATAGATATATTTTTTCTCATGTGCTAGGATTTGACATACTATCAGTTCCGTATACAGCTTCTCAAGGAGGATGGTTGAGTTTAGTATTTTTGATTGGCATTGGACTTATTTGCTTCTACACAGGGATTCTTGTGCAACGTTGCATTGACTCCGACCAACAAATTAAAATATATTCTGATATCGGTATGAATGCTTTTCCCCGTCGACCAAATGCTTTCATACCGATATCAGGATATGTTTTAATTTGTTGGTCGGAGTCAATGCAACGTTGCACAAGTATCCCTGTGTAGAAGCAAATAAGTCCAATGCCAATCAAAAATACTAAACTCAACCATCCTCCTTGAGAAGCTGCATACGGAACTGATAGTATGTCAAATCCTAGCACATGAGAAAAAATATATCTATATAATTACATGAATAATAAAAATATGAAGATGAAAATTTTATGTAAGTTATATATAAAGAACCTGCGAGTGTATTTAGACCGTTGATGGCTGATATTTTGTCAAAAAATTTATAAGGGTGAATAGACCCATCATATGTCTATCTAGCCCGTAGGAACGACTATGGTAAAGGCGCATCAAATTCGTTGATGGCTGAGATTTTTGTCAAAAAGCCTGTTTTGGGTGTATAGGTCCACCATAGACCTATCTAATCCATAGTACCAGCTGTGATAAAAATGTGTCATAACCGGTTACGATTAGTCACTTGTCAAAAGTGACCTTCGAGTCTGTTTTATTTTTGAAATCAGTTCTGGAGCAAAGCTAGAAGTTGTGATTGCAACAGCAGCGACATAGATGCGCATGTGCATGGTCGTATGGTAGCGGGAGCAACAGTTGGGGTCAACATGGAAGCTGAGTATGCTAGTGGACTGATGGGTTGGTGGCACACGTTTTTGAACAGTGGCAGAGAAATGGTGGAGGTATCATGGATAGCAAGTGGGAAGGCAGTCTTCTTGTGGTTGGTATTCACGAGGGTTGATATTTATGAGGGTATACATATATATTATTTCAAGATATCTATTTAGATCTGATATTTTGTCAGAAATGAATAGATATCTACAGAGCATATAGATGTATGTACTATCCATATATATACCATTTTATTTGATAAATATTTATCTTTCATTAAAAAAAATTATAGGAACATACACTTCAATGAGACAGATAATTAATGCCTTTTGAGCATTAACGTGCATCAGACACTTTTTTTTTTATATAATAAATGCCTTTCAGTATTAATCTTAGTGGAAGTGGAAGATTGCAGTGCATTAATGAATGCCTACAATTAGTAAATACAAATTGTTTTATCATAAAAACAACGACATATACACATGTTTAATTATTTTACTCAATTTGTAAATTAACATAACTATTTAGAAGTTGGTTTTGTTATTTATACTGGATTATTATTCATTGATAATTCATCAAAAATTTAAATTTATTTTAAGGTAATATCTTTAAATTTAATCATGATTAATAATATGTCGAATAGAATAAAAAAATTACGCATCAATAATGCTTCAAAATTAATTTTTTGTTTAGGACAATATTTTCAATTTACACTATACAAAAAATTATTATTCTAAAAATAAAATACATATTTTGGAAAATAAAATTAAATAAAGTAGAAAACCTATACAATATTAAATTACTATGATAACGTCACAACTTTCTAAATTAATTTATAAGTAATTTGGTTATTATATATATAATAGTAGTTGAGCTTGAGTATTACATTAGGATAATGATATTTTATTAAAGCATTTTTAAATATTTAAAAAAATTAATACATCATAAATTAATTATTGTCTCCGAAAGATGATTTGTTCGTTTACAGTGTCTACATCAATCCGTCCCATAATCAATACGAAAGAAGCAAATTATGAAAATTAACCCAAATACGATCTACTCCGGACTCGAGATACAAGCGTCGACGACGTCCCTCTGCTTCGAAAATACGATCTACTCCGGACGTCGGTAACTAAGAGCGGCTTTCTTTTAGTTTACTGTACTAATCTTGTAATCTATTCCTGTAAACTTTTTGCGCATATAGAATTGCCCGCAGTAAACGGTCAACGACCGTAGGCCTTGGAGTAGGAGCCGACCGCGACTCCGAACCAAGTAAAATCTTGGTGTTTGCGTGTGTTTTACTTTAATTATTTCCGCTGCTAATTCTCTTTTACGAATCCGAACGTTTTACGATATTCACCCCCCTCTATCGTTTCTCTCGATCCAACAAGTGGTATCAGAGCGGGGAAGCTCAAATTTGGTGCAACCACCAATTTGAGATTTATTTTCAGATTTACGAAATTTTTCATTTCATTTCATTTCTTTTTGTTAATCGAGATTGGTGCAACACCACTCGATCTTATTCGCCTTTTTCAATTTTGAATTCTTATTTTTTCACCGTAAGTCAGAATTGATAAAACAATCAAGTTTTGAAAATTTGTCATAAATTTTTATTATTATTATTTTAATATTTTTTCTCGAAATTCGTGCTACCTTAATTCGAGCAGATTTTTCCTAAACATTGAATTCACACCTTTTCATCATTAATCAAAATTGATAAAGCTAATATTTTCAATAATTTGTCATAATTTTTTTTAAAAATTATTATTTTACTATTTTATCTCGAAATTCGTGCAATATTTTTTAGGCTATTTTTTCCTTTTCCCGCACTACTAATCCAAGATCAAGTCTTGGTACATTTCTGTTATTTCTTTTGTGTGCAAGGATTAATTTAAATGGCAAATCAAGAATGAAATAGCATTCATCCACCTCTATTCTCTGGCGAAAACTTCACAACCTGGAAGGGGCTAATGGAATCCCACCTAAAGGCCCATCTAGAGATATGGATGATAATCCAAACGGGGTTTACAGTACCTACAGAAGATGGAATGTCGATCGCTTGGGATAAAATGGATGAACCAACTCTGAGGAATATCGAGACAGATGCAAAGGCAACTGCGATCCTACAATGTGGCCTAACCAAGAAGCAACTCGAACTAGTAGGTCCATTCAGATGTGCGGGAGAAATTTGGGAAAAATTGATTAACCTTCATCAAGAGATCTCAGAAGAAGAAGAAGATCAAGTAAGCTATCTTGCACTCTCGGTCCAAGCACAAACAGCCGAGTCAGAGTCTGAACACGAATCCAAACCAGAGTCAGAAGACAAAGTAACTGAGACAAAAATGGTAACCAATTTTGAATTTGTTCCAAAATTACAATTATATAATCAGACTGATACTATAATGGTCGAGGAAGGTATAATTTCAATTGCAGGGAAAACTCCAAAGAAGAAGCTTCAACCGGTACCCGAGTTCGACTCAGACTCGGAATCAGAAGACAATGGAGGAGATCGACCCAAACTGGTCCGGTTGACTCGCGACCACTACAAAATACTGAAGAAACAATCAAGCAGAAGTAAGATGACTAAAATCAAGGGAGAGACCTCCAAAAAGAAATCTAAAGGTAAATTTACAATATTTGAAAATCCATTATTTACCTTGAATAATATGATTGAACCTTATAAATTAGTTAAAGCAAACATTAGTAAATTGGAACAAGAAGATGAAATATTGAAACATAAGGTCAAAATGCTAGAAAGTCTAATTCACAATCTTGCTAATTCTAAAAACCCAGAATATCATTACAATTATGACGTGCCTTAGTTGATTACTTTTCTTGCTTGTTTATTTTATTATGCTTAGATTTAGGATTGGTTAGATTAAGGACTAAAACAATTAACTGAAATTTGAACAACATAGTATTGGGTGGAGGTAAGATGATAGTATGTTAGGGAAGCCTCTTCTAATAAGGTCAAGTATACACTACTTGGTCTCTTTAAACTGGTGAAACTAGCCGAAGCTACCGATCCGAGACCCAAACTAGTTAGACCAGAATTTACCAAAAAGTAATTTTGAAGATGAAATTTCACTAAAAGGCTTTGTCTAGGAAAGGGTTGATGATCCAATAAGGCTACGGCCAAAGAAGGCCTTGTGCCTCGCCAAGACCTGGAAGCCAATTTTTGAAATTCAAATTCAATTTACTCTTTGTTAAATTCGAATCTAACATAAATTTTCAGTTAATTTTAGATTTAAATATCTCTTTTCAAAATAAATTTAAATTGAGTTTAAAAAATTTATTTAAATTTTCAAAATTAATCATGGTCTTTTCAAAATAAATCTTTCTATTAAAATATGCATCTCACAAAACAGTTAAGGATATCCTTTTTTGTCACTTAGAAATGGGTGAGATGCTTAGGACCTAAAAGTTGAGTCCAACCCAACCAACTAATTCAAATTAATCAAACTAAAATTAATTCAATTAAATCAAGATCAAATATTAATTAAAACAATTAAATTAAATCTTAATAAATTAAATTTAATTCAACTGACTTTTAAAATTCAAATTTAATTCAACAACTTTTAAAATTCAAATTTAATTCAACCGAACAACTTTCAAAATTAAAATTTAATTCAACTAAACAAACTTAACCCTCTAAATTTTAATTTTCTCTAAAATCAAATTTAATTTTTTAACTAAGAGTTAATGTTTCAAATCATTGTAATTAAACTCAAGTCTCTTTTGTTCACTAACCTGAAATTTATTTCATAACATTTATTTCTTTCCTTTACCATTATACAAACATTTCTTTCAGACATTCAGTTTATTCTTGTATGGCAAAAAGTCACCTTGGGATTACTTAGGATATTTTTTTGTCTGCAATTCGGGCTTAGATATTTATATTTTTTTTGGGACTTAAAAAAAAAACTTCTATTTTTCTAATCATTTTCCCTTTTCAGTTTTCTATATTCATTTTCTCAAATAGGAGAATGAAATTATGTTTCAAATCATTAAAACAAAATATTTTTTTTTAAAAACTTAGTTTTCTTCTCTTTTTGATTATATCAAACCCTAAGACTAAGAGGAGGATTAACTTGTGGTCAACAAGCCTCCTAGGACTGTGTCAGGTTTAGGGGGAGTTCAAATTAAAAGAAGAAGTTTAAAAATACTATGTTTTCAAACTATCACTCATGTTTTTAGAAAACTATGCTATCATATGTCTTTCAAACAATCATTTTTTTTCAAAATGTTAATACTTCAAAATTCATTTTAAGAATTATGCTTTTGATTTTAATAAACCCTAAAGACACAGAGGAAGGTCCACTTCATGATCTACAAGGACTCCTAGGATGTGTCAAATTTAGGGGGAGTTTGAGTCAAAAGAAGAATTTCTGAAATGTTTTTTTTAATTATTTGTTCTGAAGTTATTAGATAATTCTTATAATTTAAATCAAACCTTAAAACTCAGAGGAAGATCACTTGTAGTCAACAAGCTTCCTAGGACTGGGTCAAGTTTAGGGGGAGATCAAATTAAAAGAATTATTGAACATTTTCAAAATTAGATGTTTTCATGCACTGCACGTTTAAAACCCTTTTGAGAACTTAAATAAATTTTCTTTCAAAATACCATTATTTTATTCTTATGGCTTATGAAATTATTTTTGAAATAATATTTACTTGGATTGGAGAAATTTCCAGGACACTTAGGAAAATGTCCTTGTAGTTAACAAGGTTTCCTAGGATTGTGTAAGACTGGAAAAGAAACCAAGTCAAGTATTATGTTTTCAAAATAAAATTAATTTAAAAAAAATGCATATTATGTCTAAAAGTACTTATGTGTTTCAAAAATACATAATCTTCAAAAGTACTTATATGTTTTCAAAATACATAATACTTTTCAAAAATTATTTATATTTTTCAAAGTCTAATAGTTTTCAAAAACAGTACTTAGACTTTCCAAAAAGGCTCAATCTGTTTTTTTCAAAAGTACTTGCATATTTTTTAAAAATTATATAATATCTTTCAAAAGTACTTCTATTTTTCAAAATATAATATTTTCAAAAGTACTAATACTTTTCTAAGGCAATAGTATTCTAAGTACGTGAATTTTCTAAAGATTTGCCTATAAATACAAAATCTTTTTTCAAAATTGCACAATACCTTTCAAAGTGGAGCTTTGTTGGTGCAATTTAAGCTTTTTGCTAGGCTTTCAAGAGTTATACTAAGTATTTTTATGTTTTCAAAACTCATAGGCTCTGATACATAATTTTTTCTTAAGACTTATTTCAAAATATATTTCTTTATTAATAAACAGCTAAGGAGAGAAAAAGCTCAAATTGTTCAAAATCAAAATGTTTTTCAAAAGCTTTCTCTTATTCAAAAAGCAAAGTTGAATTTCTAAGTGTGCTTTCAAAAATTTCTAAGAGCAACTTTTTGCAAATATTTCTAAGTAGATTTTTCCTTAGTAAACAAAATTTGCCTGAGCAAAGATTTTTTTAAAATTTTTGGCAAATGTTTGTTTTAGTGAAAAACTTGTCTAGAAATTTTTTTAAAGATTTTGTTTTTCAAAATACACAAAGTATTTCCAAGCAAAGTTTTTTAAAACAAATTTTCTCCCAATTCTCAAAGTTGAACCATTTGTTAGGGAAATTTGGGTTCAAAATTTTGTCTAAGTAAAATTCCTTTTGCAAAGCCAAGTAAAAGTTTTGGAACAAAATTTAGGTTTGCAAAAACTTTTTTAAAAACTTTACCTTGTTCACCCATGTTTATTTTTGATATATGTCAAAGGGAGACGAAAGGTCAAAGTTAAGTATTAAGTTAAGTATTTTATAACACAATGATTCAGGGGGAGTATGAGAAAATTTTTTTCTGTTCAAATTACATTGGTTTTAGAGTGTTCAGAATTACTATGTTTTATTAGTCTTAACCTTCTTGATTAAACTGTTGTAATTTTTACTTAACTTTGAATTGTGTTGCCATAAATCAAAAAGGGGGAGATTGTTGGTGCAGGAAGCACCATATCGAACCTTATTTTGATATTGGCAAAGGATTCAAAGTTAAGTTTTCTTGTGATCTAATAAAGTTACTTGAGTGTGCAGAAAGAAGTCCTAGCGAAGGGCTACTAGGCACCTGACGAAGGACTACCAGGAAACAAAGTCCTAGCAAAGGGCTACTAAGCACCTGGCGAAGGACTGCCAGGAAATAAAGTCCTAGCGAAGGACTGCTAGGCATCGGAACCCTAAGACCCAGCGAAGGGTTGCTAGGAGTCAAAGACCTAGCGAAGGACTGCTAGGCAGCAGGCGAAGGACTGCCTGGAACCGAAGACCAGCGAAGGGCTGCTAGGAGTCGAAGACCTAGCGAAGGACAGCTAGGCACCAGGCGAAGGACTACCTGGAACTGAAGACCTGGCGAAGGACAGCTAGGCACCTGGCGAAGGACTGCTGGGAAAAAGTCCAACCAGAGGAGCCGGTTGGCATCAGGTAAATTCTCCTGAAAGGAGTAGGTGAGGACGCGTTCCCCGTCGAGGGAACAGTAGGCGTCGGTTCGACCTAGGGCTCCATTTTGGAGACCCAAAGTCAGAACCAAGACAGCTAAGGCTGTATAAAACTAACATATTATTGCTCTATGTTATTTTGGACTAACCCTGGATGCAGGACCGAAGGAACGAGTGTCTGCAGCTCAGAGAGCCTCAAAGGAGTGAGGCAGAAGCTAAGTAGGGCGCCCGGAGTGTCCCGGGCACCCCCAAGGTGAATACAAAAAGAAGTGGAGTAAATGTACGCTTCGACAGCTCATGGGCGGGGCGCCCCCGTGATCCCGGGCGCCCCCATGCTCCCGGGCACCCCGGATGGTCCGGGCGCCCCGAGCTCAAGCTAACGAAGCGGATAAGAGGCAAGCCAGCGAGAAGCCAACGGATAAGAGTCAACCCGGGCGCCCCCAGCGTCCCGGGCGCCCCTGTCAAAGTCTGATCCCGAGTTTGAAGGGATCAGAGCTGACCGAGAGGAGCTCGGATCAGATGACACGTGGGGGGGGGGGGGGCGCCCCCAACGTTACGGGAGCCCCCAGGGGCTATAAAAAGGCCCTCGACCCCAAGGCTTCAAGACAAGAATTCTTCCAACACATTCACGCTCTTCTGCTCCAGCGCTCTGTCCCGGAAACCTCTCGACTCAAGATACAAGCACCGACGACGTCCCTCTGCTTCGAAAATACGATCTACTCCGGACGTCGGTAACTAAGAGCGACTTTCTTTTAGTTTACTGTACTAATCTTGTAATCTATTCCTGTAAACTTTTTGCGCATATAGAATTGCCCGCAGTAAACGGTCAACGACCGTGGGCCTTGGAGTAGGAGCCGACCGCGACTCCGAACCAAGTAAAATCTTGGTGTTCGCGTGTGTTTTACTTTAATTATTTCCGCTGCTAATTCTCTTTTACAAATCCGAACGTTTTATGATATTCACCCCCCCTCTATCGTTTCTCTCGATCCATCAGTACATACCAGAAATCAGTCTATCCTAACCATAAAAGGACTTATACCACATGAGCAAGTGTAGGGTCATCAAACCACACATAAGTATATCCTGTACGTGCATGTTAAATAAGTGCAACAAATAAATACAGCAATGATAATCAAAATGCACAATGCATCGTATGCACATGATGCAATGACATGGTCACCCATGACTCCAAACAAGCCATTGAGACATGCGATAATGTGGACCGAGTGGGTAGGGCTGTGACACTGTACACACTCTGCCATCACTGCTCCTGAGTGACTGAGTGGACAGGATGCTGGCGGGGGACCACCCCCTACCCCATGTATATATGAGGGAGTGTCGCTCTCATCCCTCTGGTCTATGGAAAGAGAAGGGATCCCTGCCAGCTATCACGCTCCGGAACCACTACCCATGAGTGACCGAACGGAGCANTTTTAGAAAATGGTGAAATCACTGTAAGTGGGTTTTCTAGATTACAATTATGTGAATTAATTTCTATCTTTCTCGAGATTTGGCGAAAGCAAAATCCGAGTCGAATCTCTCGACAGGAAGTAAAACTCCTGAAAGAGGGCACTCTGAACCCTTAACTGAGAAGGTTCAAGAAGGAACCTCTGCTCAAGTTGAAAAAACTTGAATCAGAGAACTCTTTCTTGAAAACTCAAGTTAAGGATCTTAGAGCTGCTTAGAATGATTAACTTTCTGGTTCTAAGGGTCTTACATGATTCTTGGAAAATAGAAGTCGGTTCTAAATCGATCCGGGTTAGGCTACTGAACCAAAGTCTAGACAAAGATCCTACTATGCTGTACTGAACCAGTCCAGACCTAAAGTTCAGGCATGGGTACCCAAACTGTGCCTGAACAAACAAACTGGATCAAATCAGTATTGGATCCCCAAGGACAAGATCCACATCTTGCCGAACCATTACCGCGGCTTTAGTCCAGGGGGAGCCAAACTAAAAACAATTTGTATAATTAAATAAAATTCCTTTCTTGCTTGAAACTTGCATGATTGCTTGTTTATTTAATTTCTGCAATTTACCATGCTTAGACTTAGGAATGGTTAGTTAAGGACTGAGTCAACTTAACTGAAATTTGAACAACATAGTATTGGGTGGCGGTGAGATGATAGTACGTTAGGGAAGCCAATTCTAATAAGGTCAAGTATACTCTACTTGGTCTATTTAGACTGGTGAAACTAGCCGAAGCTACCGATCCAAGACCCAAACTAGTTAGACCAGATTTTGTCAAAAAGTAGTTTTGAAAATGAAATTTCATTAAAAGGCTTTGTCAAGGAAAGGGTTGATGATCCAATAAGGTTACGGCCAAAGAAGGCCTTGTGCCTCGCTAAGACCTGGAAGCCAATTTTTGAAATTCAAATTCAATTTACTCTTTGTTAAATTCGAATCTAACACAAATTTTCAGTTAATTTTAGATTCAAATATCTCTTTTCCAAATAAATTAAAATTAGGTTTAAAAATTAATTTAACTTTTCAAAATTAATCATAGCCTTTTCAAAATAAATCTTTCTATTAAAATATTTATCTCACAAAACCCATAAGGTTAACATGTTTGATCACATAGAACTGGGTGAGATATCAGGACCTAAGAATATATGTCACTATCCTCTTAAATAAAACTCAAAGTGCTTTCAAATTTATTCAAAATTTAATTCAGTTTACTATACCCCTACTTTTTCATCTCTATTTTTTAAAAAATATTGAATTTCATGTTAAATATCACAATAGACTCATTTTAAATAGAATCTAGGGCTTGTTTGATTTAGTTATTAATTGGTCAAACATAGTCAACTGAGTTAAACTTGGTCAACACAGTCAACCCTAGTCAACATAGTCAAACCTGGTCAACACTGAAATTCCTTAAGGAACTTAGATAAAAGTCAGACTGTGTCGGATACAGGGGGAGTTCTTCTTAATATTTTTCAAAAATTCAGATTTTTCAAAAACCTTATGCTCTAAAACTTATTATCATCTCAAAAAAAGGTTTTCAAAAGTTGATTCAAAAACCCTCGTATATTAGTATCTCTTTGAAAAATTATCATCATGATTTTCGAAAACTGTGCTATCATTCCAAGTTGTGTTTTCAAAAATTTATCTCCTTGAAAGTTATCATACTCAAAAGGTTATTCTAAATCATTCTTTTGATTTTAATAAACCCTAAAGACATAGAGGAAGGTCCACTTCATGATCTACAAGGACTCCTAGGATGTGTCAAATTTAGGGGGAGTTTGAGTCAAAAGAAGAATTTCTGAAATATTTTTTTTGGTAATTATTTGTTAGATAATTCTTATAATTTAAATCAAACCTTAAAACTCAGAGGAAGATTGCTTGTAGTCAACAAGCATCCTAGGACTGGGTCAAGTTTAGGGGGAGATCAAATTAAAAGAATTATTGAACATTTTCAAAATTAAATATTTTCATGCACTACACGTTTAAAATCTTTTTGAGAACTTAAATAATTTTTCTTTCAAAATACCATTATTTTATTTTTCAAAATTCTTATGGCTTATGAAATTATTTTTGAAATAATATTTACTTGGGTTGGAGAAATTTCCAGGACACTTAGGAAAATGTCCTTGTAATCAACAAGGTTTCCTAGGATTGTGTCAGACTGGAAAAGAAATCTAGTCAAGTAAAATATTATGTTTTCAAAATGCATAATACTTTTCAAAAATTATTTATATTTTTCAAAGTCTAATAGTTTTCAAAAACAGTACTTAGACTTTCCAAAAAGGCTCAATCTGTTTTTTTCAAAAGTACTTGCATATTTTTCAAAAAATGCATATTTTTTCATAAGTACTTATATTTTTCAACAATTGCATAATATATTTCAAAAGTACTTCTATTTTTCAAAATATACAGTTTTCAAAAAGTACTAATACTTTTCTAAAGCAATAGTATTCTAAGTAGATTTGCCTATAAATACAAAATCTTTTTTCAAAATTGCACAATACCTTTCAAAGTGGAGCTTTGTTGGTGCAATTTAAGCTTTTTGCTAGGCTTTCAAGAGTTATACTAAGTATTTTTATGATTTTAAAACTCATAGGCTCTGATACATAATTTTTTATCTTAAGACTTCTTTCAAAATATATTTCTTTATTAATAAACAGCTAAGGAGAGAAATAGCTCAAATTGTTCAAAATCAAAATGTTTTTCAAAAGCTTTCTCTTATTCAAAAAGCAAAGTTGAATTTCTAAGTGTGCTTTCAAAAATTTCTAAGAGCATCTTTTTGCAAATATTTCTAAGTAGATTTTTCCTTAGTAAACAAAGTTTGTCAGAGCAAAATCTTTGGAAATTTTTGGGCAAATATTTCTAAGTAAAGTTTTCTTAGTAAACAAATCTTTATTTTGGCAAAAACTTGTCCATTTAAAGATTTTTTTTGGTTTTAAATACACAAAATATGGTTCAAGGAAATTTTTCTATGTGTGCAAAAGTTGAAATTTTTTAAAGGAAAGTTATTTTCAAAATCTTGGCTAAGTAAGCTACTGTTAAGTTTTTCTTGAAAATTTTGTTTTTGAAGTTTTTTTTAAATATCCTAAAATATAAGGAGAAGAGTTGTCACGTTAAGGGGGAGCTTCATGCATGTTCAAAACATCCATTACTTTGAACATCATTCTTTTTAAAAAAATTTTATGAAATCCATTAATTAAAGTTTTTTTTGACAACTATGTTTTTGGAAAATTGTTAAATCCATGTCTTGAATTTACTTTAGTAAAACTCCCTATTAGAAACCTTGTTCGCCCATGTTTGTTTTTGATATATGTCAAAGGGGGAGGAAAGGTCAAAGTTAAGTGTTTTATAACACAAGTATTCAAGGTTTTAGGGGGAGTATATGAGAAATAAAGATTTTTTTTAAACTTTCATTTATTCTGTTCATAAACAGTTATACTTCATTGTTTACCTTATGTTCTTAACTGTTATAAGTTTTTAACTTAACTTTGAATTGTGTTGCCATAAATCAAAAAGGGGGAGATTGTTGGTGCAGGAAGCACCATATCGAACCTTGTTTTGATATTGTCAAAGGATTCAAAGTTAAGTTTATTTGTGATCTAATAAAGTTACTTGAGTGTGCAGAAAGAAGTCCTAGCGAAGGGCTGCTAGGCACCTGGCGAAGGACTGCCAGGAAACAAAGTCCTAGCAAAGGGCTGCTAGGCACCTGGCGAAGGACTGCCAGGAAACAAAGTCCTAGCGAAGGACTGCTAGACACCAGGCGAAGAACTGGTTGGAACCGAAGACCTAGCGAAGGACTGCTAGGCACCAGACGAAGGACTGCTTGGAACCGAAGACCTGGCGAAGGACTGCTGGGCACCAGGCGAAGGGCTGCCTGGAACTGAAGACCTAGCTAAGGACAGCTAGGCACCTGGCGAAGGACTGCTAGGCAAAAGTCCAACCGGAGGAGCCGGTTGGCAACAGGTAAATTCTCCTGAGAGGAGTAGGTGAGGACGCGTTCCCCGTCGAGGGAACAGTAGGCGTCGGTTCGACCAAGGGCTCCATTTTGGAGACCGAAAGTCAGAACCAAGACAGCTACGGCTGTAAGAATCACTAACATTGTTGCTTTATCTTGTTTGGTACTAACCCTGGATGCAGGACCGAAGGAACGAGTGTCTGCAGCTCAGAAAGCCTCAAAGGAGTGAGGCAGCAGCTGGGTTGGGCGCCCGGAAGGACCCGGGCGCCCTATGTAAAGCCAAACATGATTTTAGCAAAAGTACGCTTCGGAAGCATACTGGGCGGGGCGCCCCCAGCGTCCCGGGCGCCCCCAGTGCCCCGGGCGCCCCGGGCTTGAGCCAACGAAGCGGATAAAGATCATCCAGCCGAGAAGCCCGCTGAAAGAGTCAACCAGGGTGCCCCCACAGTCAACTCTCAGCCCTATTCGAGTGGGATAAGGGCTGACCGAGAGTTGCTCGTATCGGGTGACACGTGGGGGGGAGGGGGGCGCCCCCAACGTTCAGGGCGCCCCAGGAGGCTATAAAAAGCCCCTCGACCCCAAGGCTTCAACAACAACTACTTCCAACGCCAATACGCTCTTCTACTCAAACACTTTGCTGTGGAAACCTCCCAACTCGAGATATAAGCGCCGACGACGTCCCTCTGCTCTGAGATACATTCCACACCGGACGTCCGTAACGAAGAGCTATCCTTTTAAGTTTACTGTACTGCAATTGTAATATTTGTTTGTAAACCGTTTTGCGCACATATAGAATTGCCCGCAGTAAACGGTCAACGACCGTGGGCCTTGGAGTAGGAGCCGACCGCGACTCCGAACCAAGTAAAATCTTGGTGTTTGCGTTTTGGTTTTCGTTTTAATTTTTTCACTGCGTATTCTCTTTTTCAATCCGAAACGTTTTACGATATTCACCCCCCCCTCTATCGTTTCTCTCGATCCAACATCCTTCACCCTTCTATGCAGCTGGCTGACAGTCTCGTTGCTCTTCATGGACAGGGATTGGAGTTTGGCCACGAGCAAGTCCTTCTTCGCCCTTCTGGACTCGTTGGACCCTTCATTCAGTTCCACCAGTTTATCCCACAATTCTTTGGCGCTCTTGAATGGCCCCACATTGTTGAGTTGCTCCTTTGAGAACTCGCACTGAAGTGTGGTGGTGGCCTTGGCATTTGACTGCGCCCTCTTCATGACCTCCTTCGACCACGATCTCATGGGTGTCGGTTCTCCTCTTTCATCGACGGGTGCATCGAATCCATCTACAATGTTAATCCAGTTTTCAATATCATTCATAAGAAAATACTGCATCCTACCTTTCCAGTATGTGAAGTTGTTCCCGTCAAAGAAGGGTGGTCGTGCAGTGCTGTGTCCCTCTTGAAACGTCATTTCACTTTGCTCCGGTCGACAGTGAGTTCTTCCGAAATGAACCGGCTCTGATACCAATTGATAGATCGTTGACAGTGCTAGAGGGGGGGTTAATAGCACTTTTCGTAGAATTCTCTACAAGACTGTTAGTGCAGCGGAAACAATAATATGCAAAGGACAAGAAATAACAATGCTAACAATCGAAATTTACTTGGTATCCACCCAAATGGGTGACTAATCCAAGGATCCACGCACGTACTCCACCTCCACTATGAAAAATCTCCTTCAGGTGGAGAAACATTTACAGCGGTGTTGTCTTCCTCTTTACAGAATACAATGATTGGAGAGAGAGGAAGATGAGTAGACTTTTTGCACGAGCAGCACTTCGTTACAGTACGAAACTGTACCGTTCACGTGCAAAAAGGTCCTCCACTAGGGCAGTCGACTGGTCTAGCATTAATTGCTAGCCAACGGCTAGTTTTGGGGTGTTACCAGTCGACTGCCCCTGGGGCAATCGACTGGTCCGAGGCTGAAAACTCTCTGTGAGTTTTGGCAGTCGACTGCCCTTTGGCCAGTCGACTGTCCTGCCTCTCAGCTCAATTTCAGCCACTCTGAACCTTCTCCTTCACGTGTGCCTTCAGGTTCACTCCCTTGGCTCACCCCTTGAAGTCATCTTCCTCTGGCTCTCGTCCCTCGGATGCGCACACAAGCCTTCCCTTAGCTTGCCTCCATGCCACCCTTCACGTGTGTCCTTGAAGTCCACTTCCCGGCTTGCCCTTGGAGTCCTCCTCCCTCGGCTCTCGTCCCTCGGATATGTTCACCATGTGTGATTCTCCAAGTCCTGCAAACTCAATCACATATATCAAATACAACATAACACCCTAACCTTAAACATATTCACACACACACATCAAAACCATGATCTTCCAATCATTCTAGGGCCGATTGCCTCAACATTTTCTTCCTTCTTCTTCAAGAGTGGGCAATCATCACTTATGTGTCATTCTTCATGACAATTGTAGCATATAATCTTTTTTGTCCTACTTTTTCTTCTAGAATTTTTCCTACCATGAGATTTATTAGAAGTAAAACATTTAAATGTTTTCCTCATCTTCCTTACCATATATGTCTCTTGATCACTATCCATTGATGTGCTTGATTCTTCTGAATCAGATGATGATGAGTATGAAACCTTCTTCTTGTTCTTCTTCTTCTTCCTCTCTTTCTCTACAATAAGAGTTATACTCTTTTCTTTAGAAGACATGTTAGTTTGTTCATGAAGTTCAAATTCATAAAATAATTCATTAAGCTTAACTAAAGAATGATTCCTAGAGACTTTATAAGCATCAACCATTGAAGCCCATGAAGTAGTTCTAGGGAATGATTGAAGTACATGCCTTATTAGAACCCTATTTTTAATTTTCTCACCTATCACATGAAACTCATTGATAATTTCTTAAATCTATCATGCAATTGACTCATGGTCTCATTTGTCTTCATGGTGATGGATTGGAGTTGAGCCATCATGAGGTCCTTCTTGGCTCTTCTTGATTCGTTCAATCCTTCATTTAACTCAATGAGCTTTTCCCAAAGCTCTTTGATGGAGTTGAATGGTCCGACTTCGTTCAATTGGTCCTTTGAAAGGCCACATTGTAGAGTTGTTATGATTTTTGTATTTGCTTGAGCCTTCTTCATGACCTCTTTTGTCTAATTTTTGGTTGAGAGAGGTTCTCCCTTGTCATCCTTTGGCATCTCAAAACCATCTACAACACTAAACCAATTTTCAATATATTTATTAAATAATACTCCATTCTACCTTTCCAATAAGCAAAATCATTGCCGTCAAAGAACAGTGGTCGTGCGGTGTTATATCCCTCTTGAAACGCCATCTTGATGTTTCGGTTGACGGTGAGTTCTCCCGAAACGAACCAGACTCTGATACTACTTGTTAGGACTTTTGCGTCTAGCTAGAGGGGGGTGAATCGCTTTTCTTGAATGTTGTCTACAAAATGTTATCCAAAGCACAAGAGAAAGATAGCCAAAAATAATTAAGAATTAAGACAATGTTAACTCCCTTGATTTACTTGGTCTCCACCGCCTTGAGGTGACTAATCCAAGGATTCACACTCACACAATCAAGCTCCACTATGCTCTTCTCCTTTTCAATCAAGCTTAAAGGTGGAGAAACCCTCACAAGATGATCTCTTCCTCTTTTACAAGATGAGACTAAGAGTATGAGGAAGAGAGTAGGCTTTGGAAGCTTTGAGCACTTAAAAGAGGATTTTTCAATCATAATTCGTATCCTCTTCATACCCTAAAGCTTCCTCTTAAATAGAGGAGAGAGCTATTAAAAAAATAGCTCAACCCCGACACCGGTTGACTGCCACCAGGACTAGTCGATTGGTGTCCAACCAACGGCTAACTCAATTTTGAACAGACCAGTCGAATGGTACCCAGACCAATAGACTGGTACCCAGACCAGTAGACTGATCTTTCTATGAGTTTTCTCTCAGCACTGTCAGTCAATTGCTTCCCTTGTCAGTTGACTGCCCAGCTTACAAACTCACTCTCAACCTCTCCAGAGTTCATCCTTCGTGTATGCCTTAAAGTCCACTTCCTTGGCTTACCCTTTGAAGTTCTCTTCCTTCGGCTCTCATCCCTCGGATGCGCACACAAGCCCACGACTTATCTCCATGTCATCCTTCGCGTATGCCTTTGAAGTCTACTTCCTCAGCTCCCCCTTTGAAGTCCTCTTCCTTCGGCTCTCATCCCTCGGATGCTCTACTCCAGTGTTCCTCATGTGTGGATCACCAAGTCCTGCAAGACTCAAACACACACATCAAACTAATATAAAAACCTAACTTAATTATATTGACACACACATCAAAACTCATGATCTACCCGATCAAATTTGGGTCGATTGTACCAACAATGAGCACGTATTTGACAATGTATTTGGGCAAGTAGAAGTAGGCTCCTTTGATAATACACTAAAGTGGCATTCTCTCTTCATTAATTGTACGTCGTGTTACAATAAGAAAAAGGATCGCATAGCTATATTTCTATAGTATCAAGCCATCACATCACTCAAATAATATATCAATATAATTATATTGTCCCACGTGCCCTGATAACCCACGTGATGTGCCACTTATGGCGTTGGCCCATGAAATACATAATCTATTGGACTATAGGGGCCCAACCCACTAAGAGGGGTCGAGTTGTGTTGGTGAAATTGAGCAAAGAGGAGCAGTGAGTCAAGGGATTTAAGCCCTTGGGGTTTGGCTAACCAACCATAGAATCGGAGTTAACTAAGTGAACTGTGGAGTCAGGAGAGCTGAACCCATGGAGTCAGGCAAACTGACCGATAAAATCAAAGCTGACTAAGCGGAATGTGGAGTCGGGGCAGCTGAGCCCCTGGAGTTGGACAGATCGACCGATAGACCTGAGCTAATTGAGCAGAGTGTGGAGTCAGGGGAGTTGAGACCCTGGAGTTGGGTAGACCAATCAGCATAATCGGAGCTGACTGAGTTGAGCGTGGAATCGGGAGAGTTGAGCCCCAGGAATCGGGCAGATCGATAAGTAGAATTATAGTTGACTAAGTTGAGTGTGGGAGGGTGTAAGGTCAGAGGAACCAAATAAGGTTAATCATCCCATAGGTGGGCCCAACCGGGGAAGAACAGAGAAACATCTCAGATAGCATGATCGAATTTGACCAATCTTGACTTTGAGCTTCATCTCAACAAGAATATTGACCTCCTTGGTATATATGGAGGCCTCTGATACTCTCTGCATCACAAGCCTTCCCTCGAGTATAGTTGAAGGTGGTTCAAGTCCAACTAACTAGACAGTAACATGATTCAATTTCTAGGGATGTCGTGGCATGAACATCTTTCCATTGTACAGATGTTTGTCTTGGGAATCTGCAAGTCATGCATCAAAAATGTTGATGATACACGTGATGACATATCTAGATCATGATTAGCACATCCCATCAACCATCAATACTGACCAGTCCAAGGTTTCCATGTGGCATTGCCATGTCGAGGATATGAATTCAAGGAGACTATTAAGATTTAATCTATTTGGCTTCTTGATCGGAATACTCCACTAATTAGCCTGCCTTTTTGACTGTTGGATCGGATGACTAATATTCGAGGGTTTGGTGTTTATTAGGGTTAGTGAGGGGAGAATGCACATGCATTTTCATCCTCATTTCCATGTTTGGTAGACTCAGTGACCTCCCCAATTCTTTTGTTGTAAATTTCTTCACCATCCTTGCTTCCTGACCCTCATCCCTTTATGCTTTTCTTCTATCCAATCAGTCCTCTCACCCATAGCTACTGAGATCACTACTCTTTGGTACGAATATCAATGGAGGGGATATAGATCAGATTAGATTGTATTTTAAAATCCCATCTGACCACCGAATATTACTCCCGAGTGCCCTTGACTGATCACACCTTTTGCCTACGTGGTTCATCACCTTCTTTAGGGGCCAAATGTTAGGTGGCCTCCGATTCCCTATCCACTACTTCTTCACAAAAGTCTCCTGATACTTAAATATTTCCCTCCAACAGCTAGCAACAATCTCCTTTCGACTATTTTGCGGAGCGATCATCATCGTCCGAGTGTATCGATCCTCCCTTACTCCCTGAGTTTGTCACTATTTCTTTTATCCGAAGAAAATAGATGTAGGGATCTTTTTCTCCCAAGCTCGACCTCGATGTTGCTTCCTAAATGAGATGTTGACCTCGAATGTTAAGGGATGCAAAGCTCACTACATTTTCATTTGATCTCCCACTTTGTTTGCATGACTGATCGAGTGGCAAATTGATTTGCCCAAAGCGCCGAGCTTGAATAGCTATTAGTTGCAGCCCCCCATCTGGTGGCAACTGACAATTTGTCTGATCTCAAGTTTGATGTTAAACTCCTACTCGAGGAGGGCCTTCTATTCGCTTGGCTTGATCCCGATTGAAGTGGAGCTTCAATTTTCCTTCGATATGCATTTCTGACTTGGTTTTATATGATAGCTAACTACAGTTTTTCCCATGTTGGTGCAACTTGAACAATGTGGAAGGATTCAATAAACAAGACCTTGAAGATGAGCAATGTTGAGCTGGAAGAGAGTGCCCTCTCCCAAGTGATCCTTGAGTGATGCTGCGGCTAACACGGAGGAGGTGTCACTGACCCTACTCTCAATGGTAGTTGCGCAAGTATCTTTAGAGGAGTCAGAAATACCTTTGAGGATATCCCAAAAGAGACATCAACTACAAGAACCAATTGAATCGAGTGATCCACTGAGTCAGCTGCAATCCCCTTGCCTTCACTTTCTAGTCGAGTGGAGATTTCTCAAATTGTGTCAAGCGTGCAACAAGTAGTGAGGTTGGCTGCTCATCCTGCTAGCCCAAGATCTTCTCAATGAGATTGTGCCATTATCTTCCTCAACTAGATCACTATTACTTTTCTCTCCCTGACTCTGTGGATACTTAGGAGTCAAGGATCGGGATATTATCTCCATGACAATGGAGGAGTTACTTTGACAACTACACCTTAGGTTCGAGTGTATTTAGTTCCATATATTGAATATAAATTATAATTTTTTCCTTGCAGCTTTACATGAAGAAGATCGATGCTGCCGACTATATCTCTTAGTCTTCGACCATCCACCTTCATCATCAGTCATCCTTTTCAATGTTGAAACTCCCCCAACTCGGACATAGTTGGGGTCGAGATCCTCGAGTTGCAGTAACAACTTCTCCCTTCTTAGGGATGAGTGTATGTCGTATCACCTGCGTCCTTTTTGGGACCCAAACTCCCTCAACTCGGATATAGTTGGGTTCAAGATTCTCGAGCTGCAATAGCAACCTCTCCCATCTCAAGGACCAGTGTATGTCATATCTCCTGTGTCCTTTTGAGGACCCACACTCCCCCGACTTAGACACAGTTAGGTTCGAGATCCTCGGGCTATTGCACGAACCTCTCCCTTCTCAAGGATGAGCACATGCCTTATCGCTTGCGTCCTTTTTAGGGCTCAAACTCTCCTAACTCGAACATAGTCGGGGTCAAAAAGCTCGGGCTACAATAACAACCTCTCCCTTCTTAGGGACGAGCATATGTGGTATCACCTGCGTCCTTTTCAGGGCCCAAACTCCCTCGACTCGAACATAGTCGGGGTCAAAATCCTCGGGTTGCGATAACAACCCCTCCCTTCTCAGGGACGAGCGTATGTCGTATCATCCGCGCTCTTTTCAGGACCCAAACTCCCCCGACTCGAACATAATCATGAGATGCTGTCGGCTTCAACATTGTCGCAAATCAAATTGTTATCTCTCTGACTACGCGGATATTCGACAGTCATGAGATTGACCATTATTATTTTCTTCTGACTTGGACATAGTCACAGAACAAATTATTATCTCCCCGACTCCGCCAATATTCGGGAGTCGTGAGATCAACCATTATTATTCTCTCTCAACTCGGGCATAGTCACAGATCGAGTTATTCTCTCTCCAAATCCATTGGTACTCGGGAGTCGTGAGGTCGAGATTATTATTATCTTCCGATTTATTCTCTTGCGACTCAAACATAGTTACGGATCAACTTATTCTCTCTCCGACTCCACCGGTACTTAGGAGTTGTGAGATTGAGATCATTATTATCTCCTGACTTTGACATAGTCGTGGATCAACTTATTCACTCTCCGTCTTCACTAATACTCGAGAGTCATGAGATCAAGATTATTATTATCTCCTGACTTAAACATAGACGTGAATCGACTTATTCTCTCTCCAACTCCATCAGTACTTGATAGTCGTGAGGTCGAGATTATTATAATTCTCTTGTGACTCGGACATAGTTGTGAATCGGTTTGACTCCACCGATACTCGAGAGTCATGAGATCGAGATTATTATTATCTCCCGACTTGAAAATAGTCGCGAATCGACTTATTCTCTCTCTGACTCCATCGGTACTTGAGATTCTTAAAATCGAGATTATTATTATCTCTTGACTTAGACATAGTCACGGATTAACTTATTCTCTCTCTAACTCCACTAGTACTCGAGAGTCGCGAGGTCGAGATCATTATTATCTCCCGACTTGGACATAGTCGTGGATCGACTTATTCTCTCGCGACTCGGACATAGTCACAAATCGACTTATTCTCTCTTGACTCCATCGTACATAGTGTTGGGACCGGGTGCATGTTGACAAGGATACGGGTTCGTAAAATTTTAAATTTTTACGTGCAGCGGAAGAATTAGCATAAAATAATTTCTCAAATTATTTTAACCACGTATCTAGCATGCAACCTTATGATGTGTGGACATGATCATAAATTAAAACTTTGCGAAAAAGTAAACTAATTTACTTTGTACCTCGCGTAACTCGAAGAAAGGGACGAGATCCAACCGTAGCGTCCCTTGGAAGCTCCGCCTCTATTCGCGTCCACGCCGAGTTCTCTTCGGGATGACTTCGCAAAGTCACGAGTTTTGTGCCGACGAGAACTACTAGATTCTCTAAAGGCACAACTAGAAGATCAAGAGAGAAGATAGGAAACTAACCACCAAGTAACGGAATCAAAATTCCGGGAAAGGAAGGAAGGAGTCGCGATCCGCTTCTTCTTCTTCTTCGGCACGAACTTGGTGGAGGAAACTCACGGGCACCCTAGGTGCTTGCGCTGGCCCTAGGGGAGGAGAGAGAGCCGGCCCTAGAGAGAGAAAGGACGCTGGCCCTAGAGAGAGAGAGAGTTAGAGAGAGAGAGGGAGAGAGTTAATCTCTTGATCAATCTATTAAGGAAATCAAGCCTAGCCTTGGTTCCTTTATATAGTAGCCTCTCCCTTACCAAGTCTCCCCTTTAACAGAATTTTTCATAAGGAATTTATCCTATAAATTTTCTTTATGAATTATTCCGTTTAAACCAAGTTTTATTATAATTAATTTTATAATAAAACAAATACAACTCTCCTTTTATTATGGAATAAATTTTACAAGAAATTTATAAATTTTCTTTATTATGGTAAAATCAATTCTTAATTGATTTTATAGAATTAAAATAAATCATTCCATGGATCATTTTAATTTCCATAAAAAAGAATAAATTTTTATAAATTTCTTTATATAAATTTCTTTATATAAATTTATTTATCCATAATTTATAAAACAAATCGCGCTAGATTTATTTTATTAATTAAATCAAATAAATTGGTTTCTCCCCAAGTGGTGGCCGACCAAACCAAAGAGGGTTGGCACCCTCTTTGGCCGGCCAAACCGAGCCGAACCCATCGCGAATTAAACTCATTTAATTCGCCCAATAAGCCTTCAAAAGACTTAGCCATTTTAAGCTTCCGTTGCGCCTCTGATTAACTCAGATTCGACTTATTTCTCTTGATCGGAAAATCCAATTTTCAACTCGTTTTAAATCCCTCGGATTACTCGTAGTGCGTGTGACTAAATAGGCTTTCGATTTATGTTGGCCGTCTATAATCAACTAATTATAGAACGATCATGAGTGGCACCTAGTAGTACATCATGACCCCCAATTAATCGAAAGATCAACGGTTGACCTCAGAAGTAATTCTGAAACCCTTCAGCAGCTCTAATGAATCGTGTCTCATTCCCTTCACCATCTTATACCCACTTGGTTCAGGACATGGTATGTGTGTGTCAGTCCCCACTAGGCTGACTACGTCACACCTAGCCCAAGTTATGTCTTTCTCATCCAACGGATTCTAATTACTCTCATGTATCTGAGATATTCATACTTAGATCATGTGATGCTCTGGCCAGAGGCTTCGAGTAACAATCCGACGATAGGCCTTGGGTATACATCTCCTCGCAAGGAGTGGTGAATCCTTTATAGGCTGTTCAAACATCTTCGGGCACTTCGGCTTATACCCAATCATCCTGGGTTCACACTTCCTTGGAGATGCTTGCTTAAGATGTCAAAGTATAAGTCTTCATGACCAAGATGACTTGAACACCGCAAGTCAAAGGAACATCGCACTTAAGCTGCGGTAAGAACTTCATTGACATATCTATATGTAGATTACCATATGAAGTTTTACAGTCAGTCACTCCAATGAACTAGTTCCCTTAACTAGCATTCATGTTTATCTCCGGACATCCCAATGTCTCCAGCCAGTGAGAATCAGCTGATTAGAGAATAACCCATGCTAGTCTCAACAGAATTGATAGTGTCCGTATTTATCAATTCATCGACTAGGGACAATTTCAATACTTCACAATTGCACATGTAGAGATAATCACTAGTTGTGAATTCATCACAAATTCTCTCATGCTATGAATTATATTGCGGGCATTCAGTAAATGAGTTTAAGATCTCAATCAAATACACGAACATGTATACTCAAATAGTGAATATTCATTTATTAAAATAAATGATTACAATCATAAGGCGATTGCCTTAGGACACTTCTCTCATATTACTAACAAACTCTCACTTGGCCTAATGTCAATCGCTACGGTATCCAATACCACAGGCTCTAACATGACCCTCAAACTTGCTTTGAGGCAAGGCCTTAGTTAAAGGATCCGCTAAATTCCTTTCAGTGGGAATTTTCTCAATTTGTATATCATTCCTACTTATAATCTCTCTGATCAAATGATAGCGGTGAAGCACGTGTTTGGATCGCTGATGAGACCTTGGTTCCTTTGCTTGTGCAATAGCTCCATTGTTGTCGCAATAAACAGGTATTGCTTCATCAATGGTTGGAACCTCACCAAGTTTTGAGACAAACTTCTTGATCCAGACTGCTTCTGTGGTAGAATCCGCTACGGTGTCTTGTTTGGAACTCTTCCAACTTATTGCACCTCTATTCAAGATAAATACGTATCCAGACTGAGATTTGGAGTCATCCTTATCTGTCTAGAAACTGGCATCTGTATACCCACGTATCACCATATCATCTTCTCCATATATTAGGAACACACCCTTAGTTCTTCTTAAGTACTTAAGGATTGTCTTGACAGCCGCCCAATGATCCATTCCTGGATCCGACTGGTATCTGCTCGTGACACTCAGAGTATACGATACATCAGGCCTAGTACATAACATAGCATACATGATAGATCCTATCGCGGATGCATAAGGAATCTTATTCATGCAAATCCTCTCGTCTTCTGTGCGCGGACACATAGACTTTGAAAGGTTGATCCCATGCCTGATGGGAAGGTAACCTTTCTTGGATTCCGACATGCTAAACCTTTTTAGCACTCGGTCTATATATGTAGACTGCGAAAGACCAAGCAACCGTTTTGATCTATCTCTATAGATTCTAATCCCAAGGATATAGGTTGCTTCTCCCAGGTCTTTCATGGAGAAAGTTTTGGACAACCACATTTTAACCGACTATAAGACTGATATATCGTTTCCTATAAGTAATATGTCATCGACATATAATACTAGGAATACGATTGCACTCCCACTAACCTTCTTATACACAAAAGGTTCGTCAGGATTTTGTGAGAAATCAAACTCTTTGATTGTCTCATCAAAACGGATGTTCTAGCTCCTGGATGCTTGCTTCAGTCCATAGATGGATCGTCGAAGCTTGTATATTTTGGTTTTATCAACCGATGTGAAACCTTCAGGTTGTATCATGTATACATCCTCAAGCAGGTTTCCATTAAGGAAAGCTGTTTTCACATCCATTTGTCATATCTCATAATCATAATGAGCTGCTATGGCCGGGAGCATCCGAATGGATTTAAGCATAGCTACTGGCGAATAGGTTTCGTCATAATCAATTCTTTGTTTCTGACGATATCCTTTTGCCACTAATCTAGCCTTAAAGGTAACAACATTACCTTCTATGTCGGTTTTCTTCTTGAAAACCCACTTGCACCCTATGGGCTTAATCCCTTCAGGTGGGTTAACCAAGTCCCATACTTGATTTTCGTACATGGAATCCATTTCCGACTTCATGGCTTCAAGCCACTTGTCCCTTTCTGAACTTTTCAGAACATCTTCATAACTGATAGGTTCGTTATCGCTTATGAGTAACACGTCGTTCGATTCACTTATGAGAAATCCGTATCTCTCTGGAATATTGCGTGTCCTATCAGACCTTCGAAGAGGTGGTGTTGTTTTAGGTTCAACTGATAGCTCATGAGTTGTTGGTTGTGGGTCTAGACTAGGTGTCTCTGTAATGTCTATTGGAGTTTCTTGAACTTCATCAAGTTCAATGCCACTCCCACTGTTTTCTTGTAAAAGAAATTCTTTTTCCAGAAACACAGCATGCCTTGAAACAAACACCTTTTGTTCCAAGGGATGATAGAATTGGTAACCCTTCGTTTCCTTAAGGTATCCAATAAATAGACATTTATCAGACTTAGCATCCAATTTGTCTGATACAGTCCGCTTCACATAAGTAGGACAACCCCATATTTTAAGGTGAGTTAAATAAGGTTTCTTACTATTCCACGTCTCATATGGAGTAGTAGAGACTACCTTGGTCGGGACTCTGTTTAGCAAGTAAACTGTTGTCTTAAGTGCATAGCCCCAAAAGGATTTTAGAAGAGTTGCATGGTTCATCATAGATCTAACCATGTCCTTCAAGGTTCGGTTACGCCTCTCAGATACACCATTATGCTGTGGTGTATAAGGCGGAGTCCATTGAGACAATATCCCATTGTCCCTAAGATAATCTTGAAACTCTTGACTTAAGTATTCACCACCCTGATCGGATCGAAGTATCTTAATACTTTTGCCAAGCTGTTTCTCTACTTCATTTCTGAACTCTTTGAATTTCTCAAAAGCTTCAGATTTGTGTTTCACCAAGAACACATACCCGAATAGTGAGTGATCATCGATAAAGGTAATGAAGTAGCTATAGCCTCCTTGTGCAGGAGTTGACATTGGTCCACATACATCAGTATGTATTAGACCAAGCAATTCTCCCACTGGATTACCTTTTCCGAAAAAGGGTAATTTGGTCATCTTGCCTTTTAAGCATGATTCGCATGTATCAAATGAACCGAGTTCAAATGATTCCAGAATTCTACATCGGTGTAATTCGATCATGTGTTTCTTACTTACATGGCCAAGACGGCAATGCCAAGTGTAGGAGTATATTCGATTATCTATTCGAGCACGTTTGTTGCTAACTTCGATATTGAAAACGTCATTGGATAAATCTAACGTGTAGATACCATTGCACAAAGTTCCATTCCCATAAAGAACGTCATTTAAAGATATGTAACAACAATTGTTACTAAAAGTTAAATGATAATCCTTTTCATTCAAACATGAAATAGATACAATGTTCTTTATTAACGAAGGAACAAAATAACAATTATCCAATTCTAAGATACGTCCAGTGGGGAGCTTTAGCAAATATGTTCCGATGGCAACAGCAGCAATCTTTGCTCCATTTCCAACTCGCAAATTTGCTTCTCCTTTGACGAGTCTTCTTCTATTCCTTAGCCCCTGTATGTCATTACATATATGTGAGCTACACCCAGTATCAAGTACCCAGGTATTTAAGGAAATAGAGTGATATTCAATAACGAAGATACCTGAAGAGGATGGGGCATCGGATGCCTTATTCTTCAAGGACTCAAGATAAACCTTGCAGTTTCTCT
>JAGFNQ010000385.1:0-19020 GCA_024364735.1 Boesenbergia rotunda
TGTAGGGGTTCTCAGGTGAGCTCAGGTCTTTCCCCAAATCACCATCGCAGCTCAACAACTGAGATCGAAGCTTTCGGATTGGAAATTTCCCCAACTGTGCAGTTTGAGCAGAATTTACAAAGCGGAGCTATTTTCCAGCGAATTGCTGAGCTTAGGGGTTCGAGGCCAGCCTTTGCGTGACGAACAAAGAAACCTTGAGCTAGGGAAGCATTGAGGAGTAGTTTAGATAGTTTAATTTCGTTTGTTTAGCTGTAAATTCCATTACTGCTGTAGTTCTTACTGTTTTCGAATTTCAGATTTGGTTAATCTCGTTTCCTACTTGTTTCTGCTTAATCTAGCTTTAATCCTTCAAGTTTAGTAGTTTAGGAACTTGTGTAGTGATAGATTGCATTTAATTTCAGCTTATTTCTTTGCCAAAAGCTTGCGTGCCAATTTGTGTAGCTTGTGTGCCAAGTTTATTTCTGTTTTGGTTTCTTTCTTTTCGTTTCTGAATTGTCTTAGATTTCTTGTTCTTTAGTTGTCAACTTTTGCTCTAGCATTAGATAAATAAAGTGTTTAGTTAAAACAGCACTTGATTGTAGTTCTTCATAATCCAATCATTGCGTGCCAAGCCCATTAGCTTTGTATCAGATTCCTTTCTGAAATAGCAATTCAGTTTCAGAATTTTCCTGTTTGTTTCATTTTCAGTGAGCTACTTCAGTTGGTTTAAGTTTGTCTAGACTTTAAGTTCATCCCTGAATTTTGTTTAGTTTTGATAACTCGAAATTCCAATTTGCTCCTCACTTAAACCCTTTTGTATCAAGTCTGCCCTGTTTTTCATTTGGAATTCTGTGTCTGAAATTTCTATTTCTGCTCATTCGATTTGGAGATCTGGGTTACTGCTTTCCAGTTAATTGTTTCGGAATTGGAACTTGATTTGTTTGCCTCAGTTGCGTTTGATTTACATCAACTGTTAGTGTTGCAATTGGGATGATTTTCAGCATAGAGGTTCACTTGTTTGTGTGCCAAATTGGGTGAATTCCTGCAATTTGTATCAAGAGGCAGCTGTGGAGATTGTTGGTATCAAATGGCCATGATTTTGAGTGTGCTTTATAGCTAAAATAATCTAGCATTGTCTTTGTGCAAATTCCGAACAGTTCCCAGCCCTTGTTTGTTTTCGAGTCTTGTAGAGAATTAATGTTTGTTGCTTGTGTAAATTTCGAATCTCCTTTGCATACTTTTCATTGTATCAAGCTAGTTTGTTTCCGAAAACTCAATCACTGCTTTTATTTCATTGCTTGGCATTTTGATTTGCTTTTGAAATCAGAAATCAGTTTTAAACAAATTGCTTAAGGGCTTTAGATGAGTAAGTGATCCAATTGGTTGAATCTTCAATTTCCATTACTTTGGTTAAGTCACATGGTTAAGTTTTTATCTCTTTCATTGTGATTTCATTCTTGATTGGAACCCAAATCCAATTCACATTCGAAACCCGAAAACACAAACGACACATAAATACAAGCGCGAATCAAACAACGTCAACTAGCCCCGAGAAAAATACGACATGTGGCCCCTATATTACATTTTCAGATTTTGATTGTAAAAAGGGTTTCCAGTTATTCATTTATAAATTCTAAATTTGAAGCCCACTTTCGTGACAATTTAATTTAGTATAATTTGGGCTCGTCAAATTTTTGGCGTCGTTGCCGGGGAAGCAACTAGTTGATTTGATTGATTTTTGCTTGTATGCTTTTTGATATATCATTGGGTTCTATTTTATTTTGCTTTATCTTTCATATACGGTTGCTGCTATTTTTCTTGTTTGTTTTGTGACAGGGCTGAAGGTTTAAAATGTTCCCATCTACTTATCAGCAGCCGTGTCAACAATTCCAACAAAACCAGCAACCAAATCAAGATTTCCAACATTCCTGTGCAAATTTTCAACAACCAATGCAGTTTTTTCAGCCTAATTGTCAGTCAAGTCAGCCTTTCCAATTTCAGCAGCCAAGTCAACCAAATTTCCAACAATTTCAGGAAGGGCAGCCACAATTTCAGAGTTTCGATCAACAAATTCAGCAATTTCAGCTACCATGTCAACAATTTCAGCCACCACAACCATTTCAACCGCAATTCCAACAATTTTAGCCGGATTTTCAGCCAATTCAACCAAATTTCTAGAATTTTCAGAATGGGCAGCCATTCCAAAATTTTCAGCCCAATCAACCAAATTTTCAGCAAGAGTTTCAGCCCGAGTTTCAACAATTTCAGCCTTCTAATCCAAATTTCTAGCCTACATTTCAGCAATTCGAACCTAAATTCTAGCCATTCCGACAACAATTTCAGCCTTACCAACAGGGGCAGCAAGTGTGTCAAACATTTCAGCAAGATCCGCCTCAAAACCAGCCATTTTATCAGCCCACACAGCCCTTGAATCAAAATTTTCAGCCTTACAACCAAGGGTTTCAAAATCAGAATTTTCATCCCTTGCCACAGAATTTTCCACACCAAAATCAGAACTTTCAAGGCTACAACTCCCAGCAAAGTTTCCAAGAATATCAGCCCTAATCAGTCCTTTAATCAGCCCAAAATCCATGTTTTCAACAAAATCAGCAAGCTCCACATTTCAGCCACTATTCATCCTTTCAAAATCAATCATGGAGCTATGCTAACCAAGGAGGCTTTGAGAATCTTAATGAGAATGAGGCACAACAACAAAGAATGGAGGAGATTTATCAACTAGTTGTACAATATCATCAACAGCAGCAAAGGCTTCAAGACATAGAAAGAGGCGTTGGACAAATTGCTAGTCAAATGAATCAAATGCAAGTTCAAGGTGACCCTAGTGCATGGCCAAGTCCTTCTTCAAGTAATCTTGCACATTTGATAGAAGAAGAAGAAGATGACGTACTCATCAAAGTCTGGGCACCTACAGCATGCATCCCTCCGGAGATTCCTACTCAAAATTCATTTTCAAATTTTTCAGCTCCAGAAGAAGAAACTGAAGCTCCACAGGACCATTCTAGACTTTTATTTTCTGATGATAGTATTATTGATGGTCCTAATTTTTTTGATACTGTTATTGCAGATATTACTGAGGAAACATACACAGGAGATGATTCCATAGGTGTAGGGAATTGCACTAAGCCCCAGGGACCACCACAGTTGACTGGTACATTAGAAGATTCAGAAGATGAACTAGAAAGTGTAGGGACTTGCATGGTGGAAGCAAGCACCCAAGGATCACCTGCTTTAGTTGAGTGTCCACCAGAGTCTGAGGCTGAAGAGGAGCATGTACTTGACCAGGAGGAAGCCATGGACACATCTACCCTTGTAGAACCTCCAGGTATTCTCCAGCACGCTCAGGTAAGTATTTCTCCCCTTTCTTCAAAAAAATGCAGTGAGGTACCTAGTGCTGATGTTATTGATTCTGATGAGTTTATTGATATACCTTGTGTAGAAATTGTTTGTGAAAATCTAATAGAGGTACCACACATTGATTTTATTGATCATCATGCATTAGTTGACACATCCCTTGTAAATATGGATTGCGAAATAATTTTAGAGGCACCCATAATTGATGTAGTTTTTTATGATGAATCACTTAATACATCTTTTGTGGATATGGATAGAGAAAATTTTTTAGAAGTGCCTGAAATGGATATTATTTATTTTGATGAGTCTCTTGCTATATCTTATGCTGAGGATGAATGTGAGAAACTTATGGAAATATCTGAGATTGATTTGATTGGCTGTGACACATTACTTGATACATGCTTGATTGAAAATAATTGTGAAATTTCTATTGATGAACCAGAAATTGATTTCTTTATTTGTGATGAGTCTTTGGATGCAAATTTTATAGGAAATAATTTTGAAAATTTTATTGAGGCACCAGAATTCGATTTAATTGGATATGATGCAGTTTTGGATTCATTACATGCAGAAACTGATACTATTTTATTTCTTTCTGACCCTGTACACTTGAGAGAGGTATTACATGTTTTTGCAGGGTCCAGAAGACTTCAGGAGTGGGTACTCCAACTGAACAGACTTCAACCTCCTGGAAGGACTTCTGAAAGGCATCAAGAAGGAGGAGATGATTTTACTCTAATTCGAAGCACTCCACCTCTTACATGGCTATTATACCTGAACCGTCTTAGGCCACCAGAGCAAATTTTTGCAAAGTTCAAGTGTGGGGGAGTCCCAAATCACTCAGCCACCCAGACTCCTCCACTACCACGATGGAGGCTACTTCTGGATAGACTCCGCCCACCAGAATAAAGGGGAGTTTGATTTTTCTTGTATTTTCTTTTATTTTATTTTTCATTTCCATGCTTCCTAGAATTAGAATTTTCCTTTGAACTGAGTCCTTATAAATAAATGCATGTTATTTCTTTTGTCACTTTCTCTTGCATGAGTAGAAATAAATGTATCCCTTTAGGTTATCTCATTGTCATTTTAGAGCCTCTTGAAAATAAATTAAATTTTGTTGTTAAAACTTAGGATTTGAGCTAATGGATGAAATCTTGGATGCTTGAGTACTACTTTGTTTTAGATGCTTGATTGAGGAGTTGAGATGAATCATTTGCACCTAGTGAGGTTTAGCCTTATATTTGTGACACATACATGTTATTGTACTCTAGAACTTGCTTAGGTTCTTTCAAAATCATATTTCAATGATTGGATCACATCTATAGAGGCAAATACATTTGTTTCCCTTTCCATATCAATTTTAAGAAAAAAAAATCATATTCATTCCATTTTTCTTTACTTATTTCTTACTCTTACCCTCACTTTTCATTGGACTTATTGTTTGGAATGTTTCTTGATGCTATTTTGCCCGAGACGGACAAAGATTCAAGTGTGGGGGAGTGACTAGCTTTTTGGAAAGAGTTGGTATCAAGGAGGCACTTCAATTCGAAAAAAAAAATTTGCCAAAGGAGTTGAGTTTGATACCAAAAATAAGCAAGAGGATGAAAGCAAGTGGAAATCTGCATTTGGTTATTATACTTTGAAGATCTATGCAAGTTTGTGCTAAGTTGAGGAGCAAAAGGGCTGAAATGAAAGAAGAGAAAAAAAAATCTGTGCCAATTAGAAGGGGAACAAAAGAAAAAAAAAAGAAAGTTGTGCCAAAGTTCACCCTGCTAGAAGATGAATTGCATGCTTAACAACTCAATTTGGAGCTCCTGAAATTGAACAAACTGATCTGAATTGAAAGCAATGCAAGAATGGCTGAAAAGAGATGAAATCTGCAATGAGGAGAACCATGGCAACAAATGAAGAAAACTTGTGCCAAAAAGAAAAAAAAATTCTGTGAAAAACTGCACTACTTGTAATCTGCCAAATCTGTGCAGTTTCTTAGAGCTGATGAATGATACAAGCCAAATTCTAAAATGAAGCTGAGAAATCAGTAGGAAAGGAGGCTGAATTGGAGCTGAAAAGAGCTGAGAAAAGCAGAAATCTGTGCCAAAATCAGAAATTCTGAAATTTTTGTGCAGAAATTTTTGTGCCAAAACAGTAATTTGTTTACCATATCAAATTTGTTTCCATACAAGATGTGAAGCAGACTCTCTAGAAGCTGAATCGCTACTAATCTGAATCGAACTACAGCTGACCATATAAGCAGAGAAAGAAAAGAAGATAGAAACAAAGGAGAAGAAAAATGGCACATACATTTGGAGTTTCGGCACCTTGAATTCATTGGAGTTTTCTCATCCAAATTACAGCCTTGTATCAATTCATTCTGAGCTCCACTAGAGAGAAAGAAAAAGAAAAAGATTTGATGAAAGAAGAAGAGAAAAGAGCAAGTGGCACACAAAAGGAAAACTTGGCACATTGAAACCAAGGAAGGGATTTTCATCCAAATCAAAGGAATTTATTCAAGTTTCCCTCATCCACACTTTTGATATCATTAGAGGATGGTCAAGAAGGGCAAAGCACATTGGAAACATTTTTTAGCACTCAAGTCTTCCACTTTTCACATTTCTCCATTTCCTTGATTTTTATTCTATTTCTTATCATTTCTATGTCTTTGATTTGTTTTTATAGTTGTTGATCCTAATCATGAATAATGGTGGAGATTAGATAATAAGCAAGCCTATGGTAGTGCAAGAAACATGTGTGTAAGAGTGAGCTCCACTTCCATCATCAACTTAGAACTTAAAGAGAGAGCCACCAAAACTTCCCTTGAAAGGCTAGTGGTTTAAATTCATCTCAATGACTCATGATAGATGAAAAGGCCAAGTTGTTGATTTAAGAACAAGATACTAATCCATAGAGCTTAGATTTATGAGAATTGACAACCTTAGGTAATTTCTTTTCATTTGTTTCTAATTATGCTTAAGAAAGCCTAAGGGATACATATTTAGTTGTTTCGCGAGACGCTCAAGGTTAAGTGTGGGGGAGTTGATAAGTACCATTTTTGTGATTATTTTAGATGTTAAAATCCATGTTTGACCCATGTTTTTATTGCTTAATTGTGATTTTACCCTAGGTTTTAGGATTTCCTCTTATTTTGGACTTAATTGCAAAATTACATATTTTTGGATTATTTGGCCACTAATTTTCTGATATATTTTTATAGGCAAGAAAGGATCCTGGACCTAGGGCATACTGGGTCAAACTTGAGTCGGATGTGAACCGGATCGAATTATCAAGCTTACAATTAATCCGGGCCGTCCGATTCAAGAGCGGCTAGATCTGAGCCATCCGGGACGATCTGAAGCAATCCGAGCTAGGGCTAGGGTTGATCAAGCACCCTGATCAAGATCTGAAGGTTTCATCCCAATCAGAGCTCAATCAACCATTGGATCAAGCTTGGAGAGCTCTCGATCATCCACTCAAAGATTAGCTTGATCTGGACCATCCGTTGCAAATTTGGAGGATCCGAGCTACCACGAGGCAGATCCTGACCCCAGATCATCATCATCAAAGTTTGGCTCCAATCAGAGCAAGATCAGCCGTTGGATCTACTCAAATCAATCACAGCCGTCCATTGGTTATTACTTAAGGAAATTTCTTGCGCATTCTTCCCCGTCGCGTTTCCTCGCCGTCTTCTTCGTTCTTCATTTTCTCTTCACTGTTTAGCTAGATTTCTTCCATTCAAGGGGCGCGACCCCTTAATTCTTCATCGGGATCAAGGTTTGGATCGCTGGAGGATACTTTGTTGGAGATTTCAGATCAAATTCGCGCCGGACAGAGCTTGTTTGAGGGTTTCGACAGCTTTGTGGTCCGGGAGCTTAAATCTCAGCCACAACCAATTTTCGATGACCTGGGCCACTTGTAGGGGTTCTCAGGTGAGCTCAGGTCTTCCCCAAATCACCATCGCAGCTCAACAACTGAGATCGAAGCTTTCGGATTGGAAATTTCCCCAACTGTGCAGTTTGAGCAGAATTTACCAAGCGGAGCTGTTTTCCAGCGAATTGCTGAGCTTAGGGGTTCGAGGCCAGCCTTTGCGTGACGAACAAAGAAACCTTGAGCTAGGGAAGTATTGAGGAGTAGTTTAGATAGTTTAATTTCGTTTGTTTAGCTGTAAATTCCATTACTGTTGTAGTTCTTACTGTTTTCGAATTTCAGATTTGGTTAATCTCGTTTCCTACTTGTTTCTGCTTAATCTAGCTTTAATCCTTCAAGTTTAGTAGTTTAGGAACTTGTGTAGTGATAGATTGCATTTAATTTCAGCTTATTTCTTTGCCAAAAGCTTGCGTGCCAATTTGTGTAGCTTGTGTGCCAAGTTTATTTCTGTTTTGGTTTCTTTCTTTTCGTTTCTGAATTGTCTTAGATTTCTTGTTCTTTAGTTGTCAACTTTTGCTCTAGCATTAGATAAATAAAGTGTTTAGTTAAAACAACACTTGATTGTAGTTCTTCATAATCCAATCATTGCGTGCCAAGCCCATTAGCTTTGTATCAGATTCCTTTCTGAAATAGCAATTCAGTTTCAGAATTTTCCTGTTTGTTTCATTTTCAGTGAGCTACTTCAGTTGGTTTAAGTTTGTCTAGACTTTAAGTTCATCCCTGAATTTTGTTTAGTTTTGATAACTCGAAATTCCAATTTGCTCCTCACTTAAACCCTTTTGTATCAAGTCTGCCCTGTTTTTCATTTGGAATTCTGTGTCTGAAATTTCTATTTCTGCTCATTCGATTTGGAGATCTGGGTTACTGCTTTCTAGTTAATTGTTTCAGAATTGGAACTTGATTTGTTTGCCTCAGTTGCGTTTGATTTACATCAGCTGTTAGTGTTGCAATTGGGATGATTTTCAGCATAGAGGTTCACTTGTTTGTGTGCCAAATTGGGTGAATTCCTGCAATTTGTATCAAGAGGCAGCTGTGGAGATTGTTGGTATCAAATGGCCATGATTTTGAGTGTGCTTTATAGCTGAAATAATCTAGCATTGTCTTTGTGCAAATTCCGAACAGTTCCCAGCCCTTGTTTGTTTCCGAGTCTTGTAGAGAATTAATGTTTGTTGCTTGTGTAAATTTCGAATCTCCTTTGCATACTTTTCATTGTATTAAGCTAGTTTGTTTCCGAAAACTCAATCACTGCTTTTATTTCATTGCTTGGCATTTTGATTTGCTTTTGAAATCAGAAATCAGTTTTAAACAAATTGCTTAAGGGCTTTAGATGAGTAAGTGATCCAATTGGTTGAATCTTCAATTTCCATTACTTTGGTTAAGTCACATGGTTAAGTTTTTATCTCTTTCATTGTGATTTCATTCTTGATTGGAACCCAAATCCAATTCACATTCGAAACCCGAAAACACAAACGACACATAAATACAAGCGCGAATCAAACAACGTCAACTAGCCCCGAGAAAAATACGACCTGTGGCCCCTATATTACATTTTCAGATTTTGATTGTAAAAAGGGTTTCCAGTTATTCATTTATAAATTCTAAATTTGAAGCCCACTTTCGTGACAATTTAATTTAGTATAATTTGGGCTCGTCAGACACCTTCTGAAGGATGCAGAGACACGATATACTACGATGGAGAAGTTGGCATATGCTTTGGTATTGATGACCCAGAGGCTCAGGTTATACTTCTTAGCGCATCCTATTGTGGTTCTCACCAACAACCTGCTCGAACGAGTCCTCACCAATCTGGAAGCTTCAGGTGAGTTGATTAAATGGACCACAGAGCTGAGTGAGTATGGGATTGAGTACCAACCTTGTTCTACCATCAAAGCTCAAGCTCTCACTGATTTCATGCTTCAAGCTGTCCCAGGGTCTGAAGTCGATGGAGTATGGAAGATCTATGTGATTAGGTAGTCCAATAGCAAGCATAGTGGAGTCAGAGTGCTGATGGTTTCCTCCCAGGGGGATACGTTGCATTTCTCTATCAGACTCTACTTCCAGGCCACCAACAATGAAGTCGAGTACGAAGCCATTCTACCAGGGTTACAAGCAGCCAAGCACGTGGGAGCTACTCGAGTTGTCATGCATTCAGACTCTCATCTCGTTGCCCAGCAAATAAGGGGCGACTTTGAAATAAAGTGTGAGCGTCTAAAAGGTATGTATCCATATATGAGCAATTGAGAGCCTCTTTCACAGAGGTTAGTTTGCAAAAAATCTCCCGAGCAGACAATGTCAAGGCAGATGAACTAGCCAAGTTAGCCAACTCTATTACCTCGTAGACGCTGGACGAACCCAGTATGGCAGGAGGAAAAATAGCACAGATAGAAGAAAAAGCTGAAGGCATTACATTAATCGATTGGAGACAACCCTATGTGGAGTTCTTACGCAATGGGAACATGTTGATCGATGATAAAGGCGCCCGACTATTCCATCGTTGGGCTTCTAGATTTACGCTAGTCAGAGATCAACTATACAAGAGAGCCTTTGCCCGTCCATTACTCAAGTGTGTCGGGCCAGAGGAAGCCGACTACATCATGGGAGAAGTCCATGAAGGTATTTGTGGGAGCCACATCGAAGGAAAATCCCTTGCTAGGAGAATCATCCTGGCAGGATATTTTTGGCCGACATTGCAGACCGATGCCCTTAAGTTTGTAACTGGATGTGAGGCCTATCAAAGACACCAGCATATCACTCACCGCTCGATGGAGATGCAGCGAGTCTCCACCGTGTCTTGCCCATTTGATAAGTGGGGAATGGACATCGTGGGACCCTTTCCAATCGGGCCCCAACAAAAGAAGTTCTTACTGGTCCTGGTGGACTATTTATTAAAATGGGTGGAAGCTAAGCCTCTTGCAAACATCACGGAAGCTGCAGTGATGAAGGTCTTGTGGAGAGACATCGTCTGTAGGTACGGGATCCCTTACAAGTTAGTGTCAGATAACGGTAGGCAGTTTACAGGATGTAAACTCAAAGAATGGTGTGAGGGGCTGGGTATTCGACAAGCCTTAACTTCAGTCGCCTACCCCCAGGGCAATGACCTAGCCGAAGTCATCAACCAGGAAATCGTCAGGGGGCTCAAGATAAAACTGGACCACGTCAGAGGTAGCTGGGTAGAAGAGCTCCCGAGCATTTTGTGTTCCTACCGCACGACTCCCAGGGAAGGGACAGGACAAAGCCCTTTCAACCTGGTATATGGCGCGGAGGCTGTAATCCTGGTGGAAGTCGGTGAAGAGTCAACTCGGCGCCAGCACTACAACAAGGAGGAAAATGATCTAGAGCGGTTGATCAACCAAGATCTTGTGTTAGAGGTCCGGGATAAAGTGACCACCCAGTTTATAGCATACAGGTAGAGCATGTAGCAAGCTTACAATCGCCGAGTAATCGCTCGAACCTTTCAAGTCGAGGACAAAGTCTGGAAACGACTCAAGCCCGTAGATGAGCCGGGGAAACTCGAGCTGCAATGGAGCGGACCTTACGTCGTCATCAGAAAGCTAGCCGGAGGTAGCTACTATCTACAAGATGACAAGGGCAAGAAGTTGGAGAGGTCATGGCATGCCACCTATCTCCAACCCTATCGCACCCGGTGAGATTTATGCGATATAATATGTACTTGTTTATGTATTCCTACTGCCTTGCAGTGTCAATATGAAATAAACGAGACATCTCATCATGAAGAGCTAGTACATTCGGCTAAAACCCTACTACCTCGTGGTACTGCGGATGCACGAGGTGAGTAGGCCTGGTCCGGGTGCTGCGGATGCCTGACCAGGAGCTGCCAAAACCCTACTACCTCATGGTGCTGCGGATGTCCGAGGTGAGTAGGCCTGGTCCGAATGCTGTGGATGCCCGACCAGGAGCTGCTAAAACCCTGCTACCTCGCGATGCTGCGAATGCCCGAGGTGAGTAGGCCTGGTCCGGGTGCTGCGGATGCCTAAGGTGAGTAGGCCTGGTCCGGGTGCTACGGATGCCCGACCAAGAGCTACTAAAACCCTACTACCTCGTGGTGTTACGGATGCCCGAGGTGAGTAGGCCTAGTCTGGGTGTTGCGGATGCCTGACTAGGAGTTGCTAAAACCCTACTACCTCGCGGCGTTGCGGATGCTCGAGGTGAGTAGGCCTGGTCCGGGTGCTGCGGATGCCCGACCAGGATTTGCTAAAACCCTACTACCTCGCGATGCTGTGGATGCTCGACCAGGAGTTGTTAAAACCCTACTACCTCACGGTTCTGTGGATGCCCGAGGTGAATAAGCATGGTCTGGGTGCTGCGGATGCCCGACCAAGAGCTGCTAAAACCCTACTACCTCACGGTGCTGTGGATGCCCGAGGTGAGTAGGCTCGGTCAGGGTGCTACGAATGCCCCACCAGCAGCTGCTTGAACCCTACTGCCTCGGGGTGCTTCGGATGCCCAAGGTGAGTAGGCCTAGTCCTGGTGCTGTGGATGCCCGACCAAGAGCTAACTAAATCCTACTACCTCGCGGTGCTGCGAATGCCCTAGGTGAGTAGGCTTGGTCGTAGCACTGTGAATACCTAACCAAGAGCCGAAAAAGCCCTACTACCTCTAACCATGAACCCAAGGAGGGTTTGTTGGAATATAGAGGGGGAGGGAAACCAACACGTAGCCATCCAGATATAAAACAATACCATCAGACATTGAAGGCAAACACGATATTTAATTATTGCTAGAAGAACTCATATGACAGAGGTACAAGTGTACATGGGGGATACAATCATTAGACCCCATAGGGGAGGCTGGTCCTTTGTCCGGGCTCTCCTCTATCGCTTTGTCATCTCCTTTTGCCCGTCAAGCTAGGAGTCATCTCCTTATGGCTACTGAGCTGAGAGTCATCTTCACTGTGGTTGTGACCTCTTGTTCCTTCGCTGTGGCTATGACCTCTTTGTCCCTTGCTAGATGTAAAGCGACCTCAGCTCTGAACGCAGAAGCCGGTCATTCGATTCTGAGTGCATCTTCGCAAGAAGACACAAATTAAAAGGAAACAACCAAGACTCTGGGTACACAAGGTAAAGGGACAAAAATGTTCCATTGAAAATCCTTGGTTATATTTGTTGGTTACATTTGATTTACATTTGAAAACAACAAAGTAAAATACAAAAAGAGGCAGCAACTATAGCTCTTCCCTCTTGGTCAACGCTCGTATCAGCCTGGTCTTCTCGGCCTGCTCGTCTCAGCCTGGCGCTTCCCTCTCGGTCGCTTGCTCCTCGGGTCGGGGAAGAACACTTGGTCTTCCACTCTCTTGCTCCTTGGGTCGGGGAAGAACACTTGGTCTTCAACTCGCTTGCTTCTCGGGTCGGTGAAGAACGCTTGATCGCATAAGGAGCAAGAGTACAAAAAAAACATTCAAGACAAAGCAGGCAAAAAAGTGTGTTCATTCAATTCAGATAATTACAGAGTACATCAAAAAAATTACAAAGAGAAAAAAAGAAAATACAGGGCATAGGTTTGGGAAGAGCTTTTATATATCTTTCTCTTCAGGCAAGAGCTCATCCCAAACCTGGACGACGCTTAAGGCGCTTAGGTCTGCATCTTGTTTCAGCATTTGGGCTTTTTGAAGTTGATTGATAGCGCCATTGAAGCCCTGTTTTAGGCACTTCGAGACCTACCCAGTCAGAATGTCGCCGAATTCATCATATTGCAGAAACCTGGCCTTAAATTTGCCTCGGCCTCCGGCAATTGAGCTTCTTGTCAGTCTTATATCTTTGCAGTTCAGCTTCAACATCATCCTTGGCAGCCTTCAATTTGGCCACCTCCCAGATAGTCAGTCGTGAGCATCTAATGCTTCCTTGAGTTTTTGGGAGGTGGTCGAAGCTTTGGCCTTGGCTCGAGCAGCGTCCTCTTGAAGATCGGATATATTTGCAACTGCCGTATTTATTACAGATTCTTACTTAGATAGATGGCTCTCCTATTCCTTTATCCGATCGTTCAAGGCCCCTGCTGAAGACTCCAGGAGCTGGACGCTTGCAGATAGTCTCTGCTCCTGAGCTTGGAGCTACTCTCGCTCCTGGGTCATCGCGTACAGGTTGTTGGAGAGAGCCATGTTCTTCTCCGACAACGAGCGCTCCCTTAGGCGGTAGCCATGCAGGGCTTCTCGAAGGCCAGCATGGTGTCGAGACAATGCTCTACCTTCACCCTTAGGGCCCTGCTGGCCTCCATCTGTAGGCAACCTGCCTCGCGGGCACGGCCAACCTCTACCTCTGACTCGGCTACGCGCTGAAGCAAGGCCTCAGCCTCCCTCCTGCATTGCAGTTGGCACCTTGCAGCGAGGCAGTCATGAGCGGCCTGCAGCAATGGAAAGAAGAGGTTAGAATATGTAAGAAAAAATGAGAGGGATAGAATATAAATACCTATAGCAATGACTAGTGTAGCTTGGCCAGAGGCCCGGCCGACTTGGCTGTTAGTGAGAGCCCTAGAGCCAATCATATGATGATTACTTTTTGGACTCATTGTATCATATTCTTGTATATATATTTCTTATATATAAAGGCATTTCTTATGGTTATTGTACTTATGTGTATTGGTGCCAAATAACTTAGTATAATAACGTCCTTGAGTAGAAGGTTCTTATCTATATCAATCGATTAGTTGAATCGATAGTGAGATGATATAGAGAATACTACTCTTAATTATTCCTAGTCAAGTATTAACATTCAAGGACAATGTTAATGCATAGAGACTAGCATGTAGGTCAACATGATGACTTGATCTCACAAGTCATGGATATGAGATATCAAGTTGACACATGGGTATACATTAGAGAATGTATACTGAATGGCCCGCCATGAGAAAGTATCATGGATCGTTATATGAGTGTCATATACTTTCTCATGTGACTATTAGTATGACTATAGTCCTAGACCTGAAGTTACCATAGTTCCCTACATAAGGAGTTACGTACTTTGGCTTCGTCAAACGTCACCCGTAACTGGGTCTACTATAAAGGCGATTACTGGGTTTGTAAAAAATTATGCGGAGGGATGTGAGTAACGTAGATGGGATCTATCCCTCCTATATGACGGGAGTGATATCTTCGTTCTTGATAGAATAAGATCACTAAGTGCATGGCCATGCCCAAATAAGGCAATATTAGATATTGAGCTTATTTGATTATAGTGAGTCTACTTGGAGATCAAGACATATAGATTGATTTGAGGATGACACGGTCTATGCCTCATGAAAGATCAATCTAGATATCGAGGATAGAAGGACGTTGTCACATATTGTGATGGTCACAATTATTAGTCACAATGGTGATGTTGGATCTCGACATTCTTGTAACTTGGGTAGCAATGATGTGTTGCTAGATACCTCTCATTGCTTATGTCCTTAAATAGGTTTAAGGGCATTGCCAACGTTACAAGAACCTATAGGGTCACACACATAGAGCAATAGATGGAGAATAAGTCCATATGATGGACCGAGAGTAATGAAGTCAAAGTTTGACTTTGGCTAAATATGGAAAGTCCATAAAAGGCAAGTTTGACTTGACTCAAATTAGACAACTTGAGTTGGACTCGAGTTTGATCCAAGTGTTGGATGAATCTAATCATGGGAGAATAATGAAGTCAAAGTTTGACTTTGGCTAAATATGGAAAGTCCATAAGAGGCAAGTTTGACTTGACTCAAGCCACATCACCTTGACTTGACCAAGTGATGACTTGGTATCATCATCAAGGCTAAGTAACCTCCCCATTTGAATTTTGAATTCAAATAGGGGGTTACCCAAGGTGGTGGCCGGCCACTTAATGGCCAATAATGGCCATTAAGTGGCCGGTCACTTAAACACACAAAAAGGAGTTTTTTGTGTGTGTGTGATTTTATTCTTCTCCTCACTTGGTTTTGTTTGGTTTTGCTCTCCCTCTCCTTTCATCTTGCCGAGACCCCACGTAGTGCTAGCACACTTTTGGGCTCTCCTCTCCACTCTCTTGCTTGTGTGGATACTTCTAGAGGGTTGCTACTTTGCATCCTTGAGATCCGACACCAACCGAGGAGCGAGCGGGAATTGCGGGGCACGCATCGAAGGTAGTTTTCTCTTCTCTAATAGATCTAGGTTGTAGATCGGTTTTGAAGCATGTAAACGAGCACTCGTAAAATTTTGAAATGGTTTTCTTCGCTCGGATCCTTTCTATTGGGGCTTTCGGGGTTTCCGAGATGCGAAAAAGCGGTTTTCGCGGCCCGAAAAACCCTACAGTGGTATCAGATCCACGAGCGAAGCTTGTGCTCGTTTTGGTTTTTATTTTTTTGTATTAGATACAAAATTTAGATAATTTTATGCTTCTGTAATTTTTCTAAATTTTAGGATTTTTGAGTATTTTTCCTCGTAGAGGCAAAGCGATGAGTGCGAAGCACTTGTAGACTTTGCCACCGAGAAAAACTTCTCCGAAACGACAAGTTTCGCCCAAATGGATTTTGGGACAGCGGGTAAAGGCGCTGTATAATCGCAAGAAGACACTCGTGAAGGTTATTTCACGAGTAGGGGTGCTGCCCCTAACCACGCAAGGGGCCTTGTCTCGCGATTACGCCCGAAACCCGCTTACCGGGACCGCCGCGGAATTGTGACTCGGAAAATTCTAAAAATCAGTAGAAAAATTATATAAAATCTGTAAAATTATATAATTTTGAATTATGTACAGTAGTGTGATGGTCATGGCCCAAAACCCAATTTTTAATAAGATTAAAATTGTGTTGTAATTCATAATACGGCCTGCGCGTCGTTTTTGTACATGTGCGTGTTGTATTGTGTTTGCGACCTGCGTGTCGGCTTTTAATATTTTATTTCTGTTGTATTTCATATTTAGACTCGAATGTAACTCGAGTATAAAATTTGTAATGTACAAAAGTGAAGACGACGGAAATTCCGGAGAACTTGGACTCGGGAGAACTAGCCGACAACACCAAGACGGTCAAGAGGAAGCGCTTGGAGAAGCCGCTAGACCTAGGTTGACCATCGGATCCTCTCATTGGCTTGAGAGGGTCTTAGCAGGGCCATGACCAAGTCACTTATGTTTATTTTTATTATTGCTATGCTTGTGATGTATATGATGCATGATAATGTAAAATAGTAAAAATAAACTTAAGTGTATGAGATGCACAAGTAATGTGGGAACCACATTTTGATGTACACTTAATACACATTTAGGATTAAATTAGATTTCATAAATGCCTAGATGTGATGCACATCCTCGATTAGATTAGATCTAAAATCGAATCAACTCGTAAACGCCTACCGGGTCCTGATATCCATCACTACCTCGATCATATGCGCTTGTCGATTCTGCCAAAGCAGAGCAACGCATTTAATCTTGGTAGGATGCGGAGGGACAACCTTGGTCCCGCCTATCACGGCTCGGGTTAGATCGAGCTCAATCAGATTGAGTAACTAGTTAACTCAATTGGATCGAGTAAAGCTATAGGCGTATTCCAATAGTTGGAAAGGGTAGGACAAAATCACCGTTTTAAATAGTCTTGAGCGATTTAGCCAAAGCTAACTCAAGATTATTCGTAAACGTTAAATCTTGATCCTATAAACAAGAGTTGCATAGAGATATAATTAATAAATTAGTTATCTACCGATCATACTAAGTCTTGGGCGATTTAGCCAAAGCTAACTCAAGGCATAGTATGATGTGGATCTTGTCCTACATAAATTATAGTAAATTGGTACGGATCTAGTAGTGTGGTTTGACCACTCCAATGACTTGATTCCACCAAAATTCCTATAATTTAGTGGGAGCATCATTTAATTAAAGGCCTAATTAGATGATTACTAGAATATGATATTTATTCTCTGCATTTATCTGTTGTAGATTGCCATGTCTTCAAACGTGAATACTCTCTCTCTGCGATCTGTCCTTGAGAAAGACAAGCTCACTGGAGCTAATTTCCTGGACTGGTACAGGAACTTGAGGATAGTCCTCAAACAGGAACGTAAGCTGTATGTTCTAGAGCAAGCAGTTCCTGAAGCACCACCACCCTCAGTCATCCGTAGCGTTAGAGATGCTCATCAGAAGCATCAAGACGATGCGTTAGACGTGTCGTGCCTAATGCTATGCTGCATGTCCTCTGAGCTTCAGAAGCAACACGAGAACATGAATGCTTACGATATGATTGGCCACCTCAAGCAATTATATCAAGGGCAGGCAAGGCATGAGCGGTTCGAAGTGACTCAGGCCCTCTTTTCATGCAAGATGAAAGAGGGAACCCCAGTAGGAACTCACGTACTCAAGATGATTGGGTACGTCGAGAACCTCGATAGACTAGGGTTTCCCTTGGGCCAAGAGCTGGCTACCGACCTGATTCTGCAATCGTTGCTGCCAGGTTACCGACAATTCGTCATGAATTACAACATGAACGAATTAGACAAATCACTTCCCGAGATACTCAACATGTTAAGAACTGCTGAGCCTAATCTCACCAAGCCTAGTACCGTCCTGATGGTACAGAAGGGCAAAGGCAAGGGTAAGTGGAAGCCCAAAGGTAAGGGTAAGACCCAAACCAAGGGCAAAGCCAGCTCTGCAGCACTTAAACCCAAGGGTGGGGTGCAGAAGGATGCCACCTGTTTCCATTGTGGTGAGAAAGGGCATTGGAAAAGAAACTGCAAGATCTACCTGGAGGATCTTAAGAAGAAGAGAAGCGAGCCTTCTACTTCAGGGGCTGAGAAATAGCAGGGCATTGGCAAAGGGCGAGGTGGACCTACGAGTAGGCAATGGAGCACGAGTTGCTGCTGTTGCTGTAGGAACTTATTTTCTATCTCTGCCCTCTGGGCTTATACTGGAACTAGATGATTGTTGTTATGTACCTGCACTTACTAAGAACATAATTTCTGTTTCTTGTCTAGACAAGAAAGGCTTCTCATTTATAATTAAGAACAAATGTTGTTCAGTCTATTTAAATGAAATGTTCTATTGTAGTGCAGATCTTATCAACGGACTCTACATTCTAGACTTAGAACACCCTACCTATAATGTAAGTACCAAGAGGTTGAGATTAAATGAATTGAACCCAACCTATCTCTGGCACTGTCGCTTAGGCCACATAAATGAGAGTCGCTTGTCCCAGCTCCATAAGGATGGATTGCTGGATTCATTTGATTTTGAATCATATGAGACATGCGAGTCATGCCTTCTAGGCAAGATGACTAAGACTCCCTTTAGTGGACATAGCGAGAGGGCAACAGATTTGTTAGGACTCATACATTCTGATGTATGTGGCCCTTTCAATGTTGCTGCTCGAGGTGGTTATAGATACTTCATCACATTTACTGATGATTTCAGTAGATATGGTTATGTGTACTTGATGACACATAAGTCCGAGTCCTTTGAAAAGTTCAAAGAATTCAGAAATGAAGTACAAAACCAACTCGGCAAGAGTATTAAAATACTTCGATCAGATTGAGGTGGAGAATACTTGTGCCATGAGTTTCGTGACTATTTAGCTGAGTGTGGGATTCTATCTCAACTCACTCCTCCTGGGACACCACAGTGGAATGGTGTATCCGAAAGGAGGAATCGTACCTTATTAGATATGGTACGATCTATGATGAGTCACGTAGATCTTCCTATATCCTTTTGGGGATATGCTCTAGACACGGCAGCGTTCACACTTAACCGTGTTCATCAAAGGCGGTCATGAAGACACCATATATGATATGGACTGGAGGAGTCCCAAGATGTCTTT
>JAGFNQ010000385.1:29059-48917 GCA_024364735.1 Boesenbergia rotunda
ACTTACTTTATATTTGTGTCAAATAACTAAGTATAATAATGTCCTTGAGTAGTAGGTTTTTATCTACATTATATCGATTGGTTGAATCGATAGTGAGATGATGTAGAGAATACTACACTAAACTATTCCTAGTCAAGCATTAATATTCAAGGACAATATTAATACATGGAGACTAGCATATAGGTTAATTGATGACTTGAGCTCACAAGTCATGGATATGTGATATCAAGTTGACACATGAGTATACATTAGAGAATGTGTACTGAATTGACCCGCTATGAGAATGTTTCATAGATTGTCATATGAGTGTCATAAACTTTCCTATATGACTATTAGTAGGAATAGTGCTTAGACCTGAAGTCACTACGATTCCCTACATAAGGAGTTATGTACTTTGGTATCGTAAAACGTCACCCGTAATAGGGTGGACTATAAAGGCAATCACTGGGTATGTAATGAATTATGCGGAGGGATGTGAGTAATGTAGATGGGATCTATCCCTCCCATATGATGGGAGTGATATCTGTGGGCTCCTTGATCGAGTAGGATTACTAAAACGCATAACCATGCTCAAATGAGTCAATATGAGATATTGAACTCATTTATTTGAGTGAGTCTACTCGGGGATCAAGAAACACATAGATTGATCGAGGATGACACGGTCTATGCCTCATTGGTCAATCTAGATATCAAGGATAGAATGACAAGGTCATACATTATCATAGTCACAGAGATTATGTCGGATCTCGACTTTCTTGTTACTTGGGTAGCAATGATGCATTGCTAGATGTCGCTCATTGCTTATGTGTCTAAAGTGGTTTAGACACATTACCAACATCACAAGAACCTATTGGGTCACGCACTAAGGACACGATACTTCGGGAGCTCGAGTTGGGAACTTGGGAGACTAGTTCGGGAGCTCGGGAGCTCGGGTCAGGAGCTCGAAAGACTAGGTCGGCAGACTTGCTCGAGAGCTCGGGGACTTGGTCGGCAGATTTGCTCGAGAGCTCGGGGACTTGGTCGGCAGATTTGGTCTGGAGCTCGGGGACTTGGTCGGCAGACTTGGTCGGGAGCTCGGGGACTTGCTCGGGAGACTTGGTCGGGAGACCTGGTCGGGAGCCCGAGAGGCCCTAGTCAGAATTACGGGAGAAATTCATTAAAGTGTTTAATGAAGGAAAGAGAAAAGTCTCTCTTCATTGAATGAAGAGAAGATGAAGAGTCACATGAAAAGATGTGCTCTTTATTGGCTTTAATGAAGGGAAGACAAAGAGACAAAAGACTCTTCATATTCATGGGAAGAGTATAAAAGAGAGTCTAGTCATTTCGAAAGTGAGAGTTTTCCCTTCTTCCCTTCCTCTCTTCTTCCTCTTCTCCCCCTTGGTCGAAACCCTTGTTGTGTTCTTGGTGGTCTTGTGAACTACCTCAAGTTGCTAGCACAACTAAGGTAGTTCTTCCCGAAGCTTGAGAGATCATGTCCGTGTGGATACGCATAGAGGCACGGACGTTGAACGTGCAAGAGATCCGGCGGCACTTGGACGAGCGGGATAAACGTAAGGGCACACTCCAAATGTATACACTTTAGATAAATCTATTAGATAGATGAGCTTCGTACGAGTTTTTCTTTCGCATGGATTGCTCGAGGGATCTTGTTTCCGTTGCGTTTTGTGTTTATATCGTCGGGAAATCCCAACAATTAGAACAATATGGAACAATATAATAACGGTAAACTAGTCAACTTAGTAGATCGAACCTAACTTTCTAAGACTGAAGTTTACAAAAACTTGTGAAAATGCCAACTTGACCAGATTTATTAATTTGTCCTCCTTTATTTTTTTGTCACTTCATCTTTTTATCCTCTATATTTCATTGTTTCATATTTGATTTATTTCAAGCCCTTAATTTCAAATTTACTTTTACAATTTTCAAGAATAAAAAATAATTATTTTAAAAAATAAAATAACGCAAAAACATCTATCAATTTCAGTAAAACGTCCCTAATTTTAATTGTCGGTTTTCATAATATTAGTTCTATTATTATATTAAAATATTAATTTTATTTTATATATTTTTTAAATATGATCTATCAATTGTAATACAAAATCAAAAAAAACCTCAGGCATCTGATGATATAATATCACGTAGTTGCATCTTTGAAAGAAGGAAATCTATCTGGATTTGATCCTCACTTTAAAACAAAGGAATGATGTCACTACTCTCTTACTAAATAAAAAAATAATCAACTATGCATTACTTTTTTTTAATACTATTAAATAATCAAAATCTAACGGGTCAAAATAAAAAATAAAAAATAATTAAACATTTTAATTTAATATCCTTTTTAATTTTATTTTTCTTATTTATTTTCACATTAAATTATACCTTTTTCTATTTATTTTCATATTAAATTATATCCTTTCTTATTTATTTTCATATTAAATTAATTTTTTAACTTATGAAAATATATAAATTTATTATAATTTTTAAAAATAATTTTTAATATCATTATTAAAAATATTTAAATTTAATTATATTCTTTTTTATTTATGTAATATTAAATTATATTTTTTTATATTGGACATCTAGATTTACCGTAATTTTTTAAGTGGAGGTGTTGTTGTTCAAGTTTGAAATTGTAGAAGAGGACAATAAATATTACACTTAGTAAAAAAATTCAATGAAATGTTCAGTGAATGACGTGACATTTTATATGTATATGTCCGATTATCGCTCGGACACCATCGACGGTCTTCGGCCGCCGTCCCAAATCAAATTATACCCTGAGGGGCACGATAAATCAGTCAAAAAATCGCTGTATATAAAATATTATGTCATTTACTGAACTTTTTCTTGAGATTTTTCATTGCGCATATCATTTTTCATATTATCTCAGCATTTCTGATACTAAATGCTCAGATAATGAATGTTGTTCAAGTTATGAATGCTCAGATAATAAATACGCGATAGAGGCGGAGGGATAATATTTCTTATGGAGATCCTTTTGAATAGTCAGATTCAATTATAATTTTATTTTAATCATTATTAAGTCACTCAGTTAGCTGGCCTTTAAAACTACAAATGAGATGAGAATTATTTTATCAGTACGTGGAATCGGACTAATAGTTCAAGATTATATTGGACTTATAGATCCGTCATGAATATTTTTTGATTTATCTTAGAGATCGATGAAAAATTTATATAAAATTAAATCGATCACCCAAGATTCTTACACAACCACATTAATTTTTTTTTTTTTCAAAATTACAGTGCAGTAAAAGAATATTACATTATCACACAAAATAGTTAGATCTCTAACAATAATTATTTTATAAAAAAATTATATGAGATATGGATGCTGGGATGCTGAAGCATCCGCCACATGCATGTGACGCTTTCGATTAATCCTTATCACTTATGAAAACAAATTGATCATTTTAAATTTAATTATTACTCAGTTCATCAATTTTTTTTTAATGTCAGAGTTAACCGGCTGGGTACACAAAACACAAGTTGTAGCACTGATAATAAGAGATAATTACGGGAATCTAATTCCAACAACTAAAAGTGAGAACTAGCTGCTTTTTGCTATTCTTTGTTAAGATAAGTAGCGTATTTATTCAATATAGAAAATTTAATACCAGAAATATTTTCCATTATACATCATCGTTCCTCTTCCTCGACTAGTCTTCTCTTTCACTCCTTCATAATTATCTCCTCAATAAACTTGTCCAAATTTCTCGAAGATCCTCCACTAGTTTTGGCTGCCTCAACTGCTTTTTCTTTCCACTCCACTGCCTTCCTCTTCATTTCTTTCCCCTTCTGCCCTTCCATCAGCTCCTTTATCATCCCCTCCACCTCCTCCCTCGTTACATCTTCATCAAGCTTCATTCCAATGCCCCATACAGAGCATATGTACCTACAATTAATTTGTTGATCCCCAAAGAAAGGCCAACAGATCATGGGAACCCCTGAGCATATGCTTTCCGTTGTAGAATTCCATCCGCAGTGTGTCAAGAAACCTCCAATTGCAGCATGAGCCAACACCCTCTGTTGTGGGCACCAGCTCGTGATGAAGCTCCTTCCCTTGGTAATCTCCGAGAACTCCTGTGGCAACAACGCCGCGTCGCCCACCACAAGGTCAGGTCTAATAACCCAAAGAAACGTGCATCCACTGTTAGCCAAACCCCATCCGAACTCCAGGGCCTGCTTGCTCGTCAAGTTTGTCAAGCTACCAAAGTTGACATACAACACGGACCCTGACTCCTTTTCGTCTAACCATTCCATGCATCGCAAGTCCTCTCTCCACATGTTCAGTCCACCGATCGATGAGGTTGGAGAATCATTGGGAATGTACTGAGAAAGTAGGCACATAGGGCCAATATCGAACACTAGTGGCTGTAGCATCGATGAGCATGCGTCGAGCAATGGTGATTCTAATTCAGAAAAGGTGTTGAAGATGATCGCTGTGGCTTGGTGAGATGCATGCGCTCCATCCATGACAAAGTTGAGAAACAGTTCGTCTCGGTCGGTGGTTCGAATGAAACTAGTCAAATCTCTCATGCGGATTGTTACCATTCCTGGTATCCAATCAACGATAGTGTCCAGGTAACCATTTGTAAGGTCGTCTTCACCTAATATTAACCGATTAGCTAGATGCTTGAGCTGACCCTCAGCTCTTTGACAAGTTAATTATTATATATCAATTTTAAGTTACAGTACTTACTTTTCAATGGGACGAGGCCCCTCTCGATCAAGTCCTTGCAGTAGTAGAAGTCGGTGAAGCCACACACGGACACCGTGCAGTAGAACACATTAGGGATCCCCAATTTGGTGGTGGCGTTGAGGGTGTAGATGGCGAAGGAATCTGAGATCACGCATCTAACTGGTGGCACACCGGAGCTCGGATCGTTCAGCGAGGATATAAGCCTGAGGAAAGAAGCAGGACCGTTATTTTGGCCGGCAAGAATGATATTTCTAATGTCTTCTCTGTATTCGTCGCTGTCGTCGGGGAGCGAGAGGCCGTCGGAGATGCTGGTGAAGCGGAAGTCAGGGAGGCCGTCGAGAGATCCGTTATGCTTGAGAAGTAGATGGTGGGCGTACTCGGTGTTGACGAAGGTTATGAAGAAGCCCTTGATGTGGAGGACTTTGGCCAGATTGAGCATGGAGTGGATGTGGCCTTGGAAGGGGAGAGCCATGCACACGATATGAGTTTTGGTTGAGTGCCCCATCTTTGCCTCGGACAGAACGGCCGATTCAACCTTCGTCTGGTATATATGATCAGCTGGGACTAAAGATGATAGACAAAATTTATTTTATATATAATCATTTTAATTTAAAATATTGAATTACGATTATAGGTATGATATATTATATTAGCTATAATGAGATGTGGACGTATGATAATTTTAATATAATAGTGAGAGGTTGATTTTTGAAAATTTATTACTTGATTCTTTTTTACTGTACACCTTCCGCATATGAATTTATATTGGGCAATTTATCAAAGGGTGTACTTAAGAATTGAAAATTATCAATTCATATCATAGTTTCTATTTTACCAAAAGGCGTAGGCCTTTATGTGAACATCCTCTTATACCCCTCTTTTAACTACTGTCTTTCTCTTTCTCTCTCTTAGTAACAAATTTTGAGACGTCCGTGCATATACTTGTTCAGACTTTAATTTTAAAATAATATATTATGGAATCGACGCTAAAAATGAAAGGTAAAAACTAAAAAAATATTTCAGTTTTCAAACCTGATTAATATATAAATATTTTTTAATATTTCACTCGAGTCGTTAAAACTTGGATTAATATATAAATATTTTTCAAGTAAAAACGTATGATAAATGATTTTTTTAAATTTGATTAATATTAACTAATATATTTAATAATATTTAATAAATATATTAATATATAAAAAAAATTTAAAAAAACTTAACTGTGGGCCTGAAATAAAACATTTCAGGCCCACGCTGGGCCTGAAATGTTTTATTTCAGGCCCACGTTGGGCCTGAAATGTTTTATTTCAGGCCCACGTTGGGCCTGAAATGTTTTGTTTCAGGCTCACGTTGGCCTTGAAATCTTTTGATTTCAGGTCCGACGTGGACTCAAATTTTTTTTCTATTTTAAAAATATATTAATATATAAAAAAACGTATCAAAACACTTAATTTTAGATTCAAACGCAGGGCCTGAAGTCATCCCAAGAGGGTCTGAAGTCAAATAACTTCAGATCCTATAAATAATTAATTTAATAAATAATAATTAAATATAAAAAAATATTTTTAAAATTAAAAAATTTTCAGTGCCCTGGGGCATGAAGTCATCAGACTTCAGGCCCTCCATCAATGATATAAAAATATATAAAAAAAATTTTATAAAAAAGTTTAATATATAATTACATATTATATAGGAGTGGTTTAGGTATATCAGTGAGTTTGGGTATCGAAACATCTAATAGAAGTAGTTTAGGAGATGAGATTTTGGGTGCCGAAATATCTAATCTTGTTGTATCACCAATGCTATAAGAGTGGTTTAGGTATATCAGTGAGTTTTGAGCAAAACTCACTGATAGACCTACCATATTTGGAATTCTGAAAACCCTATATCAGTAGACAGGGTTGAGCTAGGAGATGAGATTTTGGGTGCCGAAACATCTAATCTTGCTGTATCACCAATGCTATACGAGTGGTTTAGGTATTTCAGTGAGTTTTGAGCAAAACTCACTGATGGACCTACCATATTTGGAATTCTGAAAACCCTATATCAGTAGACAGGGTTGAGCTAGGAGATGAGATTTTGGGTGCCGAAACCTCTAATCTTGCTGTATCACCAATGCTATAGGAGTGATTTAGGTATATTAGTGAGTTTTGAGCAAAACTCACTGATGGACCTACCATATTTGGAATTCTGAAAACTCTATATCAGTAGACAGGGTTGAGCTAGGAGATAAGATTTTGGGTGCCGAAACCTCTAATCTTGCTGTATCACCAATGCTATAGGAGTGGTTTAGGTATATCAGTGAGTTTTGAGCAAAACTCACTGATGGACCTACCTTATTTGGAATTCTGAAAACCCTATATAAGTAGACAGGGTTGAGCTAGGAGATGAGATTTTGGGTGCCGAAACATCTAATCTTGCTGTATCACCAATGCTATAGGAGTGGTTTAGGTATATCAGTGAGTTTTGAGTAAAACTCACTGATGGACCTACCATATTTGGAATTCTGAAAACCCTATATAAGTAGACAGGGTTGAGCTAGGAGATGAGATTTTGGGTGCCGAAACCTCTAATCTTGCTGTATCACCAATGCTATAGGAGTGGTTTAGGTATATCAGTGAGTTTTGAGCAAAACTCACGGATGGACCTACCATATTTGGAATTCTGAAAACTCTATATCAGTAGACAGGGTTGAGCTAGGAGATTAGATTTTGGGTGCCGAAACATCTAATCTTGCTGTATCACCAATGTTATAAGAGTGGTTTAGGTATATCAATGAGTTTTGCTCAAAACTCACTGATGGACCTACCATATTTGGAATTCTAAAAATCCTATATGAGTAGATAGGGTTGAGCTAGGAGATAAGATTTTGGGTGCCGAAACCTCTAATCTTGCTGTATCACCAATGCTATTGGAGTGGTTTAGGTATATCAGTGAGTTTTGAGCAAAACTCACTGATATACCTAAACCACTCCTATAGCATTGGTGATACAGCAAGATTAGAGGTTTCGGCACCCAAAATCTCATCTCCTAGCTCAACCCTGTCTACTGATATAGGGTTTTCAGAATTCCAAATATGGTAGGTCTATCAGTGAGTTTTGAGCAAAACTCACTGATATACCTAAACCACTCCTATAGCATTGGTGATACAGCAAGATTAGAGGTTTCGACACCCAAAATCTCATCTCCTAGCTCAACCCTGTCTACTGATATAGAGTTTTCAGAATTCCAAATATGGTAGGTCCATCAGTGAGTTTTGCTCAAAACTCACTGATATACCTAAATCACTCCTATAGCATTGGTGATACAGCAAGATTAGAGGTTTCGGCACCCAAAATCTTATCTCCTAGCTCAACCCTGTCTACTGATATAGGGTTTTCAGAATTCCAAATATGGTAGGTCCATCAGTGAGTTTTGAGCAAAACTCACTGATATACCTAAACTACTCTTATAGCATTGGTGATACAGCAAGATTAGAGATTTCGGCACCCAAAATCTCATCTCCTAGCTCAACCCTGTCTACTGATATAGAGTTTTCAGAATTCCAAATATGGTAGGTCTATCAGTGGGTTTTGCTCAAAACTCACTGATATACCTAAATTACTCCTATAGCATTGGTGATACAGCAAGATTAGAGGTTTCGGCACCCAAAATCTCATCTCCTAGCTCAACCCTGTCTACTTATATAGGGTTTTCAGAATTCCAAATATTGTAGGTCCATCAGTGAGTTTTGAGCAAAACTCACTGATATACCTAAACCACTCCTATAGCATTGGTGATACAGCAAGATTAGAGGTTTCGGCACCCAAAATCTCATCTCCTAGCTCAACCCTGTCTACTGATATAAAGTATTCAGAATTCCAAATATGGTAGGTCCATCAGTAAGTTTTACTCAAAACTCACTGATATACCTAAATCACTCCTATAGCATTGGTGATACAGCAAGATTAGAGGTTTCGGCACCCAAAATCTCATCTCTTAGCTCAACCCTGTTTACTGATATAGGGTTTTCAGAATTCCAAATATGGTAGGTCCATCAGTAAGTTTTGCTCAAAACTCACTGATATACCTAAACCACTCTTATAGCATTGGTGATACAGCAAGATTAGATGTTTCGGCACCCAAAATCTCATCTCCTAGACCACTCCTATTAGATGTTTCGACACCCAAACTCACTGATATACCTAAACCACTCCTATATAATATGTAATTATATATTAAACTTTTTTATAAAATTTTTTTTATATATTTTTATATCATTGATGTAGGGCCTGAAGTCATTAGACTTCAGGCCCCAGGGCACTAAAATTTTTTTAATTTTAAAAATATTTTTTTATATTTAATTATTATTTATTAAATTAATTATTTATAGGACCTGATGTTATTTGACTTCAGACCCTCCTGGGATGACTTCAGGCCCTGCGTTTGAATCTAAAATTAAGTGTTTTGATACGTTTTTTAATATATTAATATATTTTTAAAATAGAAAAAAAATTTGAGTCCACGTCGGAACGTGGGCCTGAAACAAAACATTTCAGGCCCAACATGGGTCTGAAATAAAATATTTCAGGCCCACGCTGGGCCTGGAATAAAACATTTCAGGCCCCACGTCGAAACGTGGGCCTGAAACAAAACATTTCAGGCCCAACATGGGTCTGAAATAAAACATTTCAGGCCCACGCTGGGCCTGAAATAAAACATTTCAGGCCCAACGTGGGCCTGAAATGTTTTATTTCAGGCCCACAGTTACGTTTTTTTTAAATTTTTTTATATATTAATATATTTATTAAATATTATTAAATATATTAGTTAATATTAATCAAATTTAAAAAAATCATTTACCTTACGTTTTTACTTGAAAAATATTTATATATTAATCAAGTTTTAATGAATCGGCTGAAATATTAAAAAATATTTATATATTAATCAAGTTTGAAAACTGAAATATTTTAGTTTTTACCTTTCGTTTTTAGCGCCGATTCTATAATATATTATTTTAAAATAAAAGTCTGAACAAGCATGTGCACGGACGTCTCGAAATTTGTTACTGAGAGAGAGAGAAAGACAGTAGTTAAAAGAGGGGTATAAGAGGAAGTTCTATAAAGGCCTGCGCCCTTTGGTAAAATAGAAACTATGATACGGAATTGGTAATTTCCAATTCTTAGGTACGCCCTTTGGTAAATTGCCCATTTATATTTATCTCTTTCTATATTTTTTGAATTTATAAGGGATATCCATGTTTGCACCCGACTAATTCACTTGGCTGACCAGCCCTGCCCCACAACCTTTAACGAGTATCTTTACCGGTCAACGAGGATAAATTGTGGGATGAAGACACGTGGTGACTTCACCACTGATGATATCGATACCCGATGACCAGTGGCGGATCTAGGATTATAAATTCGAGGGGGCCAACGTAAATAATTATTATAATAATAATCAAGAAAATAATTATTATAATAATATCTTCTCTAATCTTTCAAAGATAATATATATTGAGTTAAAATTTAAAAAATAAAAAAATATATTTTTTTAAATTTAATCATCCAAGGCATTTGAACCCTAGATGTATGCTAAAACAAAAATTAGAATTACCATTAAACCCACTACAAATATAGACTTGAAAAAGAGTCAAATTATATATATACTAAGAAAATAAAAATTGTTATACTAAAAAAATAAAAATTTCTATATAAAAATAATATTATTAAAAATTTGGGGGGGTCGTGGCCCTCCCGGGTCCCCATGTAAATCCGTCTCTGCCGATGGCCCGATCACGCAGCAATATGTGGCGATTTCTTCTGTCAGTATACTGTGCACTCTACCAGGGAGGAATCGAACTTGAGAAGTAAAGGATCACTCAAATGAATCATTACCAATCGCGTCATGCCCGCGAAGACATCTTTCTATATTAGCTCTACGTGAGACCGTTGGCCCCCTTGGGCTGGCTCGGTTGGTAAGGCGTTTGGCCGCTTGTTCCGGAGCTCTCAGGTTCAAGAGTCGCTAGTCGCACACGGGGTAAAAACCTGATCTGCTGGCTTAAATTCTCTCGGCCCAGGCGCCTTACCTAACCAGTAAACCGTGATTTGCCTCCCTCTGGACACCAGTGGGGCAGGGACTAAGGGGCGCTAAGGTGACGATTCCACCTTTTTGTTCTACGTGAGACCGCTGAAACAACTGACTTATCTATTTTTTAATTGAGATGTCGTTTGTTATTGTTTTAAATTGAATATCCTTTTTTATTACCCTGCAGGCGGCCGGTGAAAAACTTCCGTGTGACCGGGCCAGTCACCCAAGGTTGGTTGAAAACACCTTATTAATCATTTTTTTAAAATTGAATATCCTTTTCACCATAATGAAAATAGGACCAGCATCTTTATTTTTCACCAAATATAACAGTGATGGGACCGTTTGCTGTTCGTGTTCAAAAAGAAAAAAAATAATATTAGTTAGGTTAAATAATGTCGAATCTGTATGACCCATTTGCTTTTATAATGCATTTTCATCAATTACCATAGTAAATCGAAAAGTATTCCTTGTAAATTGAATATCCATTTCACCATAATAAAAATAGGACCAGCATCTTAATTTTTCACCAAATATAACAGTGATGGGACCGTTTGCTGTTCGAGTTCAAAAAGAAAAAAATAATATTAGTTACGTTAAATAATGTCGAATCTGTGTGATCGATTTGTTTTTATAAAAAAATATCATCGACTGTCATAATAAATTGAGAAGTATTCGTGACGAAAAAATATTCGTGACGAGAATAATACCGAACTTAGACGATCGTGTCAGTCCACAATAATTTCTCAATTAATTTGGTTGACGTCCCATCTTTGTCTCTGACAGGTCGGCCGATTCAACTATGGTTATATATATATACATGATTTTATTCTCCTGCGGACCGTGATGTGTGGACTTTTCATGTGGATCAGACACTCAGGCCGATCAGGGAAGGCCCTGATCGGTCTGGTACCTGGTCATGCACGCGGTTTGCACGAATCGATCCGTAGAAGAGAAAAACTATATATATATATATATAAACTATATATATATATATATATATATATATATAGACTAAAGATGATAGGCAAAAATTATTTTATATATAATAATGTTAAATTAAATTAATTTTAAAATTATTAAATTATGATTATTGATATGACATTATATTAGCTATAGTGAGATATCATTTCAGGACGGTAAGTATATCATAATAATTCTCTTGTAATGATCAGGATCCATTCTTAAAAATGGATCATCTGATACTTATTCATCATATACCTTTTATATATATTGGTAAAATAGTAATTTGTTTACCCCTAACGTTCTCGTCAATCCGTCTCAGAGTCAATACGGAGGAGATAAATTACAGAGACTACTAGTCCGGATACTATACATAGATAAAAGGCGAAATCGCTCGCCCCCAGCGCCCCCGCCCACTCGTCCCAAGGCGATGACGAGGGAGGTAAATCACGGTCCCCGGAATAATTAGTGCATAGTTGGGCCAAGAATTGATGCACCAAACGTCCAGAGTTTTTAATCCAGTGCGCCTCGCGCGACTAGAACCCAGGATCTCTTAGACAACACCCCCATGCACTAACAATTCCGGATTCCCGTGGGGACTACTAGTCTGGATACTATAGCTAGTACGTGAGGAGGACGGGTACATTGATTTTGTTAAGTTTTAACTCCCAGACCTTATATTGACAATACTCATATACTAACTATCAATTTATCTCGCGAAAACATTAATATTATATATCTTTTGACACTTGCGGAATCAGTTCTAGATAGGTAACTGAGGTAATGAACCTATTTATTTTTTATAATGAGATATCGTTTGTTATTTTTTAAAATGAATATCCTTTTCACTATAATAAAAATAAGGGCCGGCATCTTAATTTTCACCAAATATAACGGCGATGGGCCATATGCTGTTCGAGTTCAAACAAAACTGGTGTCATGTGCTCGGATAGATGTTGATGTGTAAAAAACTACGTCAATTAATGAATATAATTTTATCGAATATTTAATACTCTATTATGCTTTGAAATTTATAAATGTATTATCGTCTAATTAATAAGTGGCTAAATTCTATTTGAAATGAATAAACACCGGAAAAATATTAGAAGCACATAATTTCATTTATTTTTTAATTAGGAATAATATATTCTGATTGACCGAAACTATTAAATGCTTTAGAATGAGAATCGACAATAGACCAGATAATTTGATCATCGTCCCGGTAAAATAATGCAGTTGTAACCTCTCTTCTTAATTTTGTTAGTGATCCTATCGCGAAGCTTAATTTTGTCAATGATCCTATCACGAAGCGAAGTGGAAGTCTCAAAAGTGAAATAGTCTCTTGAAGATCACGAATTATTAAGGCCGCCGCGAGCCGCCGATGTTAACTCCTAATCTGCAAGACAAAGACCGTTAAAATCGTCGGAAAATATCCCCGGTAAGGCACTCCGACTGTCAAGTCAGTCTCTGGTAGTGGAATAGCAAAAAAGCAATAGAACAGTAGTAAAACACTATCCTTGCGCGTAACTGGGGATGTGGAGTGGAGAGACTTATATAGCCGGGGAAGCTGACAGCTTCTGCCCGCTTGCCACCTTTTGTTTCGTAGCGAGGACAAAGTAAGGCGTACCTAGAGGTGACAGGGTAATGTGTTGCACACCGGAATAAGGAAATGAGCGCTGTCAACTTATGGGCGGGCGTCGTCAGGCGCCGCTCGACTTGACACCAGCGTATGTGGTTGCAGTACGGGGGATAGGGTATAGCAGGGAGATCATGACGTCAGTGAGATACTCGCGATTCGGGCCAGCATGGTACCTAACCTGCGCCGACCCCGTACATCTTCCGCGAGTCGGATGTCAGGGAGTGGTTATTCTGATGAGTCACGACAAAACCTCGAATGCTAGTGTCGGATGGTGGCCTAGAGTGATGATGCCGACTGAGGGCACAAAATGATGAGGCCGACTGAGGGCCGAGAGTGAGGATACCGATTGAGGGTATAAAATGATGAGGCCGACTGAGGGTCGAGAGTGAGGATGCTGACTGATGGCATAAAATGATGAGGCCGACTGAGGGCCTAGAGTGTGGGAGCCGACTGGAGGCTCAGAGTGTCGACGGTTACCGAGAGTGACTATGCTTCCCGAGTTAAGGAAGGCGTCCCGAGCGAAGATATATTTTCTAAGTCGTGGTGCGCACGGTTTGGGATGGACGCCCGAACTTGGCTGACCCGGAGATGGTATGGTCGATGACCGAGTATTCTGCTGGCTCGGGGTGCTCCTAACTCGGGGATATTATGATTCAGTGACACTTGAGTAAAGACTTCTTTGGCTCGGAGTGCGCCCAGGGAGCGTGGGCCGCCACGCGTCCGACTGGGGACATCGGTCGAGTGGTGCGTGGAATCAGATTCGCCTATGACTTCAAGATACTTTAGTTTAAGGCTTCCCGACTTGGGAGCGTGAAGACTTAGTGAGGCTATGAGTCAGGACTTCTCTAACTCGGGATCCTCCTGAACTCGGAGGCCTTCAGGGCTTCCGGCCCCTTAGCCTCCGTGATCGTTTTCCCGCAGGGCCCATGGCCTATCGTCTTCGAATGAACTGGGCCGAATCGCCATCCCGGAACCATAGAGCCCGTAAACCCCTCTTCTCCTGACGAGGCGTCAAGCTGCCGAGCCAGGCTACACGTAAGCCGCCCCGGGATCATAAGCATCCCCCTCGAGTCTAGTTGAAGGAGGCGCTGAGTCCGACTGACTGTACTATCATTTTTGCCCGAGCTTGCCGTGCTCGGGTGACGTGCTCTTGCAGTCGATCCACACAATCGACCCCAGGCCAGCGACTTACCTGGCCGGTAAACTTTCCCATCCAACGTCTTTTCCTTCTATCATTGCGATCCTCGCCGAATCAACGCATATCTTCTTCTTAATTGTCGCCTTAACTGCCTGAGCCACATGTCCGCGGGCCATTCGCTTTCCGAGCAACGATGCGTCTACCGCCCATCCCTACGAATGTCCAACTCGCACGTGCGCTCTATCGCGAAGCGAGTATCTTCAAGCCTGATCGGACGATCCAGACTCAATCCCGCCTTTTCCCCATCTCATCATCGGACGACCGGAGTTGTTCTCCAGACCCTATATATAGGCCTTTTACCCCGCAGCTTTTACGATCGCGTTTTAACTTCGACCCCCTCCTGCTGCTGCTTCGAGTTCTGCTAGGGTTCTGGCAAGTCCTCCTTTCCGACTTTCTTCTCCGGCGGTCTTTCCCTTTCCCGGTTAGTTTCTTCACTTTTCTTTTTCACATGTATTCGCCTTCTACCTCCCCTTCTACCTCTTCTTCACCCGCCGAACCATGATATTCTACCATGATAACCGACCTCCACGCCCATTGTTGGTGCAGTTTGCACTAACGGTCAAACTCGGGTTTTGATGTATGACAAAGTGGTTAAAGTTAGGGTTGTTGGTTTTTAACCTCTTTACTAAGTGTGCAGGGTTGAAAGACTTAGGACCAGACACCAGGCTGAAGTCCAGGATGGTTGAGTCCTGGCGGGAAGTCCAGTTGGGTCCGCGGGACCTGACAACTGGCTGAAGACCAAGTTGGTTGAGACTTGGCAGGAAGACCAGGGTGGTTGAGCCTTGGCAGGAAGTCCTGGTGGGTCAAGAAGTCAAGTAAAGCTGCACAAAGGGTAAGTGAGGTAAATCAATGGAGGAGTAGGAGAGGACGCGTTCCCCGTCAAGGGAACAGTAGGCGTCGGTTCGACCTAGGGCTCCATTTCGGAGACCAAAGTCAGAACCAAGACAGCTAAGGCTGTATAATCTAACACTGTGTTTTATTGTGTTTTGGACTAACCCTGGATGCAAGACCAAAGGAAGGAGTATCTGCAGCTCAGATAGCCTCAAAGGAGTGAGGTAGTAGCTGAGTAGGGCGCCCGGAGTGTCCCAGGCGCCCCCAAGGGCCATACAAAACAGGTAAAGCAAAAAAGGGTTCGAATACATGCTGGGCCGGGCACCCCGGTGCTTCCGGGCACCCCCGCTGCTCCTAGGCGCCCCCTGCTCTGCGGGCGCCCCCATGCGCATACCTCAAACCGAACCCCTCGAAGCCAAGGAGATAGGACTTTGACCCGGTCAATCTGGGCGCCCCGAGCGCTCCGGGCGCCCCTGTCAAAGCGGATCCAGAGGATCAGACGCGACCGAGAGCTCTGCGGATCAGAGGCCACGTGGGGGGCGCCCCCGACGTCCCGGGCGCCCCCAGGCCCTATATAAAGGGCCCTCGACCCCATACTTCGGATAACAATTCTTCCAACGCCTCAAAGTTCTTCTACGCTCGCGCCTTGCTCCGGAAACGCTTCACCTCGAGCCGACGACGTCCTGCTGCCCCGAAAGAGTCGACCTACTCCGGACGTCGATAAAAAGAAGAGCGTAATTTTCTTTAATACTTTATTGCATTTAATTACTTGAAAGTGTGGGGTTGTCACACTTTCAATTCTTTTGTACTCACCTACTCTATCGGGGTTTACCGGTAGAGAGTTTTAGTGGATTGCCCAACGGAAAGGTCCGAGGGACCTGGGCCTTCGAGTAGGAGTCGCCGAAGGCTCCGAACGAAGTAAAACTACCTGTGTCGTTTGTATTGGTTTTTCGTTCGTGTTTTAATTTTTCCGCTGTGCACGCTTTTTAAAGCGCTCTGATTTTTTGAAAAAGTCACGTGATTCACCCCCCCTCTCACGTGCATCGATCCTACAAGTGGTATCAGAGCCTGGTACGCTCTGTATCGGTGCAACCACCATAAGAGCCGGGGGAAATCCAGTTTTTTTTTATTTTTGGTTTTTCGCTACACATGATCTAAATTAGGTATTGTTGCCTAGATTTGGATTATTCGTTCGTTTGATTTTACTCGAATTTGGTGCAACACCATTTCGAGTCGCTCTTTCTCTCTCTTCTCCTTTTCCGACCGCACTACTAATCCAAGACCCAGTCTTGGGATATTTTTTCCACTTTTATTTCGTGTGCACAGAATTTAAATGGCCCAAGGTGAAGGCTATAGCACTGCCCGCCCTCCCCTCTTTAATGGGGAAGACTTTCCCTACTGGAAGAGAAGGATGGAGGTTTATCTGAAGACCGACATGGATCAGTGGTTCGCAGTTCAAACAGGCTACACACCACCAATGGATGAGGGAAATAATGCTCCACTGAAGCCCGACAGATGGAACCCGGAGATGAAGAAAAAGGCTCAGACCGAGTTCAAAGCTCAGAACACCCTCCAGTGCGGACTTACCAAAGAGGAGCTAAACAGAATTGGACCAACCGACTCGGCGAAGGAGCTATGGGACAAATTAACAGAATTACATGAAGACACTTCTGATGCAAAGGTAACAAAGAGAGATCTGTTATTGAATAAGTTATTTAACATAAAAATGCAGGAAGGAGAATCAGCAAGTCAACTCCACGCTCGGATTAAGAACATATTGAATGGACTCCACATGATCGGGCACAAACAGGAGAACCGGGACATCATAAGGTATGCGTTAAATGCGTTCCCTAGAAATTCACTATGGGCATCTATTATAGATGCCTATAAAATTTCTAGTAACCTTTCAAAAATTAATCTGGATGAACTATTTTGTGAATTAGAGCTGCATGAGCAAACTAACGCCAAGGTCGAGAAAGGGCTAGCTTTATTTGCAGGTTCACCAAAAGAAGCCAAATCAAAGAGAAAAATTCAAGAAGAACCTGAAAATGAGTCAGACTCTGGCTCAGATGAAGAAGAACAACTGGTGAACTTGGTAAGAAAAATGTTCACCAGAAGGAAGAACAAATTTTCAAAGAAAGATATTCAAAAGGTAATGAAGCCCTCCAGCACTGAAGGTAAAAGCAAAATGATCTGCTTCGGCTGTAACAGAAAAGGACACTTCAAACATGAATGCCCTTACAAGAAGGAGGACCAACCCACTAAGAACAAAAAGAAGAAGGCTCTTCAAGTCACGTGGGATGAAAGCTCGGACAATTCCGACGATGAACAATCAAAGAACGCAAGCTATCTCGCACTAATGGCAACCGGACCCGGGTCAGACTCAGAGCACGACGAAGATTCCGAATATGAGTCGAGTCAAGAGATCGGACTCTTTTCGAACGACTCGACTAAGGTATATTTAGATTCAGTTAATCAAAATTTTTTTAAGATTATCTCTGCTTTAAATAAAAAATTGCTTGCATCTGAATCTAGAAATGACCAGCTCCGTAAGGAAAATCAAGACCTTAAGGAGCAATTAATTAATACCAGAACATTAACTGAGCAAACTCAAAATCAAAAATTAATTGAGCTTGAAAATGAAAACTCAACCCTAAAGGGCGAAGTCCTAAAACTTAAGGATCTACTAGCAACTTTCACAACCCGATCCAAGAACCTTGACCTTATTCTTGGATCACAAAAGGGCATGTACCACAAATCTGGGATAGGATATAAATCAAGATCGACCCAAAGATCCTTTATCTCCTTTATCCACCCCCGCAAAAATCAACGAAAAGTGTGGGTTCCGAAAGCTTATCTAACAAAGCAAGTAGGTCAGAATCAATTTTATGTCTCAAAAAGGGACATCTATTACATTGACCCTAGACACCTAGTCTACAATTTAGGGGGAGGCTCCAAACTAGTTGGCACCTCAAAATCAGCCTTTGCCCAGGTGGGCACTTAGGACTAGCTTCAAAGTTAATTTGACTCTTGTACTATTTAGTACCAGGGTTTTCAATGAGTAAGTTAAAAGTTCAACTTCTTTAAGCGGCTTTGCCTAGAAAATGGTTGTTGCTCCAATAAGGCTTCGGCCAAAGAAGGCCACTGTGCCTCGCCATGACCTGGAAGCCAATTATTGAAGTATACTTTTAAATTACTACTTGTTAAACTTGGATCTAACACAAGGTCAAGTTAACTTTTCTAAACAAACTCAAAATCATCTCACAAAATCATAGGACCCCCTTGATTGATGACTTAGACCGAGTGAGATGAATAAGGATAACCAAATTCAAATTATTGATTGATAACTCAACTTTCAAATTAAAATTCAAATTCAAAAAGTAAAATTCAAATTCAAATTCAAAAAGTAAAATTCAAATTCAAAAATTCAAATTCAAATTCAAATTAAAATTAAAATTCAAAAAGTAAAATTAAAATTCAAATTCAAAAAGTAAAATTAAAATTCAAATTCAAAAAGTAAAATTCAAATTCAAATTCAAAAAATAAAATTCAAATTCAAAAATTAAAATTCAAATTAAAATTCAAAAAATTAAAATTCAAATTCAAAAAATAAAATTAAAATTAAAATTCAAAAAGTAAAATTCAAATTCAAATTCAAATTAAAATTCAAATTCAAAAAGTAAAATTAAAATTAAAATTCAAAAAGTAAAATTCAAATTCAAAAAATAAAATTCAAATTCAAAAATTAAAATTAAAATTCAAAAAATAAAATTCAAATTCAAAAATTAAAATTAAAATTCAAATTCAAAAAATAAAATTCTAACTCAAAAATTAAAATTAAAATTCAAATTCAAATTAAAAAATTCAAATTAAAAAATTCAAATTCAAAAAATTCAAATTCAAATTCAAAAAATAAAATTCAAATTCAAATAAAATTCAAATTCAAAAATAAAAATCAAATTCAAAATCAAAATTAACATAACTCAAATTTAAACTCAAGTTTTTAAATCTTCTTAAATTTTTTTAAAATTCAAAAACTTAACCTAAGGTCTAAACCTTTTACTTAACTGTAGGAAAACAAATGGATTATTGACAGTGGATGCTCCAGACACATGACTGGGGATCCCACCAAATTTACAGAACTCAAGTACAAAAGACTAGGGACCGTTACTTTTGGAAACAACGGTAAACTTAAGGTAATTGGCCTAGGCAATATTGAACTTGAGTCTGATTTCATAATAACAAATGTATTACTTGTTGAAAATTTCAACTTCAATTTACTAAGCATTAGCCAATTGTGTGACACTGGTTATAAGGTTAGGTTCCTATCCAATGAATGTCTGATCAAACACAATGACAACCCAAACATCACACTTAGAGGACTTAGGCACAATAACATTTATGAAATTAAGTTAACCTGTCCCTTAGAAAACTGCCTCTTAAC
>JAGFNQ010000385.1:49122-77747 GCA_024364735.1 Boesenbergia rotunda
AACGATCCGTCTCAACCACAGGGAGCCCAGAGATCGTCAGTTATGCAATAATGCAAAGATGGTGCATGATGCTAACACCCATCAAATAACCTCAAATAATATGCACTGGTCTGAATCATAAATTATGATATACCAATAACCTACTAGGCATGCAAAAATGCTAGGTATCGACAAACATGTGTACTTTCCAGAATCAGAATATCAAGCATAGAGACTGTTTGGAAAATAAATTTGAGCATGTCAAAGGACAAGCAATAAGTACCAAGCAGGGCAACCAAGACTTTCCTTATTTAACAATTTAGTTTACAAGAAATGAAATGGATAGTAGAGAACTTAAAGATATTAGAGAACTCAAGTTTTAAATTATGGTACACACAAGGAGTAAAACAAGAAATGAAATACGTATTATTGTAGATAGTTTGTTAAAGGATGAAGCCGTATGAATAGTTCGAAAGGGGATAATATTATAACTCTCAAGATAAAGATGGCAAAATAAAACTATTAATATAATTAACATATATGCATATAAAGAAACCAAATATAAGTTTGAGAAAGACGTAATATAAAAAATTCTATCAACAAAAAAATTTTAATAGAAGGAAATCTAAATAGGCATGTAAGAACAAGAAATGAATAAGATGATAGGGATCATACGGGTTATAATTTTGGAACAATAAACAAAAGAGGAAAAACTATATTGAATTTTGCGATAGCATATTATTGACGGGTAACTCATATCTGAGTGAAGGTCAATGCGAGGGACGTCATGAAAGAAAAGTCTATTATGATTTTTCGTGAAAGAATTCTATTACGATTTTTAATAATAGAATTCTGTTAGGTTTTTCGGATCTGTTTTGGCATATTGAGGTTTGAACATTATTTATAAGGATCATTGTAAATCTATTGGTGTATCATATAGATCATGAGGATTCTTTTGTGTAGAGAGAATTCTAATAAAACATAGACTATTTTGTGGAGTAGACACGCCGCCGAACTACGCTCTCTTTTTCTCCATCTTCTTTCTAGTGTTTTCTTTTTCGTGTGTCTTGGTCTCGTTGCTCCACTCAATCTCTTTCTCTCTTCATCTTCTTCCTTGTTAAATGTTGAGAGGTGTTGGCCCATTTGCACAACAATTGGTATCAAATCAAGGTATTGGCGGATTTCTTCAATATGTCGGGGACGTCTTCTACAAAGTTTGACATGGTGAAAGTAGACAGAACCAGAAATTTCAGATTATGGCAAAGAAGAGTCAAGGACTTATTGGTGCAACAAGGCATAGTGAAGATGCTAGGAGAAAGGAAATCAGAAAGCATGGAGAAATCGGATTGGGAAGAACTTCAAGCGAAAGCACCAATGTCATGGACGAGGAGTCACAGGTGATAGTTTGGCAAAAGTTGAAAAGTCGATACATGTCAAAATCCTTAACAAATAAACTGTATCTCAAACACCGACTGAAGATGAGATAGAGAATCGATATAAGCCAACACATCAACTTATTCAACTAGATCATAAGTGATTTGAAGCAAGTTGATGTGAAGATCGAGGACGAAGACAAGATTCTGATGATGCTGAATTCTCTACCTTCATTTCCTATGTTCGAAAATTTGGTTACTGCTTTGATGTAGGATAAAGAAACTCTTAAATTAGAGATCACAAGTGCGTTGCTAGGTTTTTATAAAGGAAGAAAACAATCAATGGAGTTTCTCAAGGAGAATGATTTGTGATAACAAGGTTGAAAAATGCTAGGCGGTAGTCGGGCGGAGGACTACCGCCTAGCGCCTAGTCGCGCCTAGGCGCGCTAGGCGGCGTTAAGCGGCACCACGGTGGGGGGCTAGCCTAGCACGCCTAGCGGGAGCCTAGGCCACTTTTACAACACTAGTGAAAATAGCAATCAAAAGGCAGTAAGTGCAAAACCCGATATGGATCAGGCGGCGACAAAAAGTTCGTTCTAAGTCGAGAAGGAAGAAGGTGATCATGTGTATAAGTGTGGAGACAAAGGTCATATGAAGAGAGATTATCCAGAGATAAAGAAGCATGTTGCAGAGAACAAAGTAGTTCGACAAAGTCTACAAATATAGTTGAAAAAGAAATTTCAAAGAGCAAATATGCTATCAGTTATGTCGAGTTCAGAGCAACCATGAATATATAGATCTTAGACTCTGTATGTTCATATCACAAACTCCAAACAAAGGGTGGTTTAACAAGTATAGAGAAGTGAATACAAGTTCAGTATTGATGGGAATCGATACATCGTATGGAGTCATCGATCTAGGGAACATCAGAACTAAGATGTTTGATAGTGTGATCAGAACTTTATGTAATGTCAGACACATACCAGATCTAAGGAAGAATTTGATCTCACTAAGCATACGGGATGGTATTAGTTGCAATTACAAATAACGGGGTGATAAAAGTCATCAAGGGAGATCTAACGCTAATAAAAAGACAAAAATTAGTAAGAAGCATCTATAAGTTGATAGGGATTATAGTTGAAAGTGGAGTCGCCTCAGTAGAGCCCGAAATAGATAGTAGAGTCCTGTGGCATATGGGTGACGTGGAATGCTAGAACTTCACAAGAATAAGTTGTTGAAAGGCATCAAGATGTATAAGCTTGAATTCTGTAAATTTTGTATTCTTGAAAAACAGAGCAAAGTATAATTAAAGATAGCAACGCACAAGATGGAAGGAATTATAGAATATGTACATACAAATCTGTAGGAACCGGTCAGTGTAGCATCACGTAAAGGGTACTTGTATTTTGTGAGTTTTACTGATGATTACTCACGAAAGGTCTAGGTATCCTTCATGCGTCATAAGTCAAAAACTTTTGCGAAGTTTAGACTATGGAAAACTAAATGCGAAGTTAAAACAGTGCATTTTTCTGGAGTATCAAAAAGGAATTAAAGGCTTCAAGCTTTGGGATCCTAAGACAAATAAGATAGTGATAAGCAGAGATGTAGTGTTTGACGAGAAGGTCACGCTACAATGTACTTAGGAAGAAGGAAAGGAAACACCACAAAGAAACAAGGAGAAAGATGTGCAAGTGGAGCTAGAGATTCATGACTCTAATGATTCTAGCACAAATCACAAAGCATCGCATTATAACTGGTGACAGAAAGAGACGAGTCATAAAGTCAACCACTAAATCCAGATTTGAAGACTTAGTATCTTATACGCTTATCACGAATAGCGGAGACCCTATATCTTTTCGAGAGGCGGTACACAGCTTTGAGAAGGATAAGTGGATGGGTGCTATGGCGGAGGAGATTAAGTCGCTGCATGAGAACCAAACATGAGATCTAGTGGAACTTCCTCAAGGAAAATGAGCTATAGGATGCATGTGGGTATTCAAGAAGAATGAAGTAATGTCAAAGGGAGACGAAGTGAAATTCAAGGCTCATTTAGTAACAAAGGGATACTCACAGAGAAAAAGGGTTGACTATGATGAGATTTTCTCCCGTGGTGAGACATACATCAATCGGAGCGATGTTGGCTCTGGTGGCACATCACGATTTGCAGCTAGAGCAAATGAATGTGAAGATGGCATTTTCTTTATGGCAATTTGAATAAGTAGGTTTTTATATCACAACCTGAGAGATTTAGTTGGCCTAGACAAGAGTGAATAGTTTACGAGTTAAAGAAATCGCTCTATGGATTGAAACAATCTCCTAGGCAATGATACAATTGTTTTGATTCATACATGATTCAAAATGAATATAGGAGATGTGAGTATGATTATTGCATATATATGAAGAGCCTTGAAGATAAATCACATGATTTTCTTACTTTTATAGATAGATGACATACTGATTATTGCGAAGAACATGAAAGTTGTCGACAAATTAAAGAGGGTGTGAGCTAGGAATTTAACATAAAAGATTTGGGTGAAACAAGATGATTCTTGGGATGGAGATTCATAGGGATAGAGCTGCAAAGAGATTATGGTTGTCTCAACGTAGTTATATGGAGAAGGTGTTTGATAGGTTAAGAATGCAAAGTCGTGAACACACCCCTAGCGCATCACTTCAAATTATCCAGTACAAAATGCTCAAAGACGGATGAGATACAAGAGATGTCAAAGGTTCCTTATGTTAATGCATTGGTTGTCTGATGTATGCCAATGGTTTGAACGAGACCAAATATCCCGCAAGCAGTTAATATGGTGAGTAAATTTCTCTCAAATCATGGTCGACCTCGTTGGGATGCAGTGAAGTGGATTTTCAAATACTTGAGAAATATAATTAATTATGGAATCATGTTCAGTAGATAACCGAAAGATTCTTTAGTTGTTGGGTACGTAGATGTAGACTATACAGGAAATTAAGATGGCAGGAGGTCGACTACAGGATACGTGTTCACTATGGTGGGAGGTCCTATCTGGTGGAAGTCTATGATACAATGTATTGTTGAATTGTCTACTACGGAGTTGAAGTATATGACTACAGCTGAAGCAGCGAAAAAAGCTTTATAGCTTACAGGATTTGTCATAGAACTGGGCGTTCAGCAAGTTGGAGTCAAGTTGTTATATGATAATAAGAGTGTTATCTATTTGGCGAAGAATCAAGTATATGATGCGCGAACCAAGCACATTGATGTGAGATTTCACAAGATCAAAGAGTTGATTTCTTCTGGGAAAATTCAACTTGAAAAGGTACACAAACAATGCTGCAGACATTTTGACGAAGTCAATGACCGAGAAAAGTTCAAGCATTGCTTGAACTTGATCCATGTCTCTAGATGCTAGAGGAAGGAAGCCCAACCATACAGTGTTGCTCAAATAGTCGTATTCTCGAAGGGGTGAATATTCATCAAGATGAAGATTGTTGACAGATGGCTCATATCTGAGTGAAGGTCAATGGGAGGAATGCCACGGAAGAAAAATCTATTATAGTTTTTCGTAACAATATTTTATTATGATTTTTCATAACAAAATTCGAGTATGATTTTTGGGATCTATTTTGACATGCTGTGGTTTGAGCACTATTTATAAGTGTCATTGTAAATCTATTGATGTATCATGTGGATCATGAGGATTCATTTGTATAGAGAGAATTCTAATAAAGCTTCGACCATTTCGTGGAGTAGATACGTCACGGTAACTCTTCTTCTCCCTCTTCTTCTTCCTTGTGTTTGCTTTTTCTTGTGTGTCTTTGTCTCGTTGCTCCATGAAATCTCTTTCTCTATTACTCTTCTTCCGTGTTAGAGATTGAGAGGTGTCACCCCTTTGGACAACACATATGAACTTATAATAGTTAATATGTTTTTCAAGAAAAGAGAACAACATTTGATTACTTTCAAAAATGAAAACAAATTGCAAATTGACTTTTTTATGGTTAGAAAGAATAATAGAAAAATTTATAAAGATTACAAGGTTGTCCTTATAAAAACATAATTACCCAGCATAGGTTAATAGTTTGGATATATGTCTCAAGTATAGCATCAATAGAAAGGAAAATATGCATAACTCATAGAATCAAGTGGTGAAAGTTAAATTATGGGAAGAAAGCATATTTAAAGAGAGAGGAGTATAAATATTAGAAGAATATATAACAACTCAAAGACTACATGCGATAAGATGACATTAAAGTTAGAAATTATAGACAAGAGCGTAGTCGGCAAGTAAAAAGGTGTGCACTAAGTAAAGAATATTGGTGGTGAAATAAGAAAGTAAAACAAAGAAAACTTTAAAAAATATGCAATAGCCAAAAAAATAGAAAAGTAATTGAGTAAGATGATACTCCGATAAAGGTATGAAAGTGCCTAGGAAAGTAAGAAATGAATAGCTTACAAAGTAATATTGAAAATGAAAAAATATGTATAGAAGGTAAATACTCTAATCTATAGAAGATTATCTATTACTAAGAGTTTTAAGTATTTAAGATAATTTTTACAATGGAGTAGAGAGGGTGAGAGATGTCTTACATAAAATAAAGCAAAATAGTTAAAATGGAGTAAAGTGTTAGGTGTTCTTTGTAATCATAAAGTATCTCCAAAATTAAAGGAAACTCCTACAAAATAATGGTTAGACATGCTATGTAATATGGAACTGAATGTTGGGTTATGACTCAAATACACGAGTAAAAGATGAGAGTCATAGAGATGAAGATGTTAAATGGATAAGTCATAGAGATGAAGACGTTAAGGTAAATGTGTGGGCATACGAAGATGAACAGGTAATAAATGAGAATATTAGAGAGAGAGTCGAGTTGCACCTTTTGAGAGAAAACTCCTAGAGACACGTTTAAATTGTACCGACATGTACTTAGATGATTGATATACCGTAAAGTTAAATAATATAAAATTATGACAAATACACACATCAAGACTTGGTCAACAATAATAAAATAAAATAAAATTTATTTCAATATAAATAATGATATAGTAGGGGATAAAGCTTAATAGCGAAAAAGAATCTATATAGTCGACCCCACCTAGTGGGATAAAACTTAGTTATTGTTATTGTGAGCATCTAATATTAAATTAATGTCTCCACTTGTCCATAAATTTCCTTGGAATCCACTAAGAGTTGGATTTAAGCTAACATAATTGAAACTAAATCAACTATAGGCGCATAATACAAATCCAATTCCAAATGTTGGTGCTCTAGCTAATGTATCAAAGGATGAATGATGGAATAAGAATCTTCCACTTTCACTAGGTTTCATCCATTGATGTTTCTGCTCTTCCTCTCCCCTTTCCTTTTAGTGCTTCATCTCCTACTCATGCCCCTATTCATACCAAAACGAAATTGATGGATAAGACAAGAGTAGAGAATCTTCCTGCATCATTTTGAACAGTATTGAATGAGACTAATTTGTATTCGATTTAAGCTTTGCCTCGGATGGTACCACCGAAATTATATTAGCTTGGGTCACAAAGTGATATTTATCGTACTGACATAGTATTGGCATTTGTTGGCATTCAAAAAAACACAATTCAGCAGTGCCTACAAATACCAATTGGCACTTGAAAGTTGAAACCATTCATCAAATAACTTAAAACCATATATATATATATATATATATATATATATAATGGAAATTGGTATAATACCTCAACATCACCAACACTAGCAGTTTGATGAACAATAGATTCATCCTCATATACGCCATCCTCTTCTGCTTCTTCAGTTGCTGAAAGATTAGTAGTGGAAGCACCAGGCCCGACTCTCACAGCTTGAGCAAACTTTTGGCGAACATCAGGATCCATCCAGTATCTAAAGAAAAAGTGGTTTAAAAATGGAAATGGATATATTTAAGGAAAATCATTGAGATATATTACTTAATCATTGAAGGACATCCTGATTCTATCTTTTCAATAATTTCCTTCAAGGACGGATCCTCCTTCATGCGAGCCATTTGTTCCTCGATCTGCACATTCGGAATAAGCACCGAAGACGTAACAGGATCCTAAATAACAAATAAAAATAAGTATATGACTGATCAAGGATAAAAACCACCTTTAAAAAATGGCAACCTGCATAAAAGCTTTTATTGCGTGATTAGACATTTTCACAATCTTAGGATTTGTCACAATTTCATGCATGGTTGAATTCATCTGCTCAAGATCCAATAGGGGAACCCGGTCTTCTCCGATACTAAGGACACTCTCTTGAAGTTGCTCAGCCATTTTACTCAATACAGGATCTTTGGCAATTTCCTCAACAATGTCTTTAATCCTAGGATCCTGTGCCCATAAGTAAATTTAGAAGACTCCAGACGTTAGTTTAACATAAATACTAAATTTTAAAAATGTTACTTTGTGAACTAACATCAATACCCAATTTAAATAGGTAAGTTAAGATTTTTGTGCTAAGATCAGTTTTTTCTAAATGTTCCTCGAGTGAATATGTCAAAGGTTGTACAGTTTTTACTTAGCCATTAGTTCAACCCATTATCACTGTCAGCAACATTTGCCCATGCTTTCCATTGAATTTAAGACTCTAAATTATTTTACAAAATAATGTTTCCTGTGTCTACTTTTCTAGATAGAATTTTCTTTTAAACCAACCACCAAAAACATAGAAAAAGTGATATTATTTTGACTTTACAAAGAGAATTAGACAATTAATTTTTAGCCACAAAATAAAGTGAAAAAGAGAGGGAGAAAAGGTGCACAAAGGAAACTAAAGCAATAGACAACAACATTCAGATGCCTTTGGTACTCCTATGAAGATGTTCCCAAGAACATCAAATCGACATAAGCATCCATATTTGTGAAATTTAATCAGGCAACTCAAATCAATGTAGCACTAGCTTGATTGAAATAATAACACTAACCACAGCTAGAAATTATGGCTTAATTAACAAGAATAACTAGTTTCAGAATACCACTTAAGGTGCTACATGATACATAGGTGCCAGTTAAGCTTCAGAAATCATATGTTAAAAACACAAGAGCAGCAATTACATTAGACATGATTTTCACAGCAGAAGAATCAAAAGGGTTCAACGTAAAGTTAGTAGGTGGGGATAAAGAGGTCCTCTGGTATCTAGTTTGTTGTCGGATGGAGTCAGCCAATAATTCTTCATGTGTCGAGCTTTTGATTTCAACTGAATTAGATTTGTTGTCTGCAAAAAATGAGAATAAAAGTTCAAAAGGTCATCCCTCACAGGAAAGTATTTGAATTGTTCAATAGTTTTACCAATCAAAGAGGTATTAACAAATGTAGATTGTATTTCACATTAACAAGAGAAATGCTTCCTTAGGAAAACTACTGAAATATATTATGTTTGTTCCTCATGATTGCATTACATAACGTTCTAAACCATAAACTGAAAGAAGTGTCAGACATGGTCAATAAGAAAACTAACCCGCATGTTTGATAGGTGTGAACCCCAGAACCAAAATATGTAAGCCCACGTTAATCATAATTCACCCATCAAAGCCTATATGCCTATGCACTTTCTTTACAATTCTCCATTGTACACTAGTAAGGGTTGTCAAACACGAGCAGCGGAACTGATTGAGCTGAAGAGCTAGCTAGCAAACCGGGCTCAATATTTCAGACGTTGAAAGTGCTGCATCCCAGAAGCTAAATTGAAATTTTCAGATAAATAAATTAAAAGTATAACCACTCCATAACTCATTCAGTTTCAGACTGGTGCATAAAGTCCTGTCCTCCCTAAAAAATCCAACGTCACTTCTCTATGTCAACTACTTCAATATCAAATGCATCAGGGACAAACCATCAGAGGAAGAACCAAATTCAACAAACAATATGTTATCTTGTATTAGAAAATACAAACCCCCTATAAACTCCATTTTGCCTCAGAGAAAATGGTCGAGGTGCCCGACATGGAAAGGAGAAAATCAAGTAGACCAATAGAGAGAAAGAGAGAACCTTGATCGCCGGAAGCCATGGTGGACGACACAGATCAGGGAGCAGTCCTGCGGCGCGAACACTCGACCAAACCATTGGCTGCTCGTGTATCCGGCGGTGAAGATGGAAAATGAAAATAGCGAAGCCGATTTAAAAAAAAAAAAAAAAAACCCTTGCGATGATATGGTGCGTTGAGGATCTCCCACCGTAACAAGAGGAACGAAGACAGCGGCGATGGGCCAGGTGCCAGCCAGACAAAATAAGATGAGGCGAGAGGCGAGGATTGGCCGGCAAAACTTGACCGTGGATTTTGTCGATGGTTGAGAATCGGCGCTGTTGTTGGGGCCCAGTTCAGGATTAGAAACATGAAGGTTATAAATAATGTCCAACAGGGTACAGAGAGATTAACCTTTCGATCTAGTTTATGCTTCTAATAATTTATCTAACTATCTCATATCTAAAAAAAATAATGAACCAGGCAGCAGACAAATTGAACCTGGGATGATCGGCCCGGCCCCACGGAAGTTTCCCATCGATCACCAGGATAAATCGGGAAGCGCTCGCGGTGGCAATCTAAAAGTCCAGCGTCCCAGGGTTCGCACCCCATTTGGAGAAAAAATTCCTGCAAAATGCGCCGTAGCTGGGGATCGAACCGCGGATGCCTGGATTAACTATCTCATATCTAAAGAAGAAGAAGGGTGGTTGTGACACCGAAGACTTGGACATGTCAACATGAGAAACATTACAAGAGTAGCAAAGGTAGAGTTTGTAGCGACCCGCCTTCTTACTGCTTTAGACGGATCGTTACTTTTGTCTACTTCTCGACTCTAATATACGACTAATAAAAATGCGGAAATCTTTTTTTTTTTTACTTTTACATTCATCTAACAATTATGTTCTAACTTAAGCAATCATGCGTAATAACATATCACCCTTCTATCTCAAAAGCTCGCAAGATGATAAACATTGAAGCTTGCCTCGCCCAACTCAAACTGCATGTATCAGTCGACTGATACTGTATCAGTCGACTGATAGGCCTGAAATCAGAAAACTCAGGTTTCGGCAGTTGCTTCTCAGCTCCTCCAAACCTATAATTTCGAGCCATATGGAATCATGACACCATTCCTACACTCTATGTCAGTTTTCAAATGAGTTTAGCCAATCAAAACGAATCCATAAACTTGAAATTTGGACTTTTGCGGAGGAAAATAAACTATTCAAGATATATGAACTTTAACACTAAAGTTTGTACCAATCTTGACTCCTATGTACTCATAACTCCAAATTCATGTTCTATAACCCTGCTAAAGCATTATAAAATGTGGATGCAACTTTTCTAAACATTTATAAGCAATAAAACTTAATTCAAAGAGAATTTGATACTATCTTGGCACATGCGTCTATTTTCTAACAAAGTATCAATATCTCCATCTACTCACATTTCTACTCATCCAATGCAAACATAAGAATATATAAGCTAAATGAAATGACATGGAATCTTTACTCTAAGCAATTGAGCATGTAAAACTATCCAAAACTTAAATGTTCGCTAAACTCCATAAAACAAGAACTTGAAATTCAAATGTACTATAACATTGTGAATTAAATAACTAAATTGTCTCGTGCCAAGGATCTCTCCATACTCAGCCACCACACACACTCTGCTCAGCACCGCCTCGTCGTCTTCCTTCAGAATTGCTTGCCTTTACCTTTATCTGCAATAAGAGGAAATGCAACTAGTAAGCAAAAAGCTTAGTAAGTACTATCTAGCTCACAAAATCTCGAAATGTGCAAACATGCTTCTAGAACAATATGGAAATCATATGAGATACTAATATGCTTGAAAGAAAACTAAGAACATGTATAACTCAAAACATGCATACTCAAGCAATAATAAATCTCAATTTACTTTTCTTGGCTCAACTTGAAACTTTAGCTATTCTTTAACCTTTGAAAACTTTTTAAACTTTAGAAACTTTACTAAAGCATATACTTGAAAATACTAATCACTTGGATCCACTGAAGACGTAAGTACCATCTCATGCGCGTTCCCTAAAAGGTTGGGGTAGCGAGCCACCAATCCTAATAGAGCAGACCTTGGTCTACCAGGGCCAAGACCTTGGAATTGGACACCTGGATTTCTTTAACGACGCCCTTGGACGCCGGGTACTGGCCTTAGAAAATAAAATAGCTTTTCTTTCTTTTCTTTCTGATCTGTAAATGCCTTGGCATTTTCTCGAGCACCTTGCGTGCTAAAATCCCTAAGTCTTGACTTTTGGGGATTTCTTAAGGCCTTGGCCTTTTCTTTTCTTATCTTTATCTTCTCTTTTCTTTTCTCATAGCTTTTCTTGGTCCCTAATCTCATATAGGGCACTCAATAAAATATATAAGCATATAATGAACTAAGATCACATGCAAAAATCTTAACAAGAAGTAAATATCACTTTTAAAAACTTTTAAAGGAAATTCTTGCGGAAAAACCGCCTCTTACTGCAGGTGAGCAGTACTTACATTGATATCTTGGACTTACAACCAAGATTAACGTATAGGACTCGGAAGAAACTTGAGATCTCGGAGAATTCTTCGCGCCTACGCGTTCCTCTCGTCGCGGGGATCCCGAATATAGGAATATCTCTTGGAAGAAAGCTTTGGCCGGCCCCCTAGGGCTTGGTATGGCGTGCGCACAAGAGAGGAGAGGGAGAGGGGTCGGCGCCACTTGGGAGAGGGAGAGGGTTTGAGAGAAAATAAAACTTCTCTCTTTAATTATCTATTTATACTTATGGGGCGGATTGACCTAAATACAACTTAAATATATGTCTCTCCATCCTTTTCTGTGCTTGATACTCTAGCCCAGCTGGTCGCGCGCTCTACTGGTCGCGGGTTCGAACTCCGGCTGCCCTTTAAGTGGTTTTTTCTTTTTTTTTTCTTTCTCTTCTTTTTTAAAATACCAAACGGACTCGGAAAATTCTATAAAAATATTCTAAAAATTCCTAAAAATATCTAGAATATTTCTAAACCATTTTTAAATAATTCTAAGGACTTTAAGAACTAAAAATGAGAATTTTGGGGCGTTACAGAGTTGGTGAAGGAGCTACCTATGATCAAGTATGAGAAGACCAAATTGTGTAAGCATTCAAAATCATCATACAAAAGTAAAACCCTAATCATCACTACTTTACCGTTAGAGCTTTTAAATATTGATCTTTTTTATGGCCATAGTACTCCCTCCCTAGTAGGGCATAAATATTATTTAGTTATTGTAGACGATTTTTCTAGATTTATATGGGTGTTCTTTTTAAAACATAAGGACGATATCTTAGAAATTTTCATAAGGCTTAGTAAGAGGGTAGAAAATGAAAAACACCTAAAGATCAACCGCATTAGGAGTGACCATGATGGGGAGTTCCAAAATTCAAGCTTCTCACAATTTTGTTTAGAAAATGGGTATAAGCATGAGTTTTCATGCCCAAGGACTCCTCAACAAAATGGGATAGTAGAGAGATGAAATAGAGTCTTACAAGAAGCTGCTAGGACTATGCTTAATGCATACTCTTTTTCTAATTAATTTTTGGCCGAAGCGGTAAATACTGCTTGTTACGTAGATTTTTATGCGGTATTAATGTGACATATTAGGGCTAAAAAAAATCATAGAACTCCGACCGTTTATGATGCCTTTACAAAGGTTGATATTAGGCTCAACTCTATAGAAAAGATTAAAATAACTTAAGAAACAAGATAAAAGAAAAAAGTGAAATTACATGGGCCCATATGCATATATGTGTTTTGTTTTTCTTTTTTTACTTTTTTTTTAAGCTTACGAAAGCAAAGGAAATAAAATAAGTGAAACGACCAAAATACAGGGGCCAAAACGCGTAAATTGAAAATTCCCTTAAATGCGAGCAGCACCACCAACCACAATGCGGCGCGGCCCTTCAAGCGCTCTCTCCATGGCGACCCTCCGCCGCTATTTATCACTCTGCCTTAATTTGTTATTCATTTTCTCTCTCGATGGATCGCCAGCAATTGATGCAATCGTTAAACGATCAGAAGGCTTCCGGAATGGTCGCCGCCGACGGTCAACCAGCGCCGGTTATGGCGACGCCGGATAGAAACATCGTTAAAGGTGCGTGATCTTTATGTTTCCTTCTTTGATTTCTCATTGTTATGGTTCGATCGACTTTGTTTTGCGATCGCAGGCAGTGGGAGTAATCGTCGGAAGCGCAGCGGGGGAAAGAAGGCGGCGGCTCTGTTACCGGCCATTGGTGCAGCAACAACGTCGCCGGCGACGACGTTTGCGAGAACCAATTTGGGTCTCCTTCGTGCCGTACTGTCGCAATCGCCGCCGCCTGGGTTTGTAGGCATCGATGTGATAATCCGTCACCGGTTTCCCCAGCGCCTGGCGCTCAGTACTCGATGAGCAACCGGCAGAAGAGTTTGTTTGACTTCGCCGCCGGCAATAGTACTCCTCCGGCGATGGCGACGGGGACGACGCCGTTTCCCCGTGTGTTGGAGGACGTCTCGCATCTCACCCAGCATTACCAAGGGGAAGTCGAAGGCTACCTCCGTGCTCAGGACGAGCAGCTCCGGCGAACGTTGGTGGCAAGTGGCAGCGACACGCGCGCACTCTGCTTTGCGCGGCGGAGACGTCGGCGGCGCGGCGGATCCGGGAGAAGGAAACGGAGGCGGAGATGACCACGCGGCAGTGCGCGGAGGCGCAGGACCGCCTCGCCAGGACCCGCGCCGAGCTCGTGGCGTGGAAGTACAAGGCCGCGGCGGCGCAGTCGCGGGCGGCGCTGGCGGAGCAGTGCGCCGTCGAGCTCCGTTCGCAGGTCGACCGCCTGATGACGGCAGCACGTGCGGAGGGCACCGGGGAGAACGACGACGACGCGGCCTCGTCCGCGCACCACGAAGTCGCCGGCGCCGCGCTTGCTGTGCCGCCGTGGGCGTGCTGCGTCGTGTGCCGGAAGGGAATGTCAACGGTGGCGGCGATCCCCTGCTACCACCTCTGCCTCTGCACCGCGTGCGCCGCCGCCGGCGCCGCTGCCCAGGTGTGCCCCAACTGCAACGGATTCACTACAGGAACCATTCGCATCCATTTCTAAAAACAAATTTTTTACCTATAAAACAAATTTATACAACGGGAAATTGATTTTATTGAATGACATATGAACTCTTTAGTTTATATGATTTTGTTTTAAAATATATATATATATATACTATAATTTTATATTATATATAAATAATAAAATTATATATAGAATGATATTTTTTATGTCTTCTAAAACTAGAAGTAGGGTATTAACCTTTAATAAGATCATCCATAATATATAAGAAATTCATAGAAGTTACATCTATTTATAATAGATTGAGTTCTCATCTATTTTGCACTTAGGGCTCATTCTTTGTTCGACCATATAGTCTAATTTAAAATATATAAGTTAGTTTTTTTTCATACTGGATCAAATAATAAACAACAACAACAAATAATAAAGATTTTTCATTTAAATTTTCTTTATATCTTTAGCAATCAATTCAATTATTCTAACAACAACAAAGATATAAACATCCATGATATGCATTGGGACTATATATATATATATATAGACTTGTTTGTTGTTGTTAACTTCGGTTAGAACTCATAGTCTGCAAGTAGCTTGCAACCATATTCCGAGCCGACAATGCAGCATCTACAGCCCTTGCTCTCGACTCAAACAAAGCTCGATCGATCTCCGATTCATGCTCGGTGATCCCGCCCTCGCCCATGGGTAGGGACATGGGCCGGGCCCACAGGCCGGTCTGGCGCCCAGAAGGCCTGGCAGACAGATCGACAGCCATGCCAACGGATCGGACCTCGCGCCCGAAAAGCCCCTCCGGAGAGAAGAAAGGAAGGGATGGAGTCCATCAGATTATCTAAGAGGGCATGCAGGTGGCCTTTTGGCCCGACGATCCGGTAAGAGCCCGGGCGCTCGTACCAGCTTACCCCGACCCGGAGATGGGTCAGGTACCGCCGGCGGACAACCATCCACACCCCATCTCTTTAGGATCATCACCCGGACTGAATGTCCCGCTCAGGTCTGGCTCGAGGCAACCCCCGACTCAGGGCGTACCCTGCGCTATCTCTCCCTCCGCCAGTCGGACGCGTGGCGGCCCACGCTCCCTGGTCCTTATCCGACTCGGTCCCCAGCATGCGGATCGGCCAGTCGGCGTTAGGGGTACGGGCTGGCCCACCCACACGCCCCCTCACATCCTTTCGTCCAGGGTACGACCCTGTTAACGGGGTCCCTCGCGCCGCACCTACCTCTGACATCCACACGCGGCTAGTCCCTCATCCGGTACCCTCATACCGCGCACCCAGTACTCAGGTACTACTAGAGCACTCCGCGCCACGCCGCGCCACTTCTCAGTGCTCTACTAGAGCTGACAAACATCACACCCTGGTCCCATCAGTACGAGCAGGGGATGTCAGCTCCCCCGGTTACATAAGCATTGGCACTCCCCCTACCACAGGTACGCGCGCGCGAGTTCTCGCATCCCTCGCCTCATTTCCATTCAGTTTCCTTCATCTATACGGGGGACTGACTTGACCGTCGGAGTGCCTGGCCGGGGATTCCCCCGGCGGGTTTGCTGACGGTCTCTGTTTTGCAGGAGCAGGGCGAGGCGCGGCCGGCAGCCGACCACCTCATCGACTCGTGGCTCCCGGGAGGCCCGTCCGGCCCGTTGGGCTGCCATCCCACTTCGCGACAGGATCAAATTTGGCGCTAGAAGGAGGGACACCAGCAGCTTGATCAGAAGTGGAAAGGGGAGGTCCATATGGGTCTTGGGCGGTTAGCACTCTCTGGACGAATGATATTTGGCCTTCCGGATATGTTTTATGCACCTCTATGGTCCGACCCTCGGGATATGGCGCATCTGCATACCGTGTATTTGGAAATCTGGAAATATTTTATATACGCTCACCGCGTGCCTGGCAATTGGGCCTTCTGGATGTATCTCATCTGTTGGGTGTGCCCTGCATGAATGGGTTTGTGGAGAAGACAATCGTTGCCGCATTACCCTCGGCGAGACTCTCAGGCGGCGCGTGGCGGCCCATGCTCCCTGGGATGCCCTCGACTGGGAAGCCTCGGTGAGGCTCTCAGGCGGCGCGTGGCGGCCCACGCTCCCTGGGATGCCCTCGACCGGGAAGCCTCGGCGAGGCTCTCAGCCGTGCGTGGCGGCCCACGCTCCCTGGGATGCCCTCGACCAGGAAGCCTCGGCGAGGCTCTCAGGCGGCGCGTGGCGGCCCATGCTCCCTGGGATGCCCTCGACCGGGAAGCCTCGGCGAGGCTCTCAGCCGTGCGTGGCGGCCCACGCTCCCTGGGATGCCCTCGACCGGGAAGCCTCGGCGAGGCTCTCAGGCGGCGCGTGGCGGCCCATGCTCCCTGGGATGCCCTCGACCGGGAAGCCTCGGCGAGGCTCTCAGGCGGCGCGTGGCGGCCCAGGCTCCCTGGGATGCCCTCGACCGGGAAGCCTCGGCGAGGCTCTCAGGCGGCGCGTGGCGGCCCACGCTCCCTGGGATGCCCTCGACCGGGAAGCCTCGGCGAGGCTCTCAGGCGGCGCGTGGCGGCCCACGCTCCCTGGGATGCCCTCGACCGAGAAGCCTCGGCGAGGCTCTCAGGCAGCGCGTGGCGGCCCACGCTCCCTGGGATGCCCTCGACCGGGAAGCCTCGGCGAGGCTCTCAGGCTGCGAGGCTCTCGCCCTCGACCGGGAAGCCTCGGCGAGGCTCTCAGGCGGCGCGTGACGGCCCACGCTCCCTGGGATGCCCTCGACCGGGAAGCCTCGGCGAGGCTCTCAGGCGGCGCGTGGCGGCCCACGCTCCCTGGGATGCCCTCGACCGGGAAGCCTCGGCGAGGCTCTCAGGCGGCGCGTGGCGGCCCACGCTCCCTGGGATGCCCTCGATCGGGAAACCTCGGCGAGGCTCTCAGGCGGCGCGTGGCGGCCCACGCTCCCTGGGATGCCCTCGACCGGGAAGTAAGTGCTCGGTCCCCCCTACACATCCATCATAACTAGAAGGGTGCGCAACTTAAGCAAGTAAGCAGGAAAGCGTCTAGGGCGCTTTACAAAATTAGGGCAAGGAGCCCCTCGCATACAGAGAAACGGAAAAGGCAGAAACACTTGCTTCACTTGAAGGGTTGATCAATCACGGAAAGAGGCAGATCCCCGCATAAGTCCGGAAGCGAAATGGCGTCGGGGGGCATATCAAGTGACAACTACCCGCCTCGCCGGAGATGCCGGAGTATGGTAAGGCCATATTGCATCATCGCGTCCATGAACTGTCGGGAGATCTCGGCAGCATGCGTCGGATCATTCAGGCACGCCAGGCGGTAGTCCTCCAATCGGCCCGCTTCAGCCTCTTTGTAAGCAAGCAGCTCCGCCAGCTCAGCTTGCTGGGCAGCCCACGACGCCTGCCGCTCAAGGAGATCCCCTAATTCCACCTGAGCCGCGTCCCAGGCAGGACGTAGGCCCCGTAGCTCCTGAAGTTGGTTCCTAAGCGAATCCGTGGTTTGCTTCTCAGCCGCCAGCTGCGCCCGAAGGGACGAAATCTCCTCGTTGGCCCATGGGAGGTACGACCTGGCCCTCAGGAGCTCTGTTTGCAACTCGCCCTTGCGCTGGCGGTCGCAGAGGTGAGCCTGTTCCACTTGGCTCACCCGCTCTTCCGCTCGAACCACCTCGGCATCAGCGGCAGCCACTTGAGCTTTGGCGATATCCAGCTCCTCCTGGGGCTGGCGCAATGTGTCCTGGAGGCCAATAGCCTCTGCCCTCAAGCCGCTCAACGCGTCGTCATCCGAAGACAGCTGGGTATGGCGTAGCCGAGCCTCAAGGTCCTCTACACGCCTCTCGGCTCGACACCGGGCCTTGGCGTGAGTTAGCATTGCTACACTCATGCTATAACTCTGGGCCCAAGACTGTCAGAAGTAAACCGGTCAGCCAAAAAAGGAATAAGGCACACTCAACTAACGAGTACATACCTGGGTGGCTAAGGCCATGAAATCATCCGCCCCAACAGCTGCGCTCATCGAGCTACTCGTCCGCAGGCCGGCCATGAACCTGTCCAAGAGTGGACCGTATAGCCGAATGTCCCTCGACCGCAGGGGGGCGATATCGCTCGACAAAGTCATGCTCAGACGCCAGTCAGACAGAGATGGTGGCGGCATATGCAACAGGCCTGCGCTGGTAGGCCCGTCCGGGCAAGGGGGCGATGCCACCCTCCGAGGCGGCATCGTCAGATCCATTGGTATCACAGGAAGGATGGCGGTCGGCGCTTCACTCCTCTGCCTCTTACTAGGCCGGCTGGAGGAGGCACCCAGGGGGTCGGCCGAGACAGATGCAGAACCGGCACCCCCAGGGCGTTGAAAGGAATGACTTAGGGGTTGAGTATCCTCTGAACCCGACTGAAGAGCCTTCCCGTCCTCAGCAGAGGAAGCTGGAGAAGGAGAGCTGGAGGGAGAAGCCTCTTGTTCGGCCAATCGGGCTAAGCACAGCCTGCGTCCGCTGCTCCCTTATCACCGCTCGAAGGTGCGCTTCCATTTCCTTAGCACGCCCCAACCCGAAACCTCCCTCATGAGCCACAGGGTACATCATCTCAGCTGGCCAAAAGGTGGAAATTAGCAAAACAGCCAGGGGTGCGGGGAAGAAATGGATCACTTACCCAAGGAGGCCGGTCGGATAAAGGGTGCCGAGCTAAGGCCAAAGGCGGACAAAATATTCTCGGACAATAGCGGCTCGATGGGAAAATGCTTATCCTTGAACCGAGCTAGAGTCCACTCGAAGGGGGGAAACTGCCGAGGATCCGTATGATGAGGAGGCATGTGGGAAAAATCCAACCGGAAGTTGGATGGCCAAGTTGGGAAGGTCGCAGGACGGATAAAAAAGAACCTCTCCTTCCAACCCCCACTGACGGAAGGAAGAGAGGAGAGGAAGGAAGTCCCAGGGCGAGCCTGAAAAACAAACTCGCCCCATTCTTGCTTCTTCAGATAGAAGAAGTGGTGGAAAAGTTTGGCGTGAGAAGAACAACGATATAGCAAGAAGAGGACGGCAGACCCGCAGAGGAGGCGGATGGAGTTGGGAGTCAATTGCGACAGGTTGATACGGAGGTAGCGACATACGGAGGCGATAAAGGGGTGAATGGGGAAACGCAGACCCGTCCGCAGGTGATCCCGCGAGACAGTAATGTAGTGCCTCGGCGGTGTGGCTGGCTGGTCTGAGGAAGAAGGTAGCTGGAGATCATGGTCGGAGGGGATGTGGAACTCCGCCCTAATGGCCTCAAGGTCATCGCGGGTCAGAGTGGACCTCGCCGTGACATACCAGGGGTGAGGGTGTCGAGACGAAGAAGTCATGGAAGCACGAAGGAAGCAAAAGGATCGCGGAAGAAGAAGCAGCACGTATCGGAAGTAGCCGCAACCCTAGCCGGAAAGGAGGATATAACACGCCGGAGTAAAAGACTAAGGGACCTTTTGCGGTTATGTAATAGGATAGGGCCCTCTGGTAATGGGCTAAGGCAGAGGCGCCGGATATTAGCAATCGCATGAGCAGGCCCAGTGGGGCCCAGGAAGCAAAGCGCCTCACGCCCAACCTCGTTCCTCGGGGACAGACAAAAAATATACCTCGGAGATTGGAGAAAGAAGGGGAACGAGGCACGTGGAATCCTCCCCAGAGGGGAGTGACAGTAACGAGAAAGCCTCAGTCGCTTAGGGGTCCGGAACCGTCAGCAGTTAAAAGGAAGATTAGGTGGTCCCATCAAGCCGACCGGGATCCCTAGGCCTCGATAAACCCGCAGAGAAGCCCCCAGAGGGGATCAAAATGTCTCGGCGTGCCAGGCTTCTGTGAAATGAAGGTGGTCCAGTCAGTCGGACTAGCCGCCTCCCTCGACTAGACTCGAGGGGGACGCTTATGATCTCGGCCTCACCCATGGGTAGGGACATAGGCCGGGCCCACAGGCTGGCCTGGCGCCCAGAAGTCCTGGCAGACAGATCGACAACCATGTCAACGGATCGGACCTCGCACCCGAAAAGCCCCTCCAGAGAGAAGAAAGGAAGGGATGGAGTCCATCAGATTATCTAAGAGGGCATGCAGGTGGCCTTTTGGCCTGACGATCCGGTAAGAGCCCGGGCGCTCATACCAGCTTACCCCGACCCGGAGATGGGTCAGGTACCGCCGGCGGACAACCATCCACACCCCATCTCTTTAGGATCATCACCCGGACTGAATGTCCCGCTCAGGTCTGGCTCGAGGCAACCCCCGACTCAGGGCGTACCCTGCGCTATCTCTGCCTCCGTCAGTCGGACGCGTGGCGACCCACGCTCCCTGGTCCTTATCCGACTCGGTCCCCAGCATGCGGATTGGCCAGTCGGCGTTAGGGGTACGGGCTGGCCCGCCCACACGCCCCCTCACATCCTTTCGTCCAGGGTACGACCCCAACGGGGTCCCTCGCGCCGCACCTACCTCTGACATCCACATGCGGCTAGTCCCTCATCCGGTACCCTCATATCGCGCACCCAGTACTCAGGTACTGCTAGAGCACTCCGCGCCATGCCGCGCCGCTTCTCAGTGCTCTACCAGAGCTGACAAACATCACACCCTGGTCCCATCAGTACGGGCAGGGGATGTCAGCTCCCCCGGTTACATAAGCATTGGCACTCCCCCTACCACAGGTACGCGTGCGCGAGTTCTCGCATCCCTCGCCTCATTTCCATTCAGTTTCCTTCATCTATACGGGGGACTGACTTGACCGTCGGAGTGCCTGACCGGGGATTCCCCCGGCGGGTTTGCTGACGGTCTCTGTTTTGCAGGAGCAGGGCGAGGCGCGACCGGCAGCCGGCCACCTCATCGACTCGTGGCTCCCGGGAGGCCCGTCCGGCCCGTTGGGCTGCCATCCCACTTCGCGACAGGATCACTCGGTGAGGTAAGGTCCGACATAGGCCTTGTAAATGAATGTTGCTCCCTGGAATAATAATCGTTCAGATCGTTTACAAACTATGGAACTAAGTTTCAGTGTGGAGTTGACCTGAAGTGGAAAAAAATTCATACCTTTGTTTGGGGATACCACAGATAGAGAAAGGCAACCAGCTTTGCTTCATGGTAAAATGGAAACCTTCAGAAATGAAGCTGAAAGTTCAGTTAAACGTATAAAATGTAAATGCCTCTTAATCCCTTAAATTCTTATCTTTTTACTAGTTCTTATCTTTTTACTAGCAACACTGATTAATATTATATTGTACCAATTATGGATCGTAACTATTATAACTGTGTAATTATAAACATTAATTTTCTGTGTCCAAACATTAATATTGCTTGCTTGCTCACCATGAGAAGAATGCATCTGTTAATGCTCCTAAAACTGTCAGGAATGCTACTAAAATCCTGCATAAGAAATCAAGTGGATTGATTGATCGATCGATCAAATACAGTGGAGTTTATTTTGATGTGTTTGATGCATGAAAGCGAGGTTTACTGACCAATACTGGCACCAGGAACGCAGCTGCTCCGTTTCTGGCTTGTTCGGTTTCACAGACTTGAAGCATTTGTAGGCAGGATAGAGGTAGCCAAGAGACAATTAATCTGTAGAGTGGACTAACGGCATTAAGGGAGAAAAAAAAGGATCACTAAAATGAAAACCTATTTGGTTAAATAAAGCCGTTACATGATTCGACTGATCGAGTCGCAAATGGAACATCGTACAAGATTCCATCCAAGTCCGACCACAATCGGAAGAGGAGTCTTCATGCAAACATCTAATTTGTAAAGGGTAGCCTGGTTTATTAATTGTACACAATGTTACTGTTGCATCAAGACTTTCCTCTCTAAAAGCTAAGTTGTAGAACCACAATTGTGCATGAAGGCTATTATTAGGCTATTTTCATGTAGAATTTGGATGAAGGAGCATCTAATTATATCGCAAAGTAATATTATTAAAATGATGAACCAGGCAGCAGACAAATTGAACCTGGGGTGACCGGCCCGGCCCCACGGAAGTTTCCCATCAGTCACCAGGGTAAATCGGGAAGCGCTCGCGGTGGCCAATCTAGAAGCCCAGCGGCCCAGGGTTCGCGCCCCATTTGGAGGAAAAATTCCTGCAAAATAATATTATTAGGCTTCATGTTTGGAGGTTCAATGAATTTAATGAGAAAAAATCTTGGAAATACACACATCGAGGCCCTGCAAATTTGTGCACTTATCATGATTATAAATCCGCAAAAAGAAAAGAAAAGTTAATCTTGGATATACTACAATTTCAAAACATTTCAAAGAGAATAATGCCTAACAAAATTAGGGATTTTGAAAGCTAAAAGATGGCACCTTTTACTTGGGAGAAGATGGGAGTTTTGCTATAAGATTAATTATTGCAATTGAAAGCCAACACCAACGATTTGGTGGTCATCAAGTGTAAATAATTTATATATCTCGGGAAATTGTGAGTATTTATTTATTATAAAATGTGAAGCTAGCACATAATATAATTTAAAAAATAGCATTAATGGTTTTTACCCTTTTTTTCAATTGAAATTGTGTGTAATTATACATAGAATAATTTTTTTTTAATAATTCATATGAATCACATCAATATGGGTTCTAGAGGACATTTGGGTGGATTTAAGTTTTAAATTGAGCCATCTGATCAATGTTATCCACATTTCCACCTTGTGCTCCACCACCCTTCCTTCCCGTCGCTATCTGAAACAATAAAATCCATTGGATTCATTAGTTAATCCACAGGAAGTTCAAATCCAAATCTAATTCCACTTCTGATTTCCCATGGTTTTTGCTTCAGTGTCTCTGTATATATATATGTCACCGTTGCATCTCGATCTAAATCCAGGAATTAATTCGGTATGACACGCTCTTGATCTCTCTTTGTCTACCTGCCACCGTCTGTTCCCCTGCGTCGCCACCTGAAAATTCGCTCTCAAGGTGCCGGCGGGCGCCACGGCCGGGGAGATCAAAGCAGCATACAGGCGGCTGGCGCTGACATGCCACCCAGACGTGGCTGGTGCTGGGGATGAGTTCATCCAGGTCCGCGCAGCCTACGCCATACTCTCCGACCCGCACAAAAGAGCTAGCGGAGTACGATCACCGGGCAATGCCTGCCGCTGCTGGCACCTGTTCGTCAAGGCGGCCGCGATGGGAGACAGAGCAGTGCTGGTAGCAGCAATTTCATGTGTAATTTTCGTACGATGAAATGCAAAAGGTCCAAGAGCTTGAACTTAAACATTGACATTGCCCCATAAAACAGCGGGAAAAAGAAACTCTAAATCAATGTTTGTGGTTACCACTTAAAATTGGATTAACTCTAGCAGTCCTCAGGAATCTCCTAGTTGTAATAATACCGCTCTACAATTCATCATCCTTCATAACCTGATCTACATTATCAGACTTGGTATCTGATCCCGCCCTATCTTTGTCACCGTACGGACAGCCCGCGTGGCGAACAGCCTGGCCAACTTCTGGGTCCATGTCATTGTACGGATAGCCGGCCTGATAAACACCCTAGCCGGTCTTAGATTTCCTGCCGGCCGGTCGGACTCAAGCGCCCGGGCAGAATAAATGCCAGGGCTCAGCCGGCCAGTCAATCCCGGTCTGCCATCATAAGGTTATTATGCCTCGCTTACCCGGGTACTTCCGCCCGGTCTCTACATCCCCTCGCCCGGGTATTGCCGCCCGGCCATATAAAGGCCACACGCCTAATCATCCGGGTGAATCCGCCCGGTAATCCTTCAGGTCCATACCGGACATCCAGCCGGGCATCCCCGCCTGTCGCTCACTCGGGCACTCCCCCGAAACCGCCCGAGGATAACGACAAAACATCCGCACCAGCTGCAGATAACAGGCTGTCACCACTCGTGTGACCTGACGCTCCCTGGCACGCCGCCCTGTCGGGCCGTTGGTGCCAGGCGGCGCCGGTCGGGGATGTACAAGAACCTATCTCTGTCCTCACATAGGACAAACAGTATAAGACAAGAAATGCTGGCTACAAGTCGACACAATCACAGAATATTCCCTGACTCCGTCAGAGAATCCTGACACCCGGCAGACAGTCAGGGAATATCCCTCGACCAGGTCAGAGAATCCTGACACAGGTCAGACTTGGTCCTTTCCCCCGGCTATATAAGCCCCTCCCCTCCTCATTATCAGGTACGCGCGCGAAGCTTCTCATCTACAGTGCTCCTCTATTTTGCTTGTTCACCGGAGTACTGACTTGACCGTCGGAGGGCCTTGCCGGGACGCTTCCCGGCTAGGTTTCTAACGGTCCTTTCCCTCAGCAGGTTCAGGTCATTCGGCCGAAGTTCTCCTCGACGACAGGATCCCCTCGGAGGAACTTCACTCGGAGATCTCCCCTGCATCCGCAATATTGACAGTTCGGCCAAACAGTCCCCGCCGGTAGAGATCCTTCTTCCTCCATTCGGAAGTTCCACTCGGCGGTTTCCTCATCCATCTGGCCAAAGGTGTACCAGGCAGAATCCGCTTCCGTCCGATCGGAAGGCACCCCCGTTAGCTGCGTCGTTCTGAGCGAAGGCAGCCCGTCAGCGCACACGTCATCCATCCCTACACCGTCATCCGGTTGCGGCCCCACCCCGCTCGGCGACAGGATCAAATTTGGCGCTAGAAGGAGGGGACATTCCGCCTGATCGAGAGCGGAGGATGGAAAACCCTAATCCACTGACGGTTACACTTACGCTTGAAGAATATGAAATGCTGATGGCTGCTCGGACACAGAAAGCGCAGCAATCCCACCCGCTAATGGGCAGTCAAGGAGCTCGACTCCCCGGGCATTCTGCGCGGGGAAACTCGGAAGGTATGGCTGCTCAGCCCGACCCCTTCGTTCCTACATTTCCCCGAGCACTTTTCCGGAACGCGGTCCACTCGGCCCCGACCGAAGTTTCAGCAACCAGCCTGGCGCCTCAGACGCGGCCGGACAAAGGGAAAGGTTTGGCCGACCCCGCTTCGGCTTACCCGGCTCATAGCCCATTCTCTCCCCAAATTCTTGAAGATCCTGTTCCTAAGCATCTGCGGTTCTTCACCATGCCTGAGTACTCGGGGGCCAGTGACCCCGAAGAGCATGTTATGAAATTCGAAAGCGCCGCCTGTTGCATCAGTACCCGGAGGGCGTCAAATGCCGCGCTTTCCTGACAACCCTCTCTGGGCAGGCTCAGCGGTGGTTCGACGGACTCCCGGGAGGATCAGTCGGGAGTTTCGCAGAAGTAAAGCGGCTGTTTCTGCAGCATTTCGCAAGCAGCCGAAGGCACCATAAGACCAGCCTCAATTTGTTTGCTTGAGGCAAGGTCCGAAAGAATCACTCCGGGACTATATCCGGAGGTTCAACGGAATAGCTATAGAGGTGCCCAATACAACGCCAGAAGTATTGGTCACCGCATTCTCGCAAGGGCTCCAGGAGGGAGATTTCTTCCGATCCCTGATCAGGAAGCCACCGAAGGACTTCGACAGCCTGCTCGGGAAGGCTGTCAAGTATATCAATGTAGAGGAGGCGCAAGCCGCCCGAAGGAAGGAAGTTGCGGTTAACCCACAGCCCGCACCTCAACATCACAGATCACCAGGGGGACCGATTCGCAGTCCCCGACCGGCCGATCGCCCGGGAATGAGACCCCAACAAGTGCAAGTAGCACAAGGGAATTGGCCCAACAGATGGGCACCGTATTGTGCGTTTCACCAATGCAACACGCACAACACTGAAGACTGCCGAGCAGGCGCTAGAGCAAGGACCCCACGCGGCAGGGGTCAAGGAAGACAAACCCCACAGGGGCGCGGGCGTGGTTATGGAGCCACAGCCCAACAAGGACAAGGGCGAGATACCCCCGCCGCCCGGCAATTATTTCCTCAGCCTGAGCAGGAAGAGGCGGGGGAGATTGACGAAGATCAGGCGAATCACCAGAACGCCGTCCGCGGAGGCGTCAATGTGATTTCCGGTGGGCCTACCGGAGGAGACTCCAATCGGGCCCGGAAGACACAGGTGCGCCGGCTGGAAATTCACCAAGTCGGGGTCAGCACCTCTCAAGCTCAAGGGCCCCAAATCAGCTGGGGGCCGCAGGATTTGCAAGGATTGGAGGTGCCACACGACGACCCGTTGGTCATTTCGGCTGTCATCGCCAATTACGAAGTCCACCGCACCATTGTGGACACCGGCAGCTCGGTAAACATTTTATATAAGCGAGCTTTCGATCAGCTACAGATTGAAATGTCGCAGCTGGAGTTGGTGGCTACGCCCCTGTTCGGATTCACGGGGAACGAAGTGCAGCCGATCGGACAAATACGACTGGCCGTCTCACTTGGAGAGGAGCCACTCAAGAGGACCCGTTTGACCACATTTCTGATTGTGGATGCGCCGGCTGCCTACAACGCCATACTCGGTCGACCGGCACTCAATGAATTTAAAGCGGTAGTTTCCACCTACTACCTCAAGGTGAAGTTTCCGGTCGGCGACAGGGTCGGCGAGGTGAGAGGCAATCAGATCGTGGCCCGGCGTTGCTATGCTGATGACGTCCGATCAGGCGGTCAGAAGGCCAGGCGGGCAGATAGCGGCTGCAACGTGGTGGAGGCATCCCCTTGGGCGGAACTGCAGGAGGACAAGGAAGAGGTACAACTTCTGCCCGATCGGGGTGAGTCCAAAGTACAAATTGCTGCAGGACTTCCCGAGGAGCTGAAACAATCGCTGATCGAAGCCCTCGTCCGAAATCAGGATGTGTTCGCCTGGTCGCCGAAAGATTTGAAGGGGGTCCGACCAGAAGTTGCGGAACATCAGCTCCATATTTACCCGAATGCGCGGCCAGTAAAGCAAAGGAAAAGAGATCGCAGCGCCGCGCAGAACCAAGTCATCCGGGCGGAAGTCGAAAGACTATTGGAGGCCGGACACATCCGGGAGGTCCAGTTCCCGGCCTGGTTAGCCAATGTGGTGCTGGTAGCCAAACCCAACGACAAGTGGCGAGTATGCATTGATTTCCGAGATCTCAATCGTGCATGCCCAAAAGACTGCTACCCACTTCCCCGGATAGATCAAATGGTGGACTCAACGGCAGGCAGCGAGTTCATATCAATGCTGGATGCGTACCAGGGATACCACCAAGTCCCGCTGGCGGTTGCTGACCAGGAGAAGGTTAGCTTTGTCACGGCTGACGGCACCTACTGCTACACCGTCATGCCGTTCGGCCTCAAGAATGCTGGTGCCACCTACCAAAGGATGATGAACAAGGTGTTCAGGTCACAAATTGGGCGTAACGTCGAAGTATACGTCGACGATATTCTTATCAAGACTGCCCGGGCGGAAGAGCTAATCCCCGATATTGAAGAGACCTGCCAAACTCTGCGGCGGTTTGGCCTGAAGCTTAACCCGGCCAAATGTCTATTCGGGGCACGGAGTGGGAAGTTCCTCGGCTACATTGTCACTGGAGCGAGGAATAGAAGCTAATCCGGGCAAAGTGAAAGCCATTCTAGAGATGCCGCCCCACGCAATCTAAGGGAAGCTCAGCGGTTGACCGGGCGGATAACCGCCCTCTCCAGATTCATTTCCCGATCAGCCGAACGGGGACTACCATTCTTCAAGACACTACGCCGGGCCACCAAGTTTCAGTGGGACGCAGAGTGTGACAAGGCCTTTGAAGAGCTGAAATCTTACTTGTCAGAATTACCAACACTTGCCCGACCAGACCCTGAGGAGAATTTATATGTATACTTGGCGACCTCCGCTGACTCGGGCAGCATGGTGTTTAGTCCGGCAGGAAAAAACTGAACAAAGGCCGGTGTATTTCTTTGCCCACTTATTTAAAGGAGCCGAGTGTCGGTATTCGACACTCGAAAAATTGGGCTACATACTGTTCCTAGCTGCCCGGCGACTCAGGCCCTATTTCTTATCACACCCCATTACTGTATTGACTAACAGTAACCTGGGTCGAGTGCTCACCAACCCAGACGCATCAGGGCGACTTGTCAAGTGGACAACTGAGCTGAGCGAGTATGACATACAATATCAACCTCGGCCGGCTATCAAAGCGCAAGCCTTAGCAGATTTTCTGACGGAATTGCATGCCGATGAGGCCGAAGGCGTATGGAAGATATACGTGATGGTGCATCCTCTCGGCATGGCAGCGGGATAGGCGTTCTCTTGATTTCGCCCGAAGAAGAACGGCTGCACCTGTCCGTGCGATTAGAGCACAAGGCGACGAACAATGAAGCTGAATATGAAGCACTTATAGCCGGTCTGCAAGCCGCCCGGCATGTCGGCGCCACCCGGGTGTGGCTATACTCAGATTCGCAACTTGC
>JAGFNQ010000385.1:85995-97385 GCA_024364735.1 Boesenbergia rotunda
CCTCCCCCTTCTCTCCCCGAGGAATCTACAGGCCCTCGTCCTTTGCATCTGATCCTACCATCTCGGGCGAACCCCCGTACTGCCTACGAGACTCCTGTCCCCGAGCCGCTAGGGTCGACCCGGGTGGTCCATTTATATGCTCCACTGAGCAATCATTTGTACCAGGGCCTTCGAGAGTTTGACTATTAGGACCCCCTTACCCGAGCTAATGGCGTCACGGCGGGGGCCTGTCAGGTGCGTCTTACTAACGGCTTGCGCTTGCCTTGTTCTTTACCGCCTAAAACTTTTGTTTTCTTTGTAGCTCATCGGCTCGATTTACGACATGGGCGTTTCCTTCGCGGCTCAAGCTCGGTCCCTTTGCCAAGCCGAGTCCTGAAAGGAGGAACTAGAGGCTCAGCTTCGCCATGCGCAACTGCAACCTGGCGACAAGGCGGTGAACACTCTGCGGGCTGAAAACGTGGCCCTTCAAGAGCATGCACTCCGAACGAAGGCGCGACTTCAGGAATGACGGGTGGAACTGGATACCGCCCATGCGACGATCATCCAGGCGCGGCAACAAATCGCCTGTCTGGAGCATGGGAAGCGCTAGGCCCGGGCCTTAGAGCAACAGACCCAAACAGAGCTAGCCATGGTCAAGGCGGAGCACCTGGAGGCCTGCCAGTCAATCGCGACGCTACGTGCCGGTCTGTCGGCCAAAGAGGAAGAACTGACTGCCCGCTTGAGAGACCTTGCACGGTTTAGAAGGCATCGTGCGACCCTGGAGACTAAGCTGAAGGCGGCTCAGGAGGAGCTGGAGATGGTCCGGGCTCATGCCGCGCCCCAGCGACTCGCCCATATGTCTTAGTCTGGTGTTGTTCTTTTTAATTTCTTCGTGTAGGTAGAGGCCAAGCCTCTTTTTGGCAATAGCACTACTTATGAATGCTGATCACTTAGGCTTATGCATGTTTTGTCGTTTAAATGATGGGCGTCCGGGTGAAAGCGATTCGAGGACTGCTTGCTCGACCCCTTTTGACTAGCGAGCGCGTGCAATACCTGAATGCAACGGTTTCTACGTATCCTTCATTCAGGAGGGAACGTGATTGAGTGATTCAGCCTTTGCGAGTGGTAGGGCAAAATGTTATGTCTCCCCCGTGCAACCACTCGGGTGGACTCGAGTGAGATCACAAAGATCGGAACGACCATGATTGAACAATGCTGCCAGCCTGGGTGGTTCAGAGGATCTTTCTTTGAGTGCGCCCGATCAGGGGGTAGGTTATAATAGTCATGAAGACCTAGATGCTTGTGGCCTGTGTGTAGGCGGGAAGTGAGGCGCTCAGCTAGGCGACGCTGAGGGTCGGGTCGAGCGGCGCGCGACGCGTGGGAGCTGAGCCTGATTAGGACTCGAGGGCGAGTCAAGAGTCTAGAGACTCGGGCGGTGAGTACACAGGGAGCGTGGGTCGCCACGCGTCCGACTGAGAGCCGACCCGAGGGGTGGTTGGGAGCGGGTCCCAATCGAAACTCGTGCAGAGACTAGAGTCTGGACACTAGTTCAGGTCGATTCTCAGAAGCGTGGGCCGCCACGCGTCTGATCGGAGACACTGAACCGAGTGGGGCACGACTGTTGGTTCGCTTATAACTTGCTGGCAAGGCAAGAGTCGGGACACTCGGTCGGTGGATACTCAGGGAGCGTGGGCCGCCACGCATCTGGCTGAGAGCCGATCCGAGGGTCGTGGGAGCAGGCCCACTTATAACTCACAAGAGCGAGAGTCTGGGTTGCTCGGTCGGGCGAGGCTCAGGGAGCGTGGGTTGCCATGCGTCCGCTCGAGGGCCGATCCGAGAGTCTGGCTTCTCGATCGGGGACATCTCAGGGAGCGTGGACCGCCACACGTCCGGCTGAGAGCCGATCCGAGGGTCGTGGGAGCATGCTAACTTATAACTCGCGCGGAGCGAGAGTCTGGCTTCTCGGTTGCAGACATCTCAGGAAGCGTGGGCCGCCACGCATCCGGCTGAGAGCCGATCCAAGCAGCCACGCGTCCGGCTGAGAGCCGATCCCAGGGTCGTGAGAGCAGGCCCACTTATAACTAGTGCGGAGCGAGAGTCTGGCTTCTCGGTCGGGGACATCTCAGGGAGCGTGGGCCGCCACGCGTCCAGCTGAGAGCCGATCCGAGGGTCGTGGGAGCAGGCCCAGTTATAACTCGCGCAGAGCGAGAGTCTAGCTTCTCGGTCGGGGACATCTCAGGGAGCGTTGGCCGCCACGCGTCCGGCTGAGAGCCGATCCGAGGGTCGTGGGAGCATACCCACTTATAACTTGCGCGGAGCGAGAGACTGGCTTCTCGGTCGGGGACATCTCAGGTAGCGTGGGTCGCCACGCGTCCAGATGAGAGCCGATCCGAGGGTCGTGGGAGCAGGCCCACTTATAACTCGCGCGGAGCGAGAGTCTGGCTTCTCGGTTAGGGACATCTCAGGGAGCGTGGGCTGCCTCGCGTCCGGCTGAGAGCCGATCCGAGGGTCGTGGGAGCAGGCCCACTTATTACTCGCGCGGAGCGAGAGTCTGGCTTCTCAGTCGGGGACATCTCAGGGAGTGTGGGCCGTCACGTGTCCGGCTGAGAGCCGATCCGAGGGTAGTGGGAGCAGGCCCACTTATAACTCGCGCGGAGCGAGAGTCTAGCTTCTCGGTCGGGGACCTCTCAGGGAGTGTGGGCCGCCACGCGTCCGGCTGAGAGCCGATCCGAGGGTTGTGGGAGCAGACCCACTTATAACTCACGCGGAGTGAGAGTCTGGCTTAACGATCGGGGACATCTCAGGGAGCATGGGCCGCCACGCGTCCGGTGAGAGCCGATCCGAGGGTCATGGGAGCAAGCCCACTTATAACTCGCACGGAGCGAGAGTCTGGCTTCTCGGTCGGGAACATCTCAGGGAGCGTGGGCCGCCACGCGTCCGGCTGAGAGCTGATCCGAGGGTCGTGGGAGTAGGCCCACTTATAACTCGAGCGGAGTGAGAGTCTGGCTTCTCGGTCAGGGACATCTCAGGCAGCGTGGGCCACCACGCGTCCGGTTGAGAGCCGATCCGAGGGTCGTGGGAGCAGGCCCACTTATAACTCGCGTGGAGCGAGAGTCTGGCTTCTCGGTCGGGGACATCTCTGGGAGTGTGGGTCACCACGCGTCCAGCTGAGAGCCGATCCGAGGGTCGTGGGAGCAGGCCCACTTATAACTCGCGCGGAACGAGAGTCTGGCTTCTCGGTCGGGGACATCTCAGGGAGGGTGGGCCGCCACGCGTCCGACTGAGAGCTGATCCGAGGGTCGTGGGAATCCGAGGGTCGTGGGAGCAGGCTCACTTATAACTCGCGTGGAGCGAAAGTCTGGCTTCTCGGTCGGGGACATCTCAGGGAGCGTGAGCCGCCACGCGTCCTGCTGAGAGCCGATCCGAGGGTCGTGGGAATTCGAGGGTCGTGGGAGCAGACCCACTTATAACTCGCGCGGAGCGAGAGTCTGGCTTCTCGGTCGGTGACATCTCAGGGAGCGTGGGCCGCCACGCGGCCGACTGAGAGCCGATCTGAGGGTCGTGGGAGCATGCCCCCTTATAACTCGCGTGGAGCGAGAGTCTGGCTTCTCGGTCGGGAACATCTCAGGGAGCGTGGGCCGCCAGGCGTCCGGCTGAGAGCTGATCCGAGGGTCGTGGGAGCATGCCCACCTATAACTCGGGTGGAGCGAGCTGTTAGCCGATTCTTGAGAAGGTTGGACTTCCACTAGATGCGTGAGGGTTGCAAAATACATCTTTTTTACTATCGTGGAGGGTGAGAGCATCCCCGGGCTGACTTGCTTGAAACCATGTGCACTCCTTGCTCAATCAGTGTTCTGCCGAGTGGCCTGCTACCCGTCCATTCTTTCAGGCTCACAAGGGGGCCTTGATGGGAGCAGATTACGAGCAATTCAGGGGCTCGGGTCCTTGTCTCTCGACTGGAGCGAGGGCTTGTCCTCCCTGGCCGATGTCCTGCCTTGGGGCGGCTTGTCCTCGAGCGCCGGGAATCCGACTCTTACCAAGTTGTCGACATTCCTCAGTGTCGTGGGTGTGACTATGATGAATTGTGCAATAAGGTCTCCAGCGGGCCGGCAGGCAGTCTTGTGCCACTGTCTGCACCTGCCGACGCTCTGTCTCCATTCGGTTGATGGGCCCCCGCGGACTTCGAATGGGCCCACCCGGCGGTCTGCTAGGCTGTGTCGGATTTCGGGGGGGGGGGGGGCGTGCTGGCTGGCTCCTTCTTTCGGGCAGCCTGCGCCTCTTCCACGTTGACGTACTTGACCACCTTACCCAGTAGGCTATCGAAGTCCTTGGGAGGTTTTCTGATGAGCAAGCGGAGGAAATCTCCCTCTTGTAATCCTTGGAGAATGCGCTAATCAACACCTCGGGTATGGCGGTTGGCACATCCAGTACCATCCCATTGAACCTCTTGATGTAGGCCCGAAGTGTCTCTTTCGGGCCTTGCTTTAAAGCGAACAAGTTGACACTTGTCTTGTGGTTCCTTCGGCTACTCGCAAAGTGCTGGAGGAATGTCCTCTTGAGCTCGGCAAAACTAACTATCGATGCATCGGAGAGTTGCCCGAACCATCGTTGAGTGACTCCGGAGAGCGTTGTCAGGAATGCTTGCACTTCACGCCCTCGGGATATTGATGGAGTAGTGCAACACTTTCAAACTTCATGAGGTGCTCCTCGGGGTCAGCGATTCCTGCATACTCGGGCATGGTGAAGAATCTGAGATGCCGGGGAACCGGATCCTCAAGGATCCGCGGAGCAAAGGGGTTGTGCGCCCGAGGAGCTGGTAGTGCACCGACTGGGGCTTTTCCCTTATCGCGGCGCGGCAAGTGTGTTTGGCTGGATGCGGGTGTTTCAGCCGGCAAGGGCCTAACCGCGTCGACCCGGCTGTGGTACACGCACGAGAGGGAGGGGGTCGAGCCTTCGGCTGGCGGAACGACTTTTCTCTGATCTCCCGCGGGGTGGTATGTCACGGGCTCCTGTGGTCGCGTTATCGAGTCGTCAACGTGCGACGCTCTCAGTGAGGTTCCCCTAGCCCAGGCGGCCGAAAGGAGCTCGTACTCTTTGGGAGTAGCAGTCATCCCAACCCGGTTGAGATCCTCCATCTCCACTTCCGATCAGGCAGGATGCCCTTCTTCTAGCGCCAAATTTGATCCTGTCGAGAAGCGAGGTGGCAGTCCCAAGGCTCGGATGGTCTCCCGGGCGTCACGAGCGGGCGGGGCGGAGTTACCCTGGCTCTGACCTGGCTCCTTTCTGCAAAACAATGACCGTTAGCAAAACCGCCGGGGAGTTTCCCCGGCAAGGCACTCCGACGGTCAAGTCAGTATCCGCAGGAAATATAGTGGGGATGAATTGAAATGCGGTAGTAGGGAGAGCTCGCGCGCATACCTACGGAATGAGGAGTGGAGGACTTATATAGCCGGGGGACCTGACGACCCTTGTCCGTGTCGACGAGACAAGGGTGTGGTACCTGTCAGCTCGTATGATAGCACTTGGGAGCGCCGCGGCAGGGCGCGGAGTGCTTGAGTAGTACGATGGTACTAACTGGGCGGACTGATCGCGAGATGTGTCAGGAATAGGTAAGGTGTGTGGTACCCCGACATCAAGGTCGTACTCTGGATATAATGACATAGGGGGCGTAGGACAAGATAGTCCGTACCTCGAGCGCCGACCGACGGATCCCGGTGTCAAGGACCGGGTCGGGTAATGGCCGGGGAGCGTAGGCCGCTACACGTCCGCCTGGGAGAGTTAAGGCGCATGATACGCCCTGAGTCGGGGGTTTGTTGGATTATGTCTGGCTGACTCTGTTGGATATCCAATTCGTATGGTGCTAAGGGGGCGTGGGTCACCACGCATCTGACTAAATGGTCTGGCCCCGACTCGGATCGGGGTGCGAGTTTAGGTGACTGAGCTAGGAGACGCTCGGGATCGGCTCGGCCAACCCTGCCTGGGGTCGGTGGCAAGCGCCTGGAGGAGCTCCCGGCTTCAGGAGTCCCCTGATGAGGTCGTCGTCAGCCCTTCTGCGGGGCCTCCGTGGTGCCAGACTGACTGACTATGCGAGTCGAGCCATTCGTAAGCAATGCCGGGATCAGTAGCTAAAAGAAAAACTAACACTAGTTATTCTCTAGGGCTGCACCCCAAAGATGTCTTCTAGGATCATCTTAGTTTCTAGGGCTAGGGATTGTAGTCAAGTCGCTTGTTCACTTGTTGTAACGAAAGGAATATGAGCATTCGTTGCTAAGTATTTGATTAATAAAATCCTTGAGTTCATATAGAACCTATCATTAAAATAGCCTCAAAAGTAGGGATGGAAACAGGTCAGGTCAGGTTAGGCTTTTGCCTTAACAGACCAGACCTGTATAGTAACAAAATGACCTGAGTCTGGCCTGTAGCCTATTATATATCTTATTCTTGACCTAAGCCTGGCCTGTTCAATAGTTTAGTCTGGCCTGCGACCTGTTTACAAAGCTTATAAATTAAAACACTTTATACAGGCTAAAACATTAAACATGTCGAAAATCAACCTTAACAGGTCTTGCATCATACAGGACTCAAAACAGGCTTTGCATCGTACAAGTCTCAAACAGACCAGCCATATATATATACAGAAAGGATCTGTTGCGGACCGCGTACGGACTGGCGCCTGATCGGTCACTAGACCGATCAGGCAAGTACCTGATCGGACCGATCCGGCAAGCCTGATTGGCCACCGGAGGCTCGGGAGCGTCCCCGACGGGTTCACCCCTACCCCCTAGGATTCATCGTACTCCCCTGGGTTATAGTTTTGTTCAGGGGTGGCGGCCGAAGGTCGCCGTTGGTGTCGAGAAGTCGCAGGTCGTTTGCCTGATCGGCCACCGGAGGCTCGGGAGCGTCCCCGACGGGTTCACCCGTACCCGACGGGTTCACCCTACCCCCTAGGGTTCATCGCACCCCTCTGGGTTATAGTTTTGTTCAGGGGCGGCGGCCTTGCCGTTGGTGTCGAGAAGTCGCAGGTCGTGTGCCTGATCGGTCACCAGACCGATCAGGCACCTTCCTGATCGCTCTGGTGACCGATCAGGCGTCAGTCCGCACGCGGTCCGCAGCAGATCATTCATATATATATATATATATATATATATATATATATATATATATATATATATATTGATCCCGCCCTATCTTTGTCACCATACGGACAGCCCGCGTGGCAAACAGCCTGGCCAACTTCTGGGTCCATGTCATTGTACGGATAGCCGGCCTGATAAACACCCTAGCCGGTCTTAGATTTCCTGCCAGCCGGTCGGACTCAAGCACCCGGGTAGAATAAACGCCAGAGCTCAGCCGGCCAGTCAATCCCGGTCTGCCATCATAAGGTTATTATGCCTCACTTATCCGGGTACTTCCGCCCGGTCTCTACATCCCCTCGCCCGGGTATTGCCGCCCGGCCATATAAAGGCCCCACGCCTAATCATCCGGGTGAATCCGCCCGGTAATCCTTCAGGTCCATACCGGACATCCAGCAGGGCATCCCCGTCTGCCGCTCACTCGGGCACTCCCCCGAAACCACCCTAGGATAACGACAAAACATCCGCACCAGCTGCAGTTAACAGGCTGTCACCACTCGTGTGACCTGACGCTCCCTGGCACGCCGCCCTGTCGGGCCGTTGGTGACAGGTGGCGCCGGTCGGGGATGTACGAGAACCTGTCTCTGTCCTCACATAGGACAAACAGTATAAGACAAGGAATGCTGGCTACAAGTCGACACAATCACAGAATATTCCCTGACTCCGTCAGAGAATCCTGACACCCGGCAGACAGTCAGGGAATATCCCTCGACCAGGTCAGAGAATCCTGACACAGGTCAGACTTGGTCCTTTCCCCCGGCTATATAAGCCCCTCCCCTCCTCATTATCAGGTACGCGCGCGAAGCTTCTCATCTACAGTGCTCCTCTATTTTGCTTGTTCACCGGAGTACTGACTTGACCGTCGGAGGGCCTTGCCGGGACGCTTCCCGGCTAGGTTGCTAACGGTCCTTTCCCTCAGCAGGTTCAGGTCATTCGGCCGAAGTTCTCCTCGACGACAGGATCCCCTCGGAGGAACTTCACTCGGGATTTCCCCTACATCCGCAATATTGACAGTTCGGCCAAACAGTCCCCGCCGGTAGAGATCCTTCTTCCTCCATTCGGAAGTTCCACTCGGCGGTTTCCTCATCCATCTGGCCAAAGGTGTACCAGGCAGAATCCGCTTCCGTCCGATCGGAAGGCACCCCCGTTAGCTGCGTCGTTCTGAGCGAAGGCAGCCCGTCAGCGCACACGTCATCCATCCCTACACCGTCATCCGGTTGCGGCCCCACCCCGCTCGGCGACAGGATCAAATTTGGCGCTAGAAGAAGGGCCTTCCGCCTGATCGAGAGCGGAGGATGGAAAACCCTAATCCTTTGACGGTTACACTCACGCCCGAAGAATATGAAATGCTGATGGCTGCTCGGACACAGAAAGCGCAACAATCTCACCCGCTAATTGGCAGTCAAGGAGCCCGACTCCCCGGGCATTCTACGAGGGGAAACTCGGAAGGTATGGCTGCTCAGCCCGACCCCTTCGTTCCTGCATTTCCCCGAGCACTTTTCCGGAACGCGGTCCACTCGGCCCCAACCGAAGTTTCAGCAACCAGCCTGGCGCCTCAGACGCGGCCGGACAAAGGGAAAGGTTTAGCCGACCCCGCTTCGGCTTACCCGGCTCATAGCCCATTCTCTCCCCAAATTCTTGAAGATCCTGTTCCTAAGCATCTGCGGTTCTTCACTATGCCTGAGTACTCGGGGGCCAGTGACCCCGAAGAGCATGTTATGAAATTCGAAAGCGCCGCCCTGTTGCATCAATACCCGGAGGGCGTCAAATGCCGCGCTTTCCTGACAACCCTCTCTGGGCAGGCTCAGCGGTGGTTCGACGGACTCCCGGGAGGATCAGTCGGGAGTTTCGCAGAAGTGAAGCGGCTGTTTCTGCAGCATTTCGCAAGCAGCCGAAGGCACCATAAGACCAGCCTCAATTTGTTTGCTCTGAGGCAAGGTCCGAAAGAATCACTCCGGGACTATATCCGGAGGTTCAACGGAATAGCTATAGAGGTGCCCAATACAACGCCAGAAGTATTGGTCACCGCATTCTCGCAAGGGCTCCAGGAGGGAGATTTCTTCCGATCCCTGATCAGGAAGCCACCGAAGGACTTCGACAGCCTGCTCGGGGAAGGCTGTCAAGTATATCAATGTAGAGGAGGCGCAAGCCCGCCCGAAGGAAGGAAGTTGCGGTTAACCCACAGCCCGCACCTCAACATCACAGATCACCAGGGGGACCGATTCGCAGTCCCCGACCGGCCGATCGCCCGGGAATGAGACCCAACAAGTGCAAGTAGCACAAGGGAATTGGCCCAACAGATGGGCACCGTATTGTGCGTTTCACCAATGCAACACGCACAACACTGAAGACTGCCGAGCAGGCGCTAGAGCAAGGACCCACGCGCAGGGGTCAAGGAAGACAAACCCCACAGGGGCGCGGGCGTGGTTATGGAGCCACAGCCCAAGGACAAGGGCGAGATACCCCCGCCGCCCGGCAATTATTTCCTCAGCCCGAGCAGGAAGAGGCGGGGGAGATTGACGAAGATCAGGCGAATCACCAGAACGCCGTCCGCGGAGGCGTCAATGTGATTTCAGGTGGGCCTACCGGAGGAGACTCCAATCGGGCCCGGAAGACACAGGTGCGCCGGCTGGAAATTCACCAAGTCGGGGTCAGCACCTCTCAAGCTCAAGGGCCCCAAATCAGCTGGGGGCCGCAGGATTTGCAAGGATTGGAGGTGCCACACGACGACCCGTTGGTCATTTCGGCTGTCATCGCCAATTACGAAGTCCACCGCACCATTGTGGACACCGGCAGCTCGGTAACATTTTATATAAGCGAGCTTTCGATCAGCTACAGATTGAAATGTCGCAGCTGGAGTTGGTGGCTACGCCCCTGTTCGGATTCACGGGGAACGAAGTGCAGCCGATCGGACAAATACGACTGGCCGTCTCACTTGGAGAGGAGCCACTCAAGAGGACCCGTTTGACCACATTTCTGATTGTGGATGCGCCGGCTGCCTACAACGCCATACTCGGATCGACCGGCACTCAATGAATTTAAAGCGGTAGTTTCCACCTACTACCTCAAGGTGAAGTTTCCGGTCGGCGACAGGGTCGGCGAGGTGAGAGGCAATCAGATCGTGGCCCGGCGTTGCTATGCTGATGACGTCCGATCAGAGCGGGTCAGAAGGCCAGGCGGGCAGATAGCGGCTGCAACGTGGTGGAGGCATCCCCTTGGGCGGAACTGCAGGAGGACAAGGAAGAGGTACAACTTCTGCCCGATCGGGGTGAGTCCAAAGTACAAATTGCTGCAGGACTTCCCGAGGAGCTGAAACAATCGCTGATCGAAGCCCTCGTCCGAAATCAGGATGTGTTCGCCTGGTCGCCGAAAGATTTGAAGGGGGTCCGACCAGAAGTTGCGGAACATCAGCTCCATATTTACCCGAATGCGCGGCCAGTAAAGCAAAGGAAAAGAGATCGCAGCGCCGCGCAGAACCAAGTCATCCGGGCGGAAGTCGAAGACTATTGGAGGCCGGACACATCCGGGAGGTCCAGTTCCCGGCCTGGTTAGCCAATGTGGTGCTGGTAGCCAAACCCAACGACAAGTGGCGAGTATGCATTGATTTCCGAGATCTCAATCGTGCATGCCCAAAAGACTGCTACCCACTTCCCCGGATAGATCAAATGGTGGACTCAACGGCAGGCAGCGAGTTCATATCAATGCTGGATGCGTACAGGGATACCACCAAGTCCCGCTGGCGGTGGCTGACCAGGAGAAGGTTAGCTTTGTCACGGCTGACGGCACCTACTGCTACACCCGTCATGCCGTTCGGCCTCAAGAATGCTGGTGCCACCTACCAAAGGATGATGAAAAGGTGTTCAGGTCACAAATTGGGCGTAACGTCGAAGTATACGTCGACGATATTCTTATCAAGACTGCCCGGGCGGAAGAGCTAATCCCCGATATTGAAGAGACCTGCCAAACTCTGCGGCGGTTTGGCCTGAAGCTTAACCCGGCCAAATGTCTATTCGGGGCACGGAGTGGGAAGTTCCTCGGCTACATTGTCACTGAGCGAGGAATAGAAGCTAATCCGGGCAAAGTGAAAGCCATTCTAGAGATGCCGGCCCCACGCAATCTAAGGGAAGCTCAGCGGTTGACCGGGCGGATAACCGCCCTCTCCAGATTCATTTCCCGATCAGGCCCGAACGGGGACTGCCATTCTTCAAGACACTACGCCGGGCCACAAGTTTCAGTGGGACGCAGAGTGTGACAAGGCCTTTGAAGAGCTGAAATCTT